>JADWQK010002516.1:0-39388 GCA_017933935.1 Sesamia nonagrioides
ATAAATTGATTAGCGTGGGTATGTATCACGCGTGCCGCTTATTGGCATACACATTTTCTGTGAGAATTCGAGTCGAGGTGACTAATGAATCAAAGGTAATTGCTAGACCCACAAACGGATATTTATAGCTAGTTACATAAGTGTGACCGGATGTCATCTCAAAGAAGTCATCGGAATTTGTCCTTTGAAAATTGTAGTAACCTTGAGCAGACTTAAGACGTAGATGTCCGAAAATACGGCAAAATAAATGTCACAGGTTAGGGTTAGGATTTACTGTCACCTGCCAGGGCTGCCGGTTGTTCGGATGTGATACTGTGGGCCTGGTGCACAAGCAAGTGAAGGAACACGGGTGGGTTATAGTCAGTAAAAGTCTGACACGCCCTTCCGCTTCCACCTAGAGCGGGAGAGGTAGGTAATTTGTTAATGTGCCATTCAAAAAAAGGGGTCTACTGTCAAACTGTGTTGTCATCCTTTCTATCGGATGACGCACTCTTTAGGCCGTAAGTGATACGGAAAACGAAACGCCCACACATTCGGGCAGAATTACGGAATTTGTGTTTTAAAAAAATTACATAGGTGGGTTCTAATGACTTTCACAACAGGGCCTCAATTTTGTTTCTCGTGAAATCTTACTACGTCTTGCTTGTATGTACCGTCTCTATCGAAATGTCGCAAGTCTTTTAATGCAAGCATCCCCATCGGCCATCACTACTTATTGTTAAAGATTCATAGCTGGACACGTACGATGCGCAGGCGCTTCCCCGCGCTCACCCGTATACAGTTGAATACGCGGGGGGCGCGGTAGCTCGTGCGCATACTTGTGATTTTGCTTCTACCCCCTAATCCTAAATATATACAACTACTAAATAAACTCTACTTCTCTTTTTTGTTTGAAAGATGAAATAAGCATAATCATCTCACTAGTTATTGCAACATTAAATTATTAAGTGATGTAATAAGTTTGTAGCCTTGATTATTGTATACTTATATAAAGGTGATTCTAGCCTGTAAAAGTGTTGCTTATAATATTAGTGTACCTACTGTTACTTATTTTTGTACTTCAGTGTAAGTAAATGAAGTGTGATAATAAAGATTTTTTGTAAACTAACCTACGTCATGCTAACGGCAATGAAACTGATAGTCAACCGTACGGCTTGTAACATGTATTTTGACAGTTCAAATCACGCCATTGTGTCATAGAGAAGGTAATAGCAAATCTAAAGAAACCATAAAGTAAAGAATTCAGGAGGTTAGGAAGTAAGGAATAGTGGCCATAGTGAAATATCTCACATCTAAACGGCGCGTGCGTTGCGTGTGATTCATTAATTACGTTACAAAACACAGCGGTATAAAATACTTCGGACCACATTAGTATGCGTTAACTTATTCTACATATATGTCTGAACAAGGTCAGTATGTCAAGCTACTACAAACCTGTCAAATTTCTTTATTAGGTTTTCTACTTAATTGCTAAATCTTTAAGGGTTACGGTTTTTTAAAATAAATTATGCAGTGACGCAATCGTTGATGGTAAAGCGCGTTAGTTTATTAAGAGCTTATTCACTCTAGCGTTGAAGACACTCAAATTGTAGTCCGACGGAAACACCGCCGCTGGCAAATCCCTCGATGTACGCGGTGTAAAAGACGAGGCGAAACGCTTCGTTCGGATCGTTGTGATGTCAACAACGCAAAGTAAGGGTGGAAACTCGCCGTACGACGGGTCGTCCGATGATGGAACGGAAATGGGGGAATTAAATCATGCAATTCATCAATCATGCGAGATTAGTTGGGAATATTCGGTTTCAAGGTTTGACCTGTTGTCATACCTCATTTCAACAAGGTCCAAGGCAAAGGGATATTCCGATAGTGACATACAAAATGCAGGGCAGAGCGTATTTTACGATTCGTCTTCAAGGTCGCCGCTGAGAGTTCGGATACCGTTAACTATTAGCAAAATGAATCATTCTGATGCATTGATGTCATCGCATCGGGTATAAGAACAGAGCATTTAAAGAATATGCTATGTTTGGGGTTTCACTGCGCGATCGAATCAGGAATGAGGAGATTCGCAGAAGAACGAGAGTAACCGACATAGCCCGAAGAATTGCAACACAGTGGGCTGGACACATTGCCCGTAGGACCGATGCCCGATGGGGCCGATGGGTTCTCGAGTGGCGACCACGCACCGGAAGACGTGGAGCGTGGGTAGGCCCCCGACAAGGTGGACCGACGACCTGGTGAAGGTCGCGGGAAACCGCTGGATGCGGGAGGCGCAGGACCGGTCGTCGTGGAGAACCTTGGCGGAGGCCTATGTCCAGCAGTGGACGTCTTTCGGCTGAAATGATGATGATGATGGTGAATTAAAGAATATAGAAAATAAAAGTGTATGGAAGAAACAGGAAAAATATTTTAAAAGGCCTTTATTTAACCGTGACAATAAAGATAGGGTTATGACTGTGAAGCGAATTTTTGTATAATACTAACCCGTTTTTGATTAATTGGAAATTATCAAATGAACTCTCCCGCCCTGGACGAAGCGGAACGGCGTGTCAGATTTTTAGTGACTAAACCCCTCCCGTGTTCCACTTGCCAATGCGCCAGAGGGTCGTGATATCTCTTTTGTACAACCCACGGCCCTGGTAAGCATCAGTCTTCACCCCGACCCAGGCTTCGGCCTGTCACGATGTGCTGACATCTCTTTGGGGCGCGCGTGGATCACAATGCTCCGTCGACCCGGGCCTGGTTCTTACCAAGCTCGCGCCTGCGATGGCCGGGGGTTCGATGTTGTCTTTCGCCCAGGACGAGTAGAGGCGTGAGTGCGGTGAGATTCCCATCCTCACGCGCTCCGCTTCCTCCTTTACCAGCATCACTGCTGGGAAGCAGTGCATGAAAGTGCGAAAGTGCTTGACCTGGATCACCGCCGATCGCTGATCGCGGCGAGGACAGGACGCTGCTCCGTCCAAGCCGGGCAGACCTGCACCGTATACTCCACCGTGTATCTTCGTAAACCTTGAAGCTTCTAATTAAATTACAATATAGTGTTATATTTAGGTTTCAAAAACTATGGTTTTTATATAAACGAATTTAATATCTTATTTACATTTTATATTGTCCAGATTTTGCTTATTTTGAGTTTTGACGACACGGTTAGCGCAGTGGTTAAGCGATCGCTGCACTGCAAGTTGTGGGTTCGATTTCCGCATGGAACAAATATTTTTATGGCCTCAGGTTCCGGGGCTGGTTGTTTGTGTACGTGACTTTGAATGTTTGCGAACGCACCCACGATACAGGAGTAATTCCTAGAGAAAAGATTTGTTGAAAAAAAAATATTTTTTTTCAAGAATCCAAGCAGAGAGGAGAAAATCTCAGAATGATGACGCTAGAGCAAATAATATTCTTATTCATTTAAATGTGTTTGAAAACCGGGGATTTCCCGATTTCTGAGCCAACATGAAAACACGTCCAAATTAATTATGATACATATACAGTAAATGTCTAATAGTCTGTCATCTTTAACAAAATAAAGATGATCACAGCCAATTGAAAACGTGCCGTAACATTGGCTGTCGGTAGCAGTTACCGCCCACCAGACAAAGTCTTGCCGCCAAGCGATTCGTCGCGTTCCGGCAAGATGTCTGGTGAAGCCGTACGGAGGATTAGTCTGAGCAGTTGTGTTGTCATGTGTGCCGGGTACGATGCTCCAAATGTTGTGTCGGGAGTTAGGTCGTGGATGGTCTCCAGATCAATCTTTCTCAGGTGCAGCATCGTTGGTCGTGTTGTTGGGTTTAACATTGCATCACCTCGCTCAACTGCCATCTTCCTTCCGATTCATTTAGTTTTTTTTTTAATTGAATAAATAGGCTTCTAATAAACTAGAACGTATTACCATCAATGATTGCATCACTGCTTACCATCAGGCGGGATTACGATAAAGTACTAGTTTATAATTATAATGAAAATTATAATACAATCTTAGCCATTAAAAAAAATTGAAATGTTTAAGGATAATTTAAATAGATATAAATAGTAAGTTAAAAGCGGCCAAGTGCGTGTCGGACTCTCGCACAAAGGGTTCCGTACCATTGATTTATGAAATTAAAGAATTTAAGTTATTTGTATGAAAGATTACGCGGTAATAAGCGGTTTACGATTTACAAGGTATTAAAAAAAAACTACTTACTAGATCTCCTAGATCTCGTTCAAAACAATTTTCGATTCGTTAGAAGTTCAACTTTGGAAGCGTCTGTCACGCAAACTATTCGATTTAGAAAAAAAATATTTTAGAAACCTCGATATCATTTTTGAAGACCTATCCATAGATACCCCCACACGAATGTGTTCGATGAAAATAAATTTTTTTGAGTTTCAGTTCTAAGTCCCATACTTAGAACTCAAACTCAAAAATTTATTTTTGAGCCGCCAATATTTATTATTATTTTTGCATCAAAATATTAATGCGATTCACAGAATACATCTACCTACCAAGTTTCAATAGTATAGCTCTTATAGGTTCGGAAAAAAATGGCTGTGACATACGGACGGACAGACAGACATGACGAATCTATAAGGGTTCCGTCTTTTTCCCATTTGGCAACGGAACCCTAAAAAGGAATAATTATTGTATAACATCAAACAATTGCATGCTTGCATGCGCCTGCATGTTCTTATAAACTTACCTTTATACAAAAATGTATCTCTAGCAAATAAACGTATGATTATCAGAGAATTAGTCTTCAGCGATTCAAGACTGATTCATCAGAGTTTTGACCTAACGACATTATTTGGTTTAGCAGTCTTTTTATTGAATACTTTTCTTCTGAGTCAACGTGTCCTTCCACTAAAAAGAGAGAACCTGTCTTTTTTTTTTTGGGATAGAATATCATCAAATGACCTCTCCCTCTCTGGGCCGTGTGGAAGAGCGTGTTAGACTTTTACTGACTAAAACTCAGTCATGTTTCTTCACTTGCCTGTGCGACGGCTAGGGCCATGGTTTCTTTTTTAAACAACAAGCACCCCCCTTTTTTTTTCTTCTTTTTTCTTTCGGGGTGGAAATCCTCATAGGATGCCCGCCGCCTTGGGGTGGGCGACGGGGTCTGTCAGATTTTACTGACTAAAACCACCCCGGAGTCTCTTCTATCACGAGCGGGCGTGGGACCGTGGGAGTCTAAATTCTTCCACGGCGCACCCCTGACCCAGGAGGCATCGGTCTTCTAGTTCTGTTGTATTTACGTCATCAGTTACTAACCCATAGTAAAAGTTATGATTTACCAGTTGTAGATCATGCGGTTAAAATCCAGTTAAATACACTCTGTGGTTATATTCAACATCAATGCTCTTATCAATACGCAATGGGCCCTCGTGGTGTTTTGTGGATGGCCCATTCCCTCTCACGGGGAGGAGGCCTCTGCCCCAGTAGTGGGATTATTATAGACTAAATATGCTAGTAGAAATTACTAAAGTAACGGGTCCATATGAAAACCTATACCTAACACCTTACCTACATAATATTGTTTAGATTGATTGAGATGATTTGAGATATGACAGCCTCCGTGGCGTAGCGGTAGCGAACGCTGCATCTGCGCAAGGAGTTCGAGGAGGAGTTTCGATCCCCGTGCAATGCAAATATTTGTATGCATGGATATGAATATTTGCACTGATCTAGTCGTGCGTCGGAAAGCACGTTAAGCCGTTGGTCCCGGTTGCCATACGAACATCTAGTGGCAGTCGTTACGGGTTGTTGGAGCCCTCAAAAGTCTAACAATTGGTCTAACTGCAATGTTTTGATATCGCCTCTATCGGGTTGTGGATGTCAGTCGGCAGTCGCTTCACGGAAAATATTGAAATTTAGCCAAAATCAGCAGCTGGACAGGTATAGCGGACCCCAGAGTCCAAAGCTGGAAAAGCTTCGGATGCGACTCGCGACTAAAGCTGAGATGATGATGACGAGAAGATAAGATTTTAATTTAATCCTGTCAACTTGTAGTTAATATACATATGTAAATACAGCATAGAAAAGTAACGTAGGTATATACGTATAACAGTCTAGTTATTCTGTAACCGTGTTTCTAAGATCGATGCGATATTGGACTTTCCTTCGACAGGTGATTCATTTATCACTGTTTCTACAGCTGAGTCTTAATCGCAATTCTGGCAACTACTTACAACTACTGATCGTGTATTATTCGTATTTATTATTTACACAGAGTTTTATTTTTGGAATAAAATAATATGATATTCGTGAATGTAAATTCTCCGATAAATTCTGTGCATTTTGATACCTGTAGTGTAATTACGTAACACACTACCAGTAGCAATGGGTTTCATTTTGACAGTTCAACAACATTCATTGCGTTATCTACATTGTTGAGCAGACACATTTTTCGAACATTTGGAGCAATGGATTAGAAATATACTTCAAAATGATTCCAATTGTTAGTGAGTGTGTTATAGTGTGTTACGCAATTAGTGCTCTGGTTTGGTAAAGTTAGTTCCGTAAAAAGGGAGAAGAAAGAATATATACAACAGAAATAATATACTATCATGATAACTTTTATGATCTTCACTACATATTATAAAACAAAGTCACTTTTACTTTCCCTATGTCGCTTTGTATGATTCAATTTTTAAAATTACGCAACGGATTTTGATAGGGTTTTTTTTAATAGATACAGTAATTCAAGAGAAAGGTTTTTATGTATAAGAGGAACACTGATAATTTTTGAGGTTTCTAACATATGTCGCAAAATAAACCCATTTTTTTGAGCTTACATTGCAAACGCTGGCTGAATCCTATGAGATAGATCAAAATAATGTTCTACAGTATTGTAGACCTTAAAAATGCCTACAAAAAGTCTGCGACACCATATGTCTACTTACTATTGGAATTGGTTGTTTCATTCAGGAGATATCATGATTTATTCAAAACTAAACACCGGAAAAAATCCGCGTGCCGCTCGCGTCCCTGCCGGCCGCCTGCTACTTGGCTGTTTCTCTGCCAAAACCGCGGAGTAAGTGGTCCGGAGCGAGGGACCATTATTTCGAACAAACTTGCTACCGGTAGGCTTTCATTCTGTTTGATGGTGGTGGGTGGTGGGTGGTGGAACTGGCTATCCATGAACAATAAGGTTGATGTATCTTGCAGAGTCAGATATTGGCTGATGGGCGGCACAGTAGACATTATTTTTATTAAAGGGCCACAGTTTCATGAGGAAGGCTTAGGTACCTATATCATTTGTCTACGTGGGAAGCTGGGGCGGGTTGCTAGTACTTATTATACAAAACAAGGTTAATCATTTGATGCAGAATGTTCGAAATTTGAAAAATTATTCAATGGTTTAAAACTACTGATTTTTTTTTAAATTTCGAACTTTGTTCCGGAAAGGAGATGTTTCAGAAATGTGTGGAGCCTGGGCCAGCACATCGTACACTTAATGCTTGGTAAATTTACGCTATAGTTAACTGTTTTTAATGTTAATTTCCTATATTTTGGTTTATTTTTTATACAGATTCAATTTAACTCGGTTAAGGAGTGCAACACAACTACTAATAAATATGGTGGCCAGCAATAAGCGAAATAAGATATTGACAGTGACATTTGATTGACGTGTCATGTATCTAAGGCTATCGTATCTTTATTATCTACCATATGACTGCGAAAAAAACAAAACATGAATTCCGAACATACGGCCCCTTAAATAAACACAATCACCTCAAATCAACACTCAATACGAACACAACGCGAAAATAGAACTGTCAAAGTCGCTAATCAAACGTCATAACCAGTGTCAAGGCTACCTTAATAAAGGGTTATCTCACTAAAAAACCGTTTCAAATAATTAATTATTTATACCTGTATTTTTATTCAAATTAATTTAGTAGTATTTTTTATTAAAATCCTTTATTTTTTTCCTTTTTATCTACATAGCGTACATAGTGGTGGCCCAAAATGACCCATCTCCTTTAAAAGTTCTTATTACAAAAAATAACGATAAATTTACATTAAGCTTTAATTGTTTAGGACCGAGACAAAAACAAAATTCTTTGTTTTGTTTTTTTTTTTTTTGTTTTTTTTTTGAACTCAGCGCATCCAGATCTATATGATTATCTATAGTGGTGAGGGTTTTGAGCAACTTCGGGCACATACATTCAGACAGACATACAAACATACGCACTTTATAGGGATGGATTTAACATAAGAAATTCAACATTTGTTAAGAAAAAAAAAAACAGAATCCCTAAGGTTCAAATTAGATTTTTATGTAGAGTTTAAGCTGGAGAAGATTTAGACCTAGATAATTAGTCAGTTCGATCAGTCCTTTTTTAACAGGATAGTTAAAGTATTCCAGAAAAAAAAAATTAAACTCTTAATATACTAGTGTGTTTTTGATCAAAAATTGCATGACTGCATACCATCAGGCGGGATTGCGGTCAAACACCAATCCATACTACCCATACTAATATTATAAATGCGAAAGTAACTCTGTCTGTCTGTCTGTCTGTCTGTCTGTCTGTCTGTCTGTTACGCTTTCCCGCCTAAACCTCTCAACCGATTTTGATGAAATTTGGCACAGACAATCTTTAGACCCTGAGAAAGAACATAGGCTACCTTTTATTCCGGAAAAAATTGATATTCCCGAGGGAAATCTAAAAAGCGCGATATAATCGACCTCACCGCGGGCGAAGCCGCGGGCGGAAAGCTAGTTTATAATAAAACTAGCTTTCAGATAAAGGAGCTATATGTAATTTAAGTAAAGATGACTTTGTAATCATACTTGGCGGTACAAATGACGTTAACCCAAATGAATTTCAATTCTCTCTAAAAAACTTTTTGGATAGAATGCAAAATATTAATGTGATTGTTTCAGAAGTACCCTATAACCGGCAACTAAATGAAAAAAAGTTAAATTATGAGTTGAATTTCATTTGTTCTCAGTATAGACACGCTACATACCTTAATATGAATTATTCTGTTCACTTGCCCAGATATGATTCGCGTCCGCTGCATATGTCACAACTTCTTCTTAAGGAGATACTTCGTATAACTTATAAAACTAATTATGACACGTACATCAGTAGGAGAAAAGTATCACAGCGTTTGCTGAGTGCTCAAATATATATTGACAAGTCTACTCAAACAGATGCACAGTGTAACAGTAGTGTAGCAATCGAACCAAGTTCCGAAAATATATTGAGTAGTAATGTAGTATCAGAATTAGGCCTCCCAACTAGATCTAACGACTTTTTTCGTGTTTAAAGAAATAAATATTTTACATCAGAATATAAATGGTCTTAACAACAAATCTGACTTATTATTATTATCGTTAGACCTACTAGAAAAGGAGGGAAAATCTGTGGATATTCTTTGTGTTACTGAGCATAATATGATGCGTACTGACACTCAATTTATTGATATACCCAACTTCACAATAGGATCATGTTTTTCTCGTAAATGCCGTCGAGGCGGTGCATGTATTCTTATCCGTAATATTTATAAATACAAACAAATAATCGGATTAAGTAGTTTTTGCGTTGAGGGCATAATTGAAGTGTCAGGAATAGAGCTGGTAGATCAAAAGTTATTTGTGTTCTGTATATATAGGCCACCTAGAGTAATACAGGAAGACATTAACATATTTTTTATGAAATTCACATCGTTGCTCACTAGGTATTGTCTTTGTAAATGCAAAGTTGTACTGTGTGGTGACTTTAATATTAACATTATGACTAAAACGAAACTATCAAAGGACTTCTTAAACATATTATGTAGCCATAATTTAAAATATGCATTTAATGAACCCACACGTATAATTAGCGGTACATGCCTTGACAACTTTATATACAATATTTCAAAATGCAAATCCAAAATTCTTGAGTTAGCATTATCCGACCATACAGCACAAATACTAACATGCCCAGTTAAGGCTAGTGTTGCTCACAGGTACTGGTATATTAAAAAACGGGATCTTCAGGAAGAAAATATTAAAAAGTTTCAAGATTGCATAAACTCATTAAATTTCACGGAATGTTTTATGAGTAACGATCCCGATGAATCATTTACCTACTTCTATGACACATTTTATTTGTTCTACCGTTTATGCTTTCCTATAATTAAATTTAGAATAAGTATACAAAAGAGACAAAAATGGATCTCAAATGGTGTTAGGTTATGTTGCCGACGCAAAAGACGTCTGTTATGGCAATATCGGAAAAATCGTACAGCGAAAAATAGGGATAATTTTAATGTATTATCCGCAAGACTCAAACGCATAATTAGGCTTACAAAAAAAGCTCAAAATGAGCATTACATACGGACTGCTAGCAATACGTCTAAAGCCACTTGGACCCTAATAAATAATGCAAAACACGCTGTTCCTAAGGAGGAAATACATAGTATTAAAATCAGCGATGCAATCTCTGTTAAAGATCCGTTGTTGATTGCCAAAGCTTTTAATAACTTTTTTATTGATCAGGTTAAAAATAATAACAAAGGCAACAATTTAGCTATGCCAGCGCATGTGTCCAATTCAATATTTATGAATCCTACCACGCCTACAGAAATATGCTCAATAATAACAAATTTGAAAAATACCAAGAGTACTGGATATGATGATATATCTACAATAATACTAAAACGAGTCTCTACAAAAATAGGTAATATTTTAAGTCACGTTATTAATTTATGTATCAGCGGTGGCATATTTCCTGACAAACTCAAATTGACAATAATCAAACCACTATTTAAAAAAGGTGATCCATGTTGCATGGCTTGTTATCGACCTATCGCTTTGATACCCACAATTTCGAAAATCTTCGAAAAGGTCATACACGATAGGATCTACCAAATTTTAGAAAAACACAATCTTTTTTCTAAAGAACAAGTTGGTTTTAGGCAAGGCAAAGGTATAAACATGGCCATTTATAACTTCTTAAAAGTCGTTATAGACAGTGTAGATAAGAAGGTTCCCGTTTGTGCACTTTACATGGATCTCACAAAAGCATTCGACTGTGTAGATCATGAATTATTGTTAAAAAATTAAACGCTAATGGCATAAGAGGTAAGGCCTTAGATCTCATTAGATCTTATCTTACAAGAAGAAAACAGTGTACCCAAATAACGCGCTTATGTCCTAAACTTAAAATAGAGACACATTTTAGGTCAGATTATAGGGAAATTAATCTTGGTATACCACAAGGAAGTGTAATAGGGCCCCTTTTATTTAATGTATACATTAACGACCTTCCGAAAATAACAAAACATCCGACTATTATGTTCGCGGATGATAGCACAGTTATATTTACAGGTAAAAATAAGACGCTTATTGAATCTGACATTTTTGACACCCTTAATAATATTATACAATGGCTGACATTAAATAATCTAAAAATTAATTTATGTAAAACTCACCTAATGACATTTAAAAATCGAACTCCCCTAATGACGAATATCAATATCAACTATAATGACGAAACTATTACTGAGGTAGATACAACAAAATTTTTAGGACTTAATTTAGATGGTAGCTTAAATTGGAAAGTGCACGCAGAGATCCTCTGTACAAAATTGAGTACTCAATCGTATGCATTGTATATGCTCACAAAAAAACTTAGCGAGGTCGCAGTTCTGACAGCATATTATGGGAACGTTGAGAGTATTTTAAGATACGGAATCATATTTTGGGGAAACTGTACCGAAAAAGAGCAAATATTCAAAGCACAAAAAAAGTGCATAAGGGCAATGTGCAAGCTCGATCAAATGGATAGTTGTAGGCCATTCTTCAAAAAAACTAAATGTATTAACAGTACCGTGTCTGTACATGTATGAGTTGGCGGTGTTTGTCAGATGTAATTTAGCGATGTACGAAAATTATAAAAGTAAACGTCACAATTTAAAAGTTAACTGTCCTCAACACAAAAGTGCTTTGATGAATAACAGTGTACTGTGTATGGCGCCACGTGTTTATAATCACCTACCAAAACCATTATTAGAAAGCCTAAGCTGTAATATATTTAAACACAAAGTAAAAAAATTTCTCATAGAAAAAGCCTATTACAGTGTAAATGAATTTATAAATGACATGCAATATAATAATGAGAGATGAAATTACTGTATTTGGTACTTACTTATTGACTTGACTTGTTTTAATTATTAATTATTATCTGACATCTTTATAAATTCGTAATTGACCAGTCCATAATAAATTTTTGACATTTATTAATTTTATGACCTTTTTATATCTTTTTTATTTTTTTATTTTTTGTTTTGAATGAATTTATACTTAAGTGATTATTAGTTGTGTATATTCAATTGTAAGTAGAGACAAACGCCAAGTAAAATTGCATGCCTTCAGGCGGATTATGGAGATGCCAAACTATTTTACCTATCGATGTGAATTATATCAATTACCCATTATCGCAATAAATGAGTTTGAGTTTGAGTTTGAGTTTGAGTTCATTTCAGTGTTCCGAGATTTCTTTTCAGTCGTTAGATTCATATCTAATTCATGGTAAAAAGGTGTGAGTCTATGTAATACTGAGTCATTTTAATGAAATCTTCTTAAATCACATTATCTTATGACACCATGAGACTTGCCATATGTGCACCGAAGGTACAATATGACTAAACACCATGATTCAGCCTGAAGCAAGCGTAATTGTTATATAAGATTTCAAGATGACGAACTCGCTGAAATTTAGTAACTATTAATTACCTTATTCTTACGTCTTGTGACTCACACACATTATTGAAAACTTCATAAGATTTATTACGTTTTACGGGACGTGATTGACTCATGCTTTCATTTAATCCTACTCATACAACATCACTACATATAATAAAACAAAGTTACTTTTTCTTTCCCTATGTCCTTTTGTATGATTAAATCTTTAAAATTACGCAACGGATTTTGATGCGGTTTTTTTATAGTTAGATAACCAATACAGCATTAATTCTTATCCAATTAAATATATTAAATACATTACTGACTTGATATAGATCTATATCGCCCTTAACAGCATATGATTTATATGAATATTTTCGAAGATATTACAGATTTAAAATTTGAGGGGCGTCACGTTAGGCGACGGGAGCGGGCGGGCCCCTGTGTTTTTTATACAACGTTCACAGTTTTTCTGTAGTGTAGGTATTTAGTATTAGTATTGCACCCGTGCGAAGCCGGGGCGGGTTGCTAGTATCTATACTAATATATAAAGCTGAAGAGTTTGTTTGTTTGTTTGTATGTTTGTTCGCGCTAATCTCGTGAACTACTGGTCCGATTTGAAAAATTCTATTTGCATTGGATAGCCCATCACTTCAGGAAGCTTTAGGCTATATAACATCACGCTGCGACCAATAGGAGCGGAGCATATCGACCTACGCTGGTGAAACCGCGTGGCGCAGCTAGTTGTATATATATGTAAAGAAAGTAACATAACTAAACACACAACATTAAATTAAATTATTTACCATAGCTAGCTAGTCACGCGTATATTTCAGAAAACCATTAAAAATATAAATAAAAATAATAACTTATTACCTAAATAAAAGCCTCCAGGCATTAAAGGGCATGACATTATATATGACGTGAATATTATGTACATAATAGGATAAGTAGGAAGAAATTTCAAACTACCTACTTTATTCTTTATTCGCAGATATCTGGTTGGATTCAAGAACTTGCTGCGAAGCATCGAGTGTAAGGGCATCGGCTCTGTACTAGGTATCAACTACTTCGCTAGAGGTTATCTACAACCCAGAGCATATGAAAGGTAAGGTCAATCATTCAATCATCTTCATAAGCTTCTAGCAGTCCGCTGCTGCATGCTCCACGCCATTCAACTCTATTGGCGGCAAACGTAAGGTAAACAAGGTAACGTAACCCCCAGGCTAGTTGGAGCGGCGATCTCGAATAGGACTGCTGGTAAAAACCGGAAGCGAGATGTCAAAATCCAGTTGAAATGAAGATACTTGACATGAGTTTGGAGTGGTTTAATTATGTTATAATGATCAACTAGAAGAAGAAGGCACGGGGTGTCTTCTTCTTTTTCTCCTTCTTCTTCCTCTTCTTCTAAGGTCATCGGGGAAAAGTAACGTGTCTTTTTAGTAATTGTTCTCTAAAATACGTGATAGTTGTGTCAAAATTGTTCCAGCAGTTTCGGAGTTTAGGCAGAACAAACAAAACATAAAAATATTTATAAATATCTTTTTATCTTAATAAATAAATATTTAACGTACATATTTTCATTAGAAATGAATTTAAAAATAAAAAAATAATAGCTTCTTACTTAAAGTAACAAAAAAGGCTTTAATTGTATTTATGAAAAATATTTTTTTCACAGATATATAGCTCATATGATTCTGGGTCGGGATCTGTTAGACAATACTCTGAATCTAGTGCCGTCTCTGATACCACTTCATAAAGATATCAAGGAGGACAGTTCCGAATACAGAGACTTGGAAAAAAAGTAAGTAAACACAATTTGTATTTCAAACGTCGTGCCAATCAACACGCTATCAAATCTGTGGCATGCGTGTCAGCCATTTTGTTTTCTTTTTCAAAATGGCGACCGAATAATACTATTTCTAAAAGTATGCTTAGCGGTCGCTGACTTCAATGTTAACGTTTAAAGATGATCACGTCACATCCATATCGTCTTTCCAATCATTCCGTTCACACCACAACAGACCTATACCGGGAAGTGGGGTTCTCTTGCTTCGCCTATTCATTCTGCAGACCACCTTGAAACAATACGCACTCCTTTTTCATAATCCGACACCGATCCTTGATAAAAGGCGCCGAAGCCATCTAGCGGCCCGTTGATTGACTTACTCGTACGAGTAGAATTTGTTTTTCTGAGCAATTCTTCTGTTTTCTTGGAGGCTAACTCTATCACAGAATAGAGCAAGTTTACAACATCATTAATTCACAAAACACCTGTGTAGGATTTAGTTTAATGGATAGCTTGTGACTTTTGACTACAAGACAACTGATAATGTACCAATCTATCCAAAATAGTCACAGAATTCTATCTATGTTTATCTACCAGAAGTATATACAACTTCGCCATTCATCAAGCAGTTTAATACGCATCAACTTTTTCATAAGTCACACTCACCCTCACTCCCCACAAACACTCCTTCTCATAAATAAAACTGTAATTATTGTATGTACAAGTTTCAGCTTAGCGTGGAAACGAGTCTCCCACAACATTTTTCTTTAAACCCATGACTGGACTATTTATATGTTACTATTTTTTTTTCTTACTGGAATCTTGTAACATAGTTGTTTGATCACTTTAAGCTTAAACTAGTTCCAATGGTTGGTCTCCATTTTTAAACAAATGACAAGATCGCGTGATGTTATTTATACCAGGCTCCATATAAGAATCTTCACTTTCCTTTATCAATTATTAAGAAATGTCACATCATTATTAATAGAGTTTGGCCCAACCGATTTGTACCAAACTCCAAACATAGGGCCAACATTTGTGGTATTTTAGCTTCAGTTGTTTAGGGCCATAGGCGACGTCAGTTATTCTTTTTCTTTTCATATTGAGTGTAAAGTTAATTATGTTCTGTCAGGAATCAGCAGATTGTGGACAATAAGCATCAAGATGGCAGCGTTACTGATGCCATCGAGTATTTCGACCAGACAGCAACGTTTCTTGATAAGCTGAGAGCGGTGCAGAAGCAACTTCGGGAGTATATCAGGTTAGTAACTAAATATCAAACCCAAGGTAATTTTTTTCAGGGATGTTTCCTGGGTAAAAAAAAAATTATTCTATTTAGTCCGTCATTCAGATTATAGAAAACTAGCTTCCCGCCCGCGGCTTCGCCCGCGTGGAGTTCGGTTATATCGCGCTTTTTAGATTTTCCTCGGGAACATCAAAATTTTCCGGGATAAAAGGTAGCCTATGTTCTTTCTCAGGGTCTAAAGATTCTCTGTGCCAAATTTGATTAAAATCGGTTAAGAGGTTTAGGCGGGAAAGCGTAACAGACAGACAGACAGATAGACAGACAGACAGACAGACAGAGTTACTTTCGCGTTTATAATATTAGTATGGATTATTGGATATGTATATTTTGTTTTATCAAATCAATAAAAATTGACAAATATAAAAGCTGGTGACGTCACTCGTTGCTAAAAAGTGTAGCAAGGAGGGACGTCACACGAGTTTTCAACGCACTGTTTCGTCTCCATTTTTACGTGCCTAGTTTTTTTGGAAAACTGACTGACGGACTAATTAGTTTTTTTGACTCAACTACCCTGTCAAATTAAACCATATATGTATAGGTTTTCGAGTCGCTAAACTTAAGCAATGTATGGGGTACATTACACGTAGAACCAATGGCAAATAGGACAGTCAGGTTCTGGAGTGACAGTCACGTACCGAAGACAAAGCGTAGGGAGGCCCCCAACAAGGTGGATCGCTGACCTGGTGAAAACCGGTCATTGTGGAAAGCCTTGAGGAAGCCTGTGTCCAGCAGTGAACCTCTATGCTCAGAAGAAGAAATTAAACCATTTACACATACTTACTTTTAACTGTCATGGAGTCGACCTTTTTTTTTATATAAATATACAAACCAGTGCTTGACTGCAATCCCGCCTGATGGTAAGCAGTGATGTAGCCGTTGATGGTAAAGCGCGTTAGTTTATTAAGAGCCTATTTATTCAAAAAAACAGAGTGAATAGGAAAGGAGACGGCAGTTGAGCGAGATGATGCAATGTTAAACCCAACAACACGACCAACGATGCTGCGCCAGAGGGAGATTGATCTTGAGACCCTCCATGATCAAACTCTCGACACAACAACATTTGGCGCATCGTACTCGGCACACATCGCAACACAACTGCTCAGATCCGCCCTCCGTACGGCTTCACCATACATCATGCCAGAACACGACGAATCGCTTGGCGGCAAGACTTTGTCTGGTGGGTGGTAACTTCTGTCGGCAGCCGATGTTATGGCCTCCCACCGAGACCTAAATCTATTCCAAAACATTACGTGAGACCTCTAACGAGTGACGAGATCCTAGCAGGCATCGGCCTTAGTGGACACTAAGGCCGATGCTTGCTAGGATCTTGGGTTATTGGAAAACTACCGTGGCCCATGGCGCAGGTAGCTTACGAAACAATGATTGGTTTTAGCCAGAGTAAAAGTATGACACGCTCTCCCGCTTTGCCTTCAGCGGGCGAAGTTATTTGATGATTTCCTTTTTTTTGCTTTTGACTTGCTTATGACACTTATAGACACTTATTAAGGCTACGTCTCGCGCGGAGTAAATACTGTGTGTCTACTTAGTTTAGTTTTAAGATTTTCCTGTACGAGTCATATTATAGTAGTTTATGATACTGATACATAATGAGGGGTATTAAGCACGAGTGTGAGTTTAAAAAACGAGCGAAGGGAGTTTTTTAATAGTATCACACTCGTGCTTAATAGCCCTCATTATCACACGAGTGTGTAATACCTAATTATGTACAGTTTCATACACTACTTTATCTAATCGCAGTGCGTCTAACGCCAACGCAACACAATTCCAATTATTCATTTCATAATTGTAATATGCAAAATGTTAACAATTCTGCACCCTGCATCACAGCGCATGCGCCAAAGCGCGCGCAGCCACAGATATAAAATGAAATAGTACTGTCTACATTGATATAATTATTTTTTTTGCGCTTCAAGTTCAATGTGCTAGTGACTTATCTACCTTAGGTTAATATTATATCAATGGCTGTCTATGGTTTGTACCGTAATGAAAAAAAAAAAATTATAACATTATTTTTTAATTTCCTTTCGATATACTATTGGTAAAGTACGTCAATATAAACTCCTTTTTGGTTTTATATTTTTTATTTTTTGATATGAGAGTAGATAAAATTCTTTAATACTCTTTCTTTTCTATATGTTTTGCTCTGGGCGCCCTTTGGTCTCATAATGGACTTTCTGACTTTTTGTTTTGTATTTCGACTTTTTATAAAACGTTATGGTAACATGAAAAATAACAAAGTTATGAACTTGTTATCTCACTTGGTTGTCCCAACAATAATATGGTCAACGCACCGCTCGCCCGCAGCGTTTAGGCTGCTGCCTCGAATCTTGCGGGCAGCGAGGCGGCGGCGGCGGCGGTAAGTGAGCGGCAGGATCTTAAGCGTAAAACCCATCGGACCGCTTCTCGAAAACAGCGGCGGGCAGCGAGCGGTGTACTTATCGCGCTCGAATCTTGCGGGCAGCGAGCAGTGATCGAGCGTTAGGAATAAATTTGAATCAAAAAGATTTTGCCGCCATTGTTCAGACATTTCTTTCGCGAATAAAAACAAATATCTTGTCGACACAATCGTGAACACAACACTACGCTTCTATAGTGACGCGCGATCTACCCGCTAGTTTCGAGAACGGGTCTTCAATGCCCGTTCGGCTCCCGTGACGCCGCCGCCACTGCCCCGCTGCCCGCAAGATTCGAGGCAGCAGAATAAGTTTTCTAGGTAAAAAAAAGTTAGAAATAGCAATCATATCGCAGCCGAGATTGTCGCCAATTGAACAATTTGCACGTGAGTGCACAGCGCCGCAATCTTATTGCAAATACATTTGATTGCCGCAAGCCAATCACGCTCGGTTTAATTTGAAACGTGACTTGAATCTGTCCTTTGAATAAACCCACTCTAGTTTCAATTGCCAACCACTTAAGGTTGACTTTTATTTGTGGTGCCTTTTTCAATACATTCTCTAAGAATTGCTCCTTTTTCTGCTCCATGGATTTGTAAAAGAATTTCCAGATTTCTTTTTTTGGAGTTAAAGTTGTTTTTTTTTCAATAGGAAGGTCCAATTAAACTACTATAAAAAGGGGGATTAGTAGGGTCCCGGGAACGTTTCATCATAATCAACCTGTTTTATCGTCCCACTGCTGGGCACAGGTCTTTCATACAGAGAAGGATTGAGCGTAATCACCACGTTTGCTCAATGTGGGTTGGCGATTTCAGACTTAATAGTCCAGGTTTCCTCAAGATGTTTTCCTTCACCTTATAGTCATTGGTGTCCAAGATATACTTAGAAAGAGGGAACGTCTGATCCTTCCTTAACCCCAGCCCAAGAGGGTTACCCTGGCTATATAATGCGACTAACACCATATTCTGATATTTATAACATTTTTAAACGTTTCCCCACACTAGGAATTATTCCTTTATTGTGTGAGTGCATTTACAGACATTTAAACTCACATACACAAACAGCTAGACCCAACACAACTAACTGTAGGTAATAGTACCTAAGGTCCATATTCCAAAAGGAAACTCAAGCATTGATCTCTTCTTAAACATTACTTAAAACTAGTTTCAACCGATCAAATGGCTTGAAACGAAACTTCAGTAAAGCTTGAGTTTTGAGTGACGTTCTGGAATATGGACCTACTAAAATAACTAACGCTAACTGTGGACGCTTGTTATTAGTTAATCGGCAAGTAACTAACCACTATTTGTGTTAAGCCACCCAAACACAATAAAATAAAATGAATTAAATAAAATAACTTAATTTTGGCTTTCTATGCTTACAAAAAAAAATTGTTTTGGATTCGAACTCGCGTATGCTTCGCAGCCATATACAGTATGTTAAATAACAGAGGGCGTTCCCTTAAACTCGTTAATATATATCATTAATAGATTAAAATAAAAATATCAGCATAGAAAAATAATCCGAATAAAAAGAAATTATAATTGAAAATAAATTTGAAACCTCCTGTTTTAAATCAAAATAGTAGCGCGGAATAACCTAACGTTGCATTGCCCAACACACATCAACCAACACACATCAATCAATTAGATCTTAGATCGCCGCCGCATACGCCGCTCGTCATTCATAAATAAATTGCGACGTTGCCGTCTTTCATGTTCGCGTGTACAGTGTGTTTCTTTTACATGTCAATTTAAAATTTTTATTGAATTGTTTCATATTGAAAAAATTTTAAAACATTTTGTTTTCGAATGGAAATATTTTTTTTAGCATGTATGTATGCTATACTATTTCGGGTTAACGGGAACGCCCTCTGTTAGTTAACATACTGTATATCATCATTTAGTTAGATTTAAAATACTCTACAAAATAAATTGTGTTTACATCTCGCTTGATTAATATTGTTTTTAATTTGCTTGCAACCACACTTGGCATAACATAGCGACCTTTGAACTTTATTACAAAAAAAAGTTACCTTGGTAACTGTGGTCATAGACACGCCGTACGCGTCTAATCTGGAGTAATTTTTTGGTTTGAAATGAGTGAGAGAAATAAATTATCCTTTCGGTCTAACACTATCTCTTACCTCATAGATTATTGATGATTTTATGAGACATAAAGATAGACGAAACTTCGTTTCCTCTCTTTCTTTCGGAGTATCACAATTCTCATCTCTAAGGCATGTCCATTAGTAGGTATATGTCGATGACTTTGGTTATGGTTAGAATTGTCATACATGGTAGCTGCCACCGGGTAGAACCGCAGGTTTCGAGGCGTGTCGACAGCTGCTGTTTGCGCCGCCATTCACACGTGCCGTTCGTGTATGCACACAACTTTAGTCGAGTCTAGCCGTCGCCTAACACCAGACATGATAATGACCCAGTGATAACATAATTATCCTGTATAATTACAGATCGTAATCTTGAACAAAAACTTGAGTAGAAAATAAATTACATGCTCAAGGTAGTAACTTCGGATCTAGCTTCTAGAAATTTGATATCTTCAGGACAGACAATGGCCCTGCCCTGATTCCCTTGTTCCAAACTAAATGAAATTTAAGTTCAGTGCATTTATTTCTATATATATCACTAGCGGCCGCTAGCGACTTCGTTCGCATGGAATTAGTTATGCTCAGCTCCTATTGGTCGCAGCGTGATGTTATGTAGCCTGTGTATGTCTATGTAGATGTAACTAGCTGCGCCGCATGGTTTCACCCGCGTAGGTTTCGATATGTTGTTTTTTATATGCTCCGCTTCTTTTAGTGGAAGCGTGATGTTATATAGACTAAAGCCTTACTGGATTAATGGGCTATCCAATGCAAAACGAATTTTTCAAATCGGACCAGTAGTTCCCGAGATTAGCGCGAACAAACAAACAAACAAACTCTTCAGCTTTATATATTAGTATATAGATTAAGAAAAGGACAGAAGATAAAATGTCAGTTTAGACCTGTCAAATTAGTGCACTCCTGACGTAAACTGGCGTATTTTTAGTCGCCATGTTTATTAATCGCGTCTAACCTGTCTATGGAGTATCTTAATTTGACAGGATTAAACTAAAATGTTATCTTCTATCCTTTTGTTAATGAATTAGAAAGAAAAAGACGCTCTTAACTTTAAATTAGTTTAGTTTGTGAACGAGAGAATTGGCGCCACTGTCTTAGCTAGGTGTAGCCATGCTATTTGATAAAATAATAAATAAATATATATGAACAAATCACACAGATTGAGCTAGCCCCAAAGTAAGTTCGAGACTTGTGTTATGGGATACTAACTCAACGATACTATATTTATAATAGATATATATATAGATAAACATCAAACAAGTACCTCTATAGGCTAAAGAAGGAAGAAGGAAGGACGTATCTTGTCTATTATGGTTATAGGGGCGTGGCTATAATAATCATGCCACACAGATCAGGTAAAGCTACACTTGCCACGGTTAGTCTATGGATGGGTGACTATATTTACATACCGAGACGCCTCCGTGCCATGTTAAGCCGTTGGTAGATCATTTGTAGATCTTTGACAGTCGTTACGGGTCGTATAAAGTCGAAAAAAGTCGGCGAAAGTCTGACAACAGTCTTAACAAGGGGTATAGTATTACCAAATAACGTTCTAACTGCAATGCTTCGATATCGCCTTCTGGTTATAGAGGTCAGACGGCAATCGCTTCGCGGAAAATATCGAAGTTTAGCCATATCAGCAGTTGGACTGGTAAAGCGGACCCCAGACTCCAAAGCTGAAAAGGCTTCAGATGCGACTGGGATTAACGCTGGGATGATGATGACATGTATAGATAAACATCCAAAAAAGGATAGACTTTAAAGAAAAAGATGCACATAACTTAAAATTAGTTTAGTTTGTGAACAAGAGAATCGGCGCCAATGAAACATACACAACAACAACAACAACAACAACAACAACAACAACAACAACATATACAACGTTATTTTTTGTATATGCGAAACCCGAAACACGTGTCCAGTATTTTAGAAGAATATAAATATAAAATTTCAAAAAGGTATCATGAAAAATGCCAAAGTTATAAGCTTGTTCTGTTACCTGGTTGTCCCTACAAAAATATGGTCAACGCGCCGCTCGACTACCAGGGCCTGCAGCGGCATCGTCTTGCGTTCATTGATAAATGATTTCTGTTTGTATTGTAATTAATCAGTGACAACATTTTCCATCCCACTTGCTGGCTTTGGACTTTCGTAGGTATATAATTATATACTTGTAAATACAGCCGTAAGTGATATAATAAAGTGTCAACGCCGCCCGAGCAGTGCGTGGTCCATATTTTTGTTCGGACATCCAAGTAGGATTACAAGCTCATAACTTTGTGGTTTTTCGTGATATCTTTTTGAAATTTTGTACATAGATTCTTTACTTAAAAACACGGTTTTTTTGGTTTCGCAAATACAAAAAATAATGTCCTATATGCATATAAATATCAGTTCGTGTTCATTTACGTGTATCGTACGTCCATGACTTTACGGAATACTATAAAACACTTGTCTAACTTCCTTATTTCTTATCTTCACACTCCTATGCCTTTACCGAGTGAGCCCGTCTCAAGGTTTTATCGCCAAGCTAACTCTAGTGCACGAATGGTTTGTGATTATTTTATGAAAATTACTTTTCTATTGATAAGGAAACTCTTTGAGCTATGAGGGGTGGCGGGCACAACCGTGCGCACAGCATTGTTTCTATACATTTGATGACCCGTTTGGCCCCCTTAATCGGCGAACACATTTTTGTCAAATGATTGCGACTAGTTGGGACCGCTTGGACCGCCCATTGGCTCGTTCGGTCCAAACAATCCCAACTAGTCACAATCTTTTGACAAAAATGTGTTCGCCGATTAGGGGGCCGGTTGGCGCAGTGACTGAGAAATAAACTGCTGCGTTGCGTGTCATGGGTTCGGTTCCCGAAACAAATATTTATGTGGCTTACAGGTAGTTTTCCGAGTCCAGGTTTTTGTGTATGTAAGTTTAGATGTTTGTGCACCCACCCTCGATATAGGAGAATTTCCTCGTATGGGGCAAGGTGGAGATCCTTGGGGGTGACATATGTCCAGCAGTGGACGTCTTTCGGTTTCTTTAAATGATGATGATTATGATGATTATCATCAGGCGGGATTGCGATCAAGCACTAGCTTATACCTACTTATTAAAAAAATCTCATTTTCTCCTAAGTTAAATCTTATAAATCTATGTATCTGTCCCTTTTTACTGAAGGTTTTTAGTTTCATTGACTTTCTACAAGTCTTTGTTCTGATCTGGTTCTGGCTGTTTGTGTCATCATCATCAGCAACCTTTTTTATCGTTCCACTGCTGGGTTCAGGTCTACTCTCATACAGAGAAGGATTAAGCGTTATCACCACGCTTGCTCAATGCGGGCTGGCGATTTCACCTTCAGTCATTGGTGTCCAAAATATACTTAGAAAGTAGGTACATATAACTGACTTGGAATCGAACCCGCGCACTCACACTTGAGAGGCTGGTGTTTCAACCACTAGGCCACCATGCTGTTTGTGTATGTGAGTTTAAATTTTTGTAAACACACCTACGATACAGAAGCCATTCCTGGGGTCCATCGTATTCTTAAAAAAAAAGAAAATAACTTTTTTTTTTATTAACTAGTGCTTGAACGCAATCCCACCTGATGGTAAGCAGTGATGCAATCGTTGATGGTAAAGCGCGCTGGTTAATTAAAAGTCTATTCACTCAAAAATATTGAGTGAATATGAAGAATGACGGCAGTTGAACGAGGTGATGCAATTTTAAACTCAACAACATGATCAACGATGCTACGCCTAAGGGAGGTTGATCTGGAGACCCTCCACGACCAAACTCCCGACACAACAACATTTGGCGCACCGTACCCGGCACACATCGCAATTATCGCAACACAAGTGACCAGATCCGTCCTCCGTACGGCTTTGCTAGACATCATGCTGGAACACGATGGCTAGGTATTATTTAGAAGTTCAACTCATCGCACCAGCTTTGTCAATATCTGTCCTTTCCTTACATAAATTGCTTACCTCGTAAGCTTATTGCGTCGTAAGTTTGGCCCATTCGGTCGTCACACATTCGGCAGCTTGATGTGTCCAAACCCATTTGATAGCGGTAACGTAGTTATAAACTTTTTGGCGCTCGAATGACGGCCAGAACCCTCTGTGATCGCTATTTGATGTTTATGAATATTTTTCTACGACCATTTGGTAATTTGCTTATTACGTAACCACAAGTCATATCTCAATAGTACTCATTCCTGCCGGGAAATGGTTATTGTGCCACTCGTGGTACAATAACTATTTCCACACGGGTAAACCGTACTACAATGAGACTTTTTAATTTTTTTTATGCCTATGGCATCAAAAAATCAACATACATATAATTATGCCAAAAGGCGCGCGTATTTACATCACGAATAAACATCGCATGTTATTAGGATGTATGGTTAAATTGCCTTTGCCTTTCATTTGTGGGATTATAATAACAAATCAACATTACTCGCGCCGCGCTATTTTCGCGCCATTGTTCGGTTTTTTGTATTTATTTATTTCAAGGTCGTAGAAAAAGTTTTGTATGCCACTGTCGCAAACAGCTATTGTAATACTCGTGCTGATCTATTGTGCCACACAGCTTTGCTTTGTGGCACAAACTCGCGTATCACTCATATTACAATAGCTATCATTGCTTGACAGTGGCATAAATAACTATTGTGCAATCGTTTCGTGAAATGGATTGAAAACTGTAGATGGCTACGTTAGTTGCAATTTGGCCACGCGCCAAAATACACACATCAAAAGTGTCTAGGGATCAAGCATTTTTATGCGGATTTCTTGAGATTGAGATGTGGCTTTGTAATAAATTTATGATTTTATAAATTTATATGGATCCTTTTTGGTGCATTTCATAATTTGAATCAGGAACTGTGAATCAAATTCGAGTAAAAGATGAAAATCAGCTGTCAATATTTTCCTATAAAAACATACAACGCATTGAAGACATTATTAGTGCTACTGTTTCCCTACTACTGATTAAAACCAACGTTATTATGGAGCGGCGACGTCATTTAAGCAGGGAAGAAATGCTCAGAGCCGTGGGAATGATAGAAGCTGGTTCCCGGCAACGTACTGTGGCTTTAGCTCTGAATACAAGTCAGAGTGTTAACAGTCGACTTTGGACACGTTACCGAAGCACTGGTACCGTGGCTGAGCGCCATGGAGGACGGTATCGCTGCACCACACGGAGACAAGACCGATACATTCAAATCTTAACTCGAAGAGCTCCAACAATAACCGCCATGATGTTAGCCGTGAGGCTTCATCACTCTTCAGGGAACTTAATTAGCGACCAAACAGTCAGAAACCGCTTGCATGAAGTGAACCTTCATTCCCGAAGACCGCTACGGGTACCACCTATAGCAATGCACAATCGTAGGATTCGATATCAATGGGCTCTTGAACACAGAAATTGGGCAGAAGAACAATGGCGTTTCGTGTGCTTTTCTGATGAGTCTCGTTTTGGTATGAGACCGGATACAAGACGTATACGACACTGGAGAACCCCTGGACGCCAACAGCGATTAAAATCCTGCCAGGAAGTCCATCCTTATAGTGGTGGAACCATCATGGTATGGGCGGGTATTTGGATCGGCGGAAGAACTGAGTTGATTTGGATCAGAGGCAACCTCAACGCTCAAATTTATGCTGAAACGATTGTATCAGACGTCATCGTTCCTCTCTAAGTGCAAATCGGTCCCTTATTTCAGTTAATGCATGATAATGCACGACCGCACACCGCAAGAGTTGTAAGACAGACTCTCGCCGCAGCTAACATCAATGTCTTGCCCTGGCCTGCTCAGTCGCCAGACTTGAACCCGATTGAGCATGCATGGGATATGCTACAGAGAAGAGCTCTGCCGAATATGGAGGGTATCCAGTCGCAAGAAGACCTTTTTTGTTGTTGCAACGAACATGGGCGGCCATTCCACAGCGTGATTTGGATGAACTCATTTTGAGTATGCCAAACCGATGTTCTTGTGTTGTTAGTGTTCGCGGTAGAAACACGGATTATTAATTGTTTAAGTTACCCAATAAAATTTTAGAGAAAACTGTTATTTCAGTCTTTTTTTCGAACTTTTGTGTTAGTGGTTCAAATGTCAAATATCCCTTTATTAGGAAATGGCAAATTTCTTTATTAATGCAAAGGTGACTTGGTTTATCGTTACTGTGACAAACGAAAACACTTTATTTGATGAATCCTTAAAGAAAATTTTAATTAATATCAATCAGGAGAAAAGTTATTGCAAAAATATATGTTGATCCCTAGACACTTTTGATGTGTGTAATTGAAGGTCAAAGTTTAGAGACGCCGCGATCGATCATGTAACCGTCTTACTGTGAAAAGTTAAGCTAAGTTAGCTAAGAGTCAATAGTGTGCCGGTACTGGCGGACTGGCTCGGGAGAAGGCACGGCTCCCTGACGTTTCGGGTGACACAGGTACTCTCGGGGCATGGTTGCTTCGGAAAGTACCTGTGTCGCATAAACAGGGAGCCAGATGCCCGGTGTCACCACTGCATCGGCTGCCGGGGGGTCCTGATTTTTGGGGGGCGACAGACACCCTCGAGTCTGTCTGTTGCCCCCCAAACATCAGGACCCGAGGTGCCGGCGCGAAGTGTTCTACGCACGCCACTCTTAGACGTCATGGGGGGAGTCAAATACCTCACTCCCCCCTGATCCGCGAAGGCCCACAGTGGCGGGCCGGCACCAATCGCGGGCTGCAGAAGAAGTGTTCGTTCTCGCAACCCCCGGCGTAGATATGAGATGAAATACCGCGCCGGTTTTTAGTCAGTAGGAGTCTGAGAGACCCCACCGGTCACCCAGGGCGGTGGATATCCAGGAGGATTATCCACCCCGGGAAAAATAAAAAGAGTCAATAGTGTGCAGCCCTAACTTAAGTTAGAATGACAGCTCACTCCACGCTTGCTTCACCTAACTTAGTAAGAGTTTGATAGACCACACCGCCCGCCCCAGGGCGGTGGACATCCACGAGAATTTTCCACACCGAAACAAAAAAAAAAAGTAGAAAAGGGTCAATAGTGTGAATCCCTAGCGTTAGTTATAATGAGAGCTCATTTCACCTGAATTTAATGACGAAATAAATGGTTACAAAATCATGCTACCTCACTAGAAATAATGATGTCAAACTATTTGAGGGTTTTATAGGTTCTACTGAACCCAGTAAAATTTAATACTTGCCGGCGACGGAACGGCGATAATAAGTAATATTTCCTGAGGGTGGGACCGTAATGTAAATGTCAAAATGTACTCACATATATCATATTATATCATAATGTTAATCCATTGCTCTATATATTCAACAAAAGTGTCTCCTGAACGGTATAAATAACGCAATGAATGTTGTTGGGCTGTCAAAATGAAACCCTTTGCTACTGGTAGTGTAGGTATTACGCAATCATCATGGAGAACTTTGCAGCGTTAGCTATTCTTTACAATGGTTTGTTCCAATTATTTATTCTTTTATTTCAAGTATCAAGGTCCATATATAAACAATATGTATTAACATAAAAAAAAAAAAAAATATTATTCTCCTTTAATTCATATTATCTACATATTGGTTTATATTTTTAAATATTTAACAAATAAGAATAAAAACGTTTAAAAATATAAAAAAATAGTAGCCCACCGGTATCAGGAACAGGGTCCAAGCAAGCAAGTCCTGACAATGCGAGCCGTATCCAGATGAACCGCTTTCTGAACCTAGCATATTAATTATTATTATTTAGTTTATTTAATTAGTGTTTATTTTACAAAACTGTATTTTTAACGTGTCCTACAATCCTTTGTTTTGAATCAGTAAATAATTATTCTTATATTATTATTTATTACAGATCTCCTCTCATACAGAGAAGGATTGAGCGTAATCACCACGCTATATGCGGGATGGCAATTTCAGACGTAGAGTCCAGGTTTCCTCAAGATGTTTTACTTCACCTTGTTTTATTAGTCATTGGTGTCCAAGGTATACTAATCCTTCTCTGTATGAGAGGAGACCTGCGCCCAGCATTATGACGATAAAAAAAGGTTGATGATGATTATTTATTAAAAACATGGTAGGTCACTAACTTTGTCCTGTGGATATTCTGTGACGAAATAAATAATTCAACCACAGACGCGTGACACATTGATTGTTACGTTGAATGAACCAGCTGACCGCAATAATGTGATGTCACTAGGAGGTAACAAGTTCGTAACTGCGCCATTATTAATAACAATTATTATTATTGTATTAATAGTAATTCAATTTAATTCAAATTGGCGGTTTATATATAGTTCATGAATGAATGAATTTATTGTTGACTGAATTGATTTCCTCTTCTCTTGTATTCTAGACGCGAGTTGTAGTTATTATAAAAATAGCGCATGTGGGTTTAATATCTTTTTTATTTTTTTTTTGTAGAGACGTTACACTTTTACTCGGTGATAGGCCATAGCATCCGCTGCTGGCAGAAGTTACCACACACCAGAGAAAGTCTTGCCGCCAAGCGATTCGTCGTGTTCCGGCATGATGTCTGGTCAAGCCGTACGGAGGCAGGGTCTGGGCAGTTGTATGCGATGTGTGCCGGGTATGATGCGCCAAATGTTGTTGTGTCGGGAGTTTGATCGTGGAGAATCTCCAGATCAATCTCCCTCTAGCGCAGCATCGTTCGGTCGTGTTGGTCTTGGGTTCAACATTGCATCACCTCGCTCAACTGCCGTCATCCTTCCTATTCCTTAGTTTTTTAAGTGAATAGGCTTAATAAACTAGCGCGCTTTTAGTATCAACGAGTTACATCACTGGTTAGTATCAGGCGGGATTACGGTCAAAGAAATAGTTTATAATTATTTAAAAAAATTGTCGTGGTGGACTAGTGGTTAAAACACCAGCCTCTCAAGTATTTAATAAGTTAACCTTTTATCATTTTTAGTTCAGTGTTTTCTAGCGGAAACTTAATATCGATAAACTAAATAAGAAAAGAATCACGTGTTCGTATGTCTTTGTCCGTCTAATCGTTGACGACTGTGGGACAACTACCCGAAACTTCTTACTAATTTTAGCCTTAATGCTTCAGAGATAAAGTTGAAAATTTGACAAAAGAAATCTGACAGATTTGTAGTAACACTATTTGATATACAAAAAGTAAGATCAGCGATGGCCTTGGTATCTCAGCCGCGACTTACAAGTTATAGATCGAGGTTCGACCCCGTCAGGTACATATTTGCAGTCTACTTTGTGTATGTTATTTCATCACCACTGCTGTGAAAAAGTGGTGTAGCCAAATCCCTCTCACAGAGTAGGCCTGTGTCCTAGAATTGGTAACATTAGGCTGATTATGTTATACAAAGAATAGGGAGTAAAAGGTAAAACATCCGAGTGGAACAAATAATAACGGTATAGCTTGTAAAAAGGCCTATTTTCCTTTGATAACATTAATATAAATAACCCTACGTCGTCATTATACTGATTCATGTCGAGAACGTTGATCTTTACAGGTATTTTCCTTTAGACCTTTGTAAACCTGTCAACGAGAGAGAAAGCCCCATCTGTCTACTTCTAATTATTATGATAAAATGGCGTCTTTTTCAGGGATGGAGTGACAGTAAGTTTGATAACGGAGGCTCGGAGGTCGGAGGTTGTAATGCGCAGGGATAATCCTCGTCTGCGTGGTATCCCCCGATCATCATAGCGTTGGTCAGGAACGCAGTCAACACTATACAGGTAACAATACAAAGATAATATGTATTTATTATAGTATTACGTATTCAGATGTAATTAGTTAGACTGAATGCCGACTGGACTGGAAAAGGCTAGTATGATGTACGTAATTATCTATACTAATATATAAAGCTAAAGAGTTTGTTTGTTTGTTTGAACGCGCTAATTTCACAATACCACTATGCCTTGGCCCCAGGCCAATTTAGGTTTGATGAAGAGTCACTATGTGGAAAGGTATTTTTAAATCGCGGTTTTTACTTTTTTATTTGATTTTCATTTCTGCTACCTGATGTACCTATATTTATTTTAGATGTATTGCGTGTCTTTTTAGTCTGTACTGAATAAATGTATTTTCTTTATTTCTTTTCACTCATGTCTGCGAACATCTGAGATACCGTAAGTACCATAAGTGCGTAAAAATCCCTGAGACGAAAAAACATAGTTTCAAAAAACTAAAAAAAGCATGCTTTTTAAAAATATCAAACTAAAAACATAAAAAATAATTTTTTAAAAGCGTGAAGCGCTTTGTGCCACAATTCCCGCTTTTTAAAAATTGTTTTAACATTTTAGTTTGATATTTTTTAAAAAGCATGTTTAAACTAGGTATATATTTATTTTTCAACTTTTTAGTTCGATGTTCTTTAAAAAAATAGAACGAACGAATGTATAGAAAACGGTGGTCCAAGTTAGAGACGGACAAATAAACAAACAAGCAATCTCCACTGTGTCTGTTACTACACCGGTAGATACTAACACCAATCTACATCTAATTACCACAAGAACTATTTCTGCTTGCATTATTATTAGTCAACCTAAACAGGATTCATGTTTGACTTAAGGGCCTCAGCCGTGGCCATCAAATGCAAAGCATTCTTTTTTTTCAAAATGGTCAGCGGTACATGCTCCTCAAAGTTTCGGGCCAACGAATGCACAGGATTTTGTTTTCAAAATGATCAGTCGTCAAACTTTCGCCTTAGAATCGCCATGTGCGTTTTGATCTACCACGATGTGACTGCGTTTAATGGAACGTAAGTGATATTGCTTTTAGCCCATTACTTATGTGACATGCAGCAGACATGTCCTTATATTTGATACTAGCGGCTGCCCGCGACTTCGTTCGAGTGGAGATAGTTATTTAAACATTTTAATTTAACCCCAAAAGAATTATTTTAAAATTTTAGTATCGTATAAGATCTTTGACAATTTTGTTCAAAATTAAATACTGTTAATTTATTTGGATAAGGATTAATATTTTTTTTTTGTATATGCTCCAGTTCTATTGATCGCAGCGTGAAGTTATATAGCATAAAGCCTTCCTGGATTAATGCGCTATCCAACGCAAAAATAATTTTTCATTACGGACCAAAAAAAACTGAGTAAATAGGAAGGAAGACGGCAGTTGAGCGAGTTGATGCAATGTTAAACCCAACAACACTACCAATGAAGCTCCGCCAGAGGGAGATTGATCAGGAGACCCTCCACGACCAAACTCCCGATACAACAACATTTGAAACCATAATAAAAAGATCAAGTAAAATGCGAAAAGACAAATGTAGAAAACTACATAGCAGGAATGTGTGCCTACCGTCTGCGCCAAAAAGGCCCAGTTCAGCAAAAATGCCAGATGATCAATAAAGTATTCGATAAGCTACCGAAAAGCTTATAAAGTCAAACTTATTGAAGGTCATTGTAAATATATGATTCAATTTGAAAGCGATTCATAATAAGCCTATTATATTTCGACTGCCGGGACACAGACCACTGTGAGATTGATTGAGCCGTATTTCACCACGCGAGCCCAGTGTGGATGGATAACATCGGCTGCCGGCAGAAGTTAACCACCCACCAGACAATGTTTTTCCGCCAAGCGATACGTTGTGCTTCGGCATTAAATCAAATCAAAGCATTTATTTCAAATATACCAGTTACAGGCACTTTTGAATTGTCAGAAGGTCGGTCAGTCAATAAGATGAAGCTAGTCGCCCATTCCAAAGAGTAGGTACCTATGGAGAAGAACGGGCAAGAACCTGCATGGACACTCTTTTAAATTTTCAACCTATTGTTACAAATATTTGATATTATGTCTGGTGAAGGTGTACGGAGGATGGGACTGAGCAGTTATATGGCAATGTGTGCAGGGTACGTTGTGTAATATTGTTGTGTCGGGAGTTTGGTCGTGCAGCATCATTAGTCGTGTTAACGGGGTTTAACATTGCATCACCTTTTTTTTCGGGTTGGAATTCCTCATGGGATGTCCGCCGCCCTAGGGTGGGCGACGGGGTCTGTCAGACTTTGGCTAAAACCACCCCGGTGTCTCTTCTTCACGAGCGCGTGGGGCCGCGGAGTCTAAATTCTTCCACCAGCCCCACACTCTCATGCTGGCCCGGTCTGTCCGGGCCTCGTCTCGGCACGGGGTAGTGGGGTGTAAGCTACCGTGCATCGCCTCAGAGGCGCGCTAACACTCGCGTGCGCCTCCGCCGCAGTCCATCGATAGGGGCGGGGACTTTGTCCTTCGCCCCTGGACCCATTCATGGGGGGCGGAAGAGGCGTTATCCGCCCTTCTTCGGCGCCCAGTGCGTCTGCGGGCCGGGAAGGGAGTTGAGATCTCCCTCTCCCGTTCCGCAGCTTCCTTCGTGACATCACGTCCTCGCAGAAGGACACCACCGCGTCCACGACTCTGCGCTGCCGACCATCCTCCACACTACTGCCGGCAGCGTCAGGTCGCCTCCTACTTCATTTGTGAGGACACGCGCTGCTCCTCAAGCTATACACTCTGAGAGCGTGTGCTGCGCCGTATCCTCCCCCAGCCATTGCATCACCTCACTCAACTGCCGTCTACCTTCCTATACACTGCGTTGTTTTTGAGTGAATAGGCTCTTAATAAACTATCGCTCTTAATAAACCATCAACGATTGCATCACTGCTTACGCTAGTATATAGTTATTAAAAAAAAGAAAAGATACCTATCTACAAATTTTTGGTGAAAAATTGCGAATGTGAAATTGCGGTTATCATTTGTTTTATCCCCCTGCTAGTGTATAACCCAGCAGTCTAAACAATCATGAACATAAATGTAATCAAGTGTGCATTGAATGAGAATATCCAATTCAATGCCGCGCCTCCGTATCTGCGATGTAACGCCCGGGCAATGCACTACAAGGCCAATGGCATCTAAAATTAGCAGAATGTACTGTAGTATTACTACGTGCCTGTTCATTCATTACGGAGCGTACATTACGTCACATTCCTATGTGTTATTTACCTCTCAGTTAATCGTGAACGTTGATTTAGAACTTATAAATACGAGTCCAACAGAACCAATCACAATTATCACTAGGTACTGCTAAAAATGGTTATAATTCATACTTAATATTATAAATGCGAAAATAACTCTGTCTGTCCGTCTGTCTGTCTGTATGTCTGTTACGCTTTCCCGCTTAAACCTCTCAACTGATTTTGATAAAATTTGGCACAGACGATCTTTAGACCATGAGAAAGAACATAGGCTACCTTTTATCCCGAAAAAAAAAAAAAATTATGTTCCCGAGGGAAATCTAAAAAGCCCGATTTAACCGAACTCCACGCGGGCGAAACCGCGGGCGGAAAGCTAGTGTTTTATAATTATTTTATAATTAGTGCTTGACCGCAATTCCGCCTGATGGTAAGCAGTGATGCAATCGTTGATGGTAAAGCGCGCTAGTTTATTTGGACTATTCACTAAAAAAACTTAGTGAATAGAAAAGAAGACGGCAGTTGAGCGAGGTGATGCAATGTTAAACTCAACAACACAACCAACGATGCTGTGCTACAGGCAGATTGATCTCGAGATCCTCCACGACCAAACTCCCGACACAACAATATTTGGCGCATCATACCCGGCACACATCGCAACACAACTGCTCACACCCGTCCTCCGTATGGCTTCACCAGACATCATGCCGGAACACGACGAATCGCTTAGCGGTAAGACTTTGTCTGGTAGGTGGTAACTTCTGCCGGCAGCCGATGTTATTGTTGTTAATTTTAAAAATAAATTATATTTCATCTTAAATAGCATTCATGAGCAGGGTTGGCTTAGTGGTATCGACCGCGACTTGCAAGTTTGCTATAGATGTCCACTGCTGGACAAAGGCCTCCCCCAAGGCTTTCCACGCCGACCGGTCTTGTGCTGCCCGCATCCATCGGCTTCCCGCGACCTGTGGTGCCGGGCTTAGAATAGTACCAACCCATGTCCTCCCATGGGTGTCGTAAGAGGCGACTAAGGGAACTCTCACCAGGGAAACGGGCAGCAGCGCTTCTCCTGTGTAATATCAAATCACTGCGATCCCCAACCCGCCTGCCAAGCGTGGGGATTATGGCAAATCCCCCCAATGTTTGTAGGTCGTAGTTTCGAATGCCATGAGGCGCTTTACTTTGTGTAAATTATTTCATCACTACTGCTCTCGTAAACGGTGATGGAAAATATCGCAAGGAAATCGGCATGTCCTAGAGCCAAAACTTCGAGGACATGTGACATCTACCAACCCGCATTGAACCGAGAGGAGGCCAGAGTACTAGGAGTGGGACCATCATAGTGTTACAAATGGACCTTATGTCGATGGCATAAGGTTCAATATCGCGTGACATGCAGTGAGTCACTTTTAAGCCCTATTTTTTCAGATCTAGACATTTTCTAGGTATAATAATAAAACGCATTGCTAGACTTAGGACGGCCTATCGAATGGTACAGGTATCAACAGTTTTGTCAACAAAGTGTCGACATCGAAATTTCTAAAAACCCGTTTCCGGGAATTACCGTAGGTACTTCCGAGTGACCTCGAAGTTATGTGCTATTATTATTACGTCTAGAGGAATCTGGAATGTTCGATCAGCTGTACTATATAAAGCACCGTGACGCCGCCGCAGAGTCAGTCTACACTCGACTAGCGATACGAAAACAGCGACAGTTAAGAAGCAATCTTAAAAAAGACCTACTGCGACAATTATAACGAGAACTGTGAGTACTACGTGGAGTAACATCTATACTGTTATTGTGTGTTTACAACACGGACTTCGTGGACATAAGGGAAGACTTCGGTGCAACGTCAGCGACATTCTACTTGTCATTGCCTACAATCGACTGTACCTTCGTTGCTAATAAACTTCGTAACCCTTAACCGGCATTTTAGTACCCCTAGCCCGTAACAACTGGTGTCAGAAGCGGCATGCCGGTCACGCCAAGGGAAGACGAAAGAGTTCGCACGCGACGACAAGCAGCGATGGATTTGGCGCGTCAAGAGGAAGTATCAGTTGGTGTCCCTGCACCCGGAGTAGATGCGGCCGCCGTAACACCGACGAATGTGAGTGCGCCTACTACCACCACTATTCCCGGAAGCAGTGGAAGCGATTTATCGGCGTTGCTGGCTCACTTGACGCTGCAAATAAAAGCTATGGCAGAATCACAGGCAGCAACCCAGGCACAGATTAAACAATCCCAGGCAGAAACCCAGGCTCAAATAAAAGGCATAGTAGCAGAATCACAGGCAAAATCCCAGGCAGAAATCCAGGCACAAATAAAACAATCCCAGGCAGCAACCCAGTCACAAATAAAGGAATCCCAGCAACTGGTATTAGAATTAAACGAAAAATGGCAAAAAACCAACGAAGAGGTCAACGAACTTAGAATAAAAACAGCTCAACAAGATGCCCGTCTGGACCAGCAAGATACGCGCATAGACAAACAAGATGCGCGTATGGACCAGCAAGATACGCGCATAGACAAACAGGATGCTCGTATAGAGAAACTAGACAATACCATACTGGAGTTTGGGAAAGAAATAGAAAGAGTACAGAAAGGAAGTATCAAAGGTGTGATACCTGTACCCAGTGCTCTGCCGACGTTCCATGTACCTCATTTTGACGGAACAACGTCATGGGTGGCCTTCCGCCTGCAATTCGAAAAGGTCGCAAAAGGCAACAACTGGGACGACGATCAAGCGGTAACCGCTCTTACGCTTGCTCTGCGTGGTGATGCGGTACAAATTCTCGAAAATATTTCCGGCGATTGCAATACCCTAGCCTGTCTGCTAGAAGCGTTGGAGTCTAGATACGGGGAGAAACACCTCGAACATGTCTACAGGGCTCAACTCCGCGACCGCACACAGAAGAGCAGTGAGGGTTTGCAACAATGGGCAACGGAAATAGAACGTATTGTTCGGAGGGCGTATGCATCAACACCGGGATTAATCGAAGCTACTACGGTGCAAGCTTTTACCGATGGAATCCGGGATGCGGAAGTCAGGGCTGCAGTTCGTCTGGGCCACCATCATACTCTGAAGGCAGCCTTGACACACGCTCTGGAGGTGGAAGCAGTACGTCAAGATGGCCGACAACACCACCGCATTCGTGAGGTAACCCCAATAATAAAAACTCGGCAAGGACCAACCTGCTATGAGTGCGGCGAAAAGGGGCATATTCGGATCAATTGTCCCAGGAAGTCTAAAGGAAGAAGTACTTCTGGGACACAGGTGGAAGCTGAAGATTTAAACTAGGAGCAGCCAGGGCTATGGGGCGAGTACTGGCTGGTCGTCACGAAGCCCCCATTATAACAGTATCACAAGTGGGTGACGGAAACAGTCTTATTATAGAAGGAGAACTGAATGGTAAATCATGCAGTTTCACATTGGATACTGGTGCATCAAGAACTATTGCACGACCGGAGCTATTTCCTCGCACCATTGCATGGAAAAGAGGATCTTCACAATGCCGATTACAAACCGCCACCGGCCAACCAGTACTCGTCCTTGGTGAAACGAACGTGTCCTTGAAAATGGGTGATAAGACATTTACGCACCCCGTTTTAGTAGCGAATATTACAGATGATTGCATAATAGGACTGGACTTTTTGAAGAAACAGCAGTGCGTCCTTAATGTAGCTAAAGGAGTATTGAGTTTCCCAGAACAAGAAGTATTTCTTCAAGGTGGAAAACAGGGGTCAGTGTACTGTGTAAAGAGAACGATATTACCACCAAGATCAGAAACCTTAGTAGATATTAGATTATCACCAATAGGATGCCGTAAACGTTGCATTTTAATAGAAGATTCTGGAGATCACCCAGACTGGATAACAGCAAGGACACTGATGATGATTTCCGATAAACCAAAAGTACGCATTATCAACGTTAGTAACAAAGAAATCATTCTTGATAAGAATTGCATGGTGGGTGTGTGCGATCATGTAGCATCTTTGAAAAAAACAGAGGCACACGAAAAGGAACGTGATAAGAAGTGGCAGGAACATATATCGACACTACTCGAAAATTGTAAGGGCAATTTAAACAAGTTCGAAAGTCACAAAGTTAAGCAACTGTTACATAACTTCCATGACATCTTCTCGAAGACCGACAGTGACGTGGGAAGGACCGGGCTCGTCAAACACCATATAGATACGGGTGATACACAGCCGATAAGACAGAGACCACGTCGTATCCCCTTTGCAAGAGAAGCGGAAGTCACGGAAATGTTAAGAGATATGGAGAAAAACCGGATTATAGAAGCATCCACCAGCCCTTGGTCATCTCCAGTAGTCCTAGTCAAGAAAAAGGATGGCAGCACAAGGTTTTGCGTTGACTACAGGATGTTGAATGATGCCACGAAAAAGGATAGTTATCCGCTACCACGTATAGATGACACTTTGGACTTGCTAAGCGGCATGAAATGGTTCTCCACAGTTGACCTCAAAAGTGGATACTGGCAGGTGGAAATCTGTCAGCAGGATAAGGAAAAGACCGCTTTCACCACTGGTCCTGGGAACGGTCTCTGGCAATTCAATGTCATGCCTTTTGGACTGTGCAACGCTCCAGCTACATTCGAGCGCCTAATGGAGCGCATTTTGGTGGGGTTGCTTGGTGATGCATGCCTGGTCTATTTGGATGACATAATCATTATGGGACGAAACTTCGCAGAACACCTACGCAATTTAGAGAAAGTGTTCCAGAAACTGCGTGAAGCAAATTTAAAACTCAGTCCTAGTAAGTGTACACTATTCCAGAAAGAGGTTGGATACTTGGGACACATTATTTCGGCGCAAGGAATTCGAACAGACCCTGAGAAAATAAAAGCCGTGTCGAAGTGGCCTACGCCTCGTAATAAAACTGAGGTACGCTCTTTCTTGGGTTTGTGTGCATATTACCGTCGGTTTGTGAAGAACTTCTCCGAGTTAGCGAAGCCGTTGCATCGTTTAACAGAGGAAAAGTGTCAATTTGAATGGAACTCTGACTGCGAACAGGCATTTGCGCTACTGAAAACTCACTTGTGTGAGGCTCCTGTATTAGGTTACCCTAGTCGGGAAGGTCGATTTTTGGTAGACACGGATGCCAGCAATGTTGGTATTGGAGGAGTTCTCTCTCAAACACAAGGAGATAGGCAGGTCGTTATCGCATATTTCAGCAAATGCCTTTCCAAGCCAGAAAGAAATTATTGTGTTACCCGCCGAGAACTTCTAGCCGTTGTTAAGACCTTACAACACTTCAAGAAATAGTTGATTGGGAGGCAGTTTACACTTCGTACCGATCACGCTGCCTTACAGTGGCTCCTCCAGTTCAAAGACCCAGAAGGACAAGTAGCAAGGTGGATAGAACAGCTGCAAGAATTTGACTTTGTCACTGAACATCGAAAAGGCAAGTCACACAATAATGCTGATGCTTTGTCTAGACGACCTTGCCAAGAATCTTGCCGACATTGTGCCAAACAGGAAAAGAAAGAGAACGTAAGGATTATCCAGGTGAACGCTTTGGATGAAGACTGGGATAATCAATCATTGGAAGACGCACAAAAGGAAGATAGCGACTTGAAGACAGTAATCGAATGGAAGAAACGAGGCCAAAGGCCCACTTGGAGTGAAATATCAACGCTTAGCCCAACAGTAAAAAGTTACTGGGCTCAATGGGACAGCCTGATAATTGATAATGGAGTTCTCAAGAGGAAATGGGAATCACCCAGTGGTCAGGAGGTCACCTTACAGATAGTTGTCCCCTGTGATAAGGTCGCGTCAGTGCTACGACAGGTGCACGACGGAGTATCCGGAGGACATCTAGGAGTAAAGAAAACCCTGGAGAAGGTGAGAAAAAGATTCTATTGGGTGCATTGCCGCGAAGACGTTGAGGACTGGTGTAGGAAATGCGTAGCTTGCTCCTCAGTAAAGGGACCGCAAACGAGAGCCAGAGGTCGGCTGAAAGTGTATAATGTTGGTGCACCTTGGGAAAGAGTTGCTGTCGATATAGCTGGGCCATTCCCTGTTACTGAAGAAGGGAATAGGTATATCATCGTCATGCAAGACTATTTCAGCAAATGGCCAGAAGCTTTTGCAGTACCCAACCAAGAAGCTCATAC
>JADWQK010000372.1:0-35459 GCA_017933935.1 Sesamia nonagrioides
ATTATTATAAAACCCATTAGTAGGAATCATTTTTAAAAACTACTATTGATTTGAACATTTATTATGGAATGGAGCATCTGTGACTGACACTGGAAAATCATAATGATGCCATTTTGTTAGTATGTAGATTACGAAACTTGTCAAAATCGATCATTATGTGATCATTGATCGACCATTCTGGCACTATTGTAATAGGGCCCCTGGTGGTTAATCATAGTACTAGGGGCACAGTGAGAAAGCTCCAAAGGAGGAGGGCGAACGGTGTGTTGACCATATTTTTGTTGAGACAACCAGATAAGATAACAAGCTCATAACATTTTGACTTTTCATGATCTGTTTTTGAAATTTTGTACATAGATTCTTTACTTATGAATACTGGACACTTGTTTCGGATTTTTTTTTAAATAATTATTAACTAATACTTGATCGCAATCCTGCCTAATGGTAAGCAGTGATGCAATCGTTTATGGTAACAAGCCAGCCCATTCACTCAAAAAACTGAGTGAATAGTAAGGAAGACGGCAGTTAAGCGAGGTGATGCAATGTTTAACCCAGGGGGAGATTGACCTGGAGACCCTCCACGACCAAAGTCCCGACACAACAACATTTGGCGCATCGTACCCGGCACACATCGCAACACAACTGCTCAGACCCGTCTTCCGTACGGCTTCATCAGACATCATGCCGGAACACGACGAATCGTTTGGCGGCAAGAATTTGTCTGGTGGGTGGTACAAATGGCAGTAAGATTGTTATAGTTTAACCGATATAAAAATTTTACTTACCATCATCGTCGGGCCAATTGGACGCGATGATGGACTGTATACTCTGCTGCAGCTGTTTTAAACAAGGCTTTACACTCTTCACCTGCCCCGCCATTAAGTAGTGGCACACCTGCAGACAAAACAAATACGTGAAGCAATTTCTTCAAGGAGAATAAATAAGAGAAAAGCCAACAGCCACTGAAGTAGGGCAAAAACTAGTTCCGGGCTGTAACTAGTTTTTGCCCTGCTTCGGCCGAAACTTCAGACTGTTTTTTTTTTTTGTTTATTTGTTCCATTTGGAACAGGCTAAGGTCAGAGACCATACTGCCTTGTCTTCAGTAATTAATTTTGAACTATCCTATCCTAACATGATAGCCTCGTCTTGAATTATATCTTGTCTTCTTTTGTAACTTATCCTAAACTTATCCTAACTAACCTAACTCCTTTCGTTTCCCGCGTGTGGCCGATTAGGAGGAGTTTAGCGTAAAGACATGATGTGGCCACTATGCTACAATATTTCACTGTTCTTTATGGATTATTCACTGAATGCACTTTTTACTACATAAATCACGCGTTTTTATTTAACGACACTATAAATAATTTAAAAATCGAATGAAAAATGGCGTGGCACTCATCTTCGCTTTCCCGCCTAAACTCCTTCAAACTGTATTTAAACAGCCCTGACATGCGCTACTCGCTGCGCAGTACCTCACCCCGCACCCCCGCTGACAGCTGAATCTGTTACTGCGTAGAGACTCGCTTCATGTTCCGAGCGGTCGCAAACTTAGTATGGAACAGCACTAAATAATGTAACTAAGAAAAAAGTAATACAAATAACGTTATTTATACCCTTTTAGGTTGACGAATTTGCAGTCTTTTTTTTTTGTTTTAGTTAGTTTTATAACTGAAGCTTACCTTTCAATAATATACAGTAGAACCTCTATAAGTCGGATATCAAGGGAGACGCCAAAAAATTCGAGTTAGAGTTTTCGACTTATAGAGAACTAGCTTTCCGCCCGCGGTTTCGCCCGCGTGGAATTCGGTTATATCGCGCTTTTTAGATTTCCCTCGGGAAATCATTTATCTTTTTTTTTTTTTCAATAAAAGGTAGCCTATGTTCTTTCTTAGGGTCTAAAGATTGTCTGTGCCAAATTTCATCAAAATCGATTGAAAGGTTTAAACGGGAAAGCGTAACAGACAGAGTTACTTTCACATTTATAATATTAGTATGGATTTCGACTTAGACGGATTTTTATTCGACATAAAGAGGTTGAAATTCAAATGAAATAAAAACTAATAAAATTAAACACCTGACACCAAGCAAGTAAACACGTGTAACGTAAGTAATAAATTCGTGGTAATTCTATTCATTGTAATAAAATGAAACACCTGACACCAGTCAAGCAAACATGACTGTGTTAATGTAAGTCATAAATTCGTGGTAATTCTTTGTTTACTCTTAAATTTCTTTCTACGAAACAATAGTTTACTTACACTGTGGGCGAATTCTAAGTCGGTAACTTATTTTTATTCGAACAAAAACAAATAATCGAGTTGTAAAGGTTGTAAAATAAAACATTGCTATGTTCGAGATACAGAGGTAAACTTAAATTTTTCGAGTTATGGAAGGAAAATATGTACTATAAGGACTCTCTATTATTTCGACTAATGTAGGGCTGAGATTTCGAGTAATGGAGGTTTTAATGTTTTGAGGGAAGTGAACAAAACATTTTTGCGACATTCGGAGGTCTTCGACTTATCGAGGTTCGAATTAACGAGGTTCTACTGTAGTATAATGTGCGTGAGAGAATGTATTGTGAAAAACCTGTTTTTTATGGCACCTGAATCGATTTTCTTGAAGATGTTCTAGGTGGCTGTCAACAATAAAAATATGCAAAAAAATATGTAATTACCTGTAGCACTAAGAAAAAGACTTTAATGTACTCTTTCTGATTATGACTGCCGCTCCAAGTGTCTACTAGGTGACCAGCCTGGTTCATTAGAGGCAGCACTTCAGAGATTTTCTTGTCTATTAACAACAGCTGCAACAAATGGGTTTAGACTTAGGCAGTGAGTTTCTAGGTACTACAATACCACAGTATAAAAATCATACAGTAGGTCGACGCCTTTGATCTCCTGTAAAATGCCGACATCGTCTAGACAGTAACGCATGGGCCAGGGTTGTCACAAATAAACCATATTTATAAAATTATTTACTTATTGCAGATCAACATCGAGAGTTGTATTATATTTAATTAATTTGCTATTTTTACTAAGGGAACAACTCGAGACAGATTTAAGTTTTTTAGATGGCATTTTCGTAACCAGCACCCCAATGCACCTCGGAATTAACACCCATATCATAAAGGGTGGCTTTTTCGTAACAAGCACCCCAATTATACTCAAAATTGACACTCATATCAAATTATAAATAAAATTACGGCCGCCATTTCGGATGCCAAAAAAGATGGCTTTTTTGTAAAAAGCACTCCAATTATACTCAAAATTGACACTCATATAAAATTATAAAACAAACAAATAAAAAAACAAACACGCGATAGCCCTTAATGATATATACCGAGCTACGAACATCGTTTTGTTCGGGTGCCGCTTCCCCGCGTCTCGTCCCTCACACCCCGCACGATTGCTTTGTCTAGACGTCTTCGTTGGACGACTGTATGATTTTTAGACTGTGACAATACTATACATGTACAGATCTCCCAAGAAAAGTATGCGCTACAGAAATAATCATCTAACTTAACGAGTACTGATATTACCATAGAAGCATTTGTCTATGTACAAAATTACAGATTAAGAATGATGTGTCTTCAAAAAGTTTACATATGAATTTCGTCGAACATTCGCGCATATGTACATACTATGTTTGATTTCACCCTTACAAAATGCATAAACAACCACAAAAAATAATATTCGTTAGTAACTAGATTTCTGTCTCAAATTAATATAATGAGACAGAAATCTAGAAAATTACTGCGTAAATCTTAATATGTTTTTAAATAAGTCTTTTCCACATTCATAATTACATTCAATATGAAAACTTGAAAAAAGGTTTGTGGAATGCTTGTATGTGAACACTTTGCCATTATGGCAACCTAGATAATATATAAATAAACAAAAAAATATATAACAAATTTGACTTACCATAACCCTACTGAGTATAAAAAGGACGCGCGTGTAAGGTACATTAGATATCTGTGCGTAATCCACGCCAACCCCTAGCAGGCTGCTCGCCACTTCATATTCTTTCTCCGTTGCGTGGATTTGCTATGAAAAAAAAAAAGATTTTATGAGTTGTCATATAATAAGAACCTTTTGGCTTCATACAGGGCTTTGTTTTTTAAGTACTTTTTGTAATATATAATATAGGTTTATAAATGATAAGTAATTTATATAATGTATTTGTCAAATTATAGTAGTGACATACCAGTGTGAATCTTTGAATAAAGTCTAAATACCCATTAACAGAATAAAATTATGAATATACTTCTAACCATTGGATAGCAATTTCTGTAATGGTTTTTAAGAGACACAAAAATTAAAAGGAGGTTATCTCCGTTGCGTGGATTTGCTATGTAAAAAAAGGATTTTATGAGTTGTCATATAATAAGAACCTTTTGGCTTCATACAGGGCTTTGTTTTTTTAAGTACTTTTTTAGTACTATGTTTGTGTCATAATATTCCCATTAGGGACTTTTCTTTCCCACCTCATTTTTTAGACTAACCTTACAGTGATAATTTTGCTGGTTTATACAATATGTTAAGAAAACCCTGTCCGACCCGTAAGGATAATAAAGGTTAGGTAAACACTTGACCAAATATAATATAAAATTTTAGATAATCATCATAGTAACAATACTAATGAATTTTGAAATAATCCTTTTTTCCCGGGAATTAATTCCAATTACCCCGAAATTTGGTAATTTTTAAAAAAGTGACAACACCGGTATTATTATAAGCAAATAGCGACGCGTCCACGTCACAGGTGCCGCGTGCCCTGCCCCCCGCCGCCCGCGGAAGGGGTTGCTTACCGCACATGTATTAAGTTGCCTCTTTTTGCGAAATAATATTTATTTTTTAGGGGTTTTTTTTTTTAAAGTTTAGGCTGTCTTTGTGGGCATTAGTAGAATCATTTATCAATACCTAACAATACCTTCACGGACCGGATAGGGTTTTCTTTACATATTGTATATTACAGGTACAGTCTAAATCTAGAAAAATAAAGTTACACAGTAATAAAGGAAGTCAAAATAATGATTGTATTAAGCATTACACAACTTATTTTTAAGGTTCTAAAACAATTAACAAGTTCAAAATCAAAAGTCATTTATTCAAATTAGGGTGAGAATCAGTACTTTTTGAATGTCAATATTACATTAAGACACTCCCCCAAAAGGCTCACCCTTCGCCACTTCCTGGTACTTTAGTAGATGGAAAGAAGAAGTGGCAAAACAATATATAAAATTATAAATTTATAAATGATAAGTAATTTATATAATGTATTTGTCAAATTACAGTAGTAACATGCCATGCCAGTGTAAATCTTTGATTAAAGTCTTAATACCCATTAACAGAATAAAATTATGAATATACTTCTAACCATTGGATAGCAATTTCTGTAGGTAATGGTTTTTGAGAGACACAAAAATTAAAAGGCAGTTATTTATTTATTTTATATCCTGCATAACTTTTTACAGAGTAGTCAGATTTTAATAATTATTTTTTTTATAATAATTTATTTAAATTAATATTAATTTATTTTGTATGCCTGTTGCAAAAAGCATAAAAAAAACAAAATGCAAACTCATGCTTTACTTTCTAATTTTGATACACTAATAAAATAAAGTTTTATGTACTGTCCAATAATTCCAATACAAAATAAACATTTCCCATTTATTTAAACTAAAGCTTCAAAATACCAATAAAACTAAAAATTAAAGCTTACATCACTAATCACTACAGCAGACTTTATAGAATGATTAGTGATGAAGATTTAATTTCTGTAATTATTTATATAAATATTTCACACAAAGATATGTAGGCAGACTTTCGATTACCTTGATCCTTTAGTTTTTTTAATACACTAGTTATTGATCAAAACCAACTAGTATAATGAAAACATTCCCAATAAATTGTCTTAGAAATCTCTGGCCTAAAAAACATAGACATAGACCACTATAATTTTATAATTTGCCTCGAGTATTACAAAAAGCTCAGAATTAAAACAAAGTATTTGTGTAAAATATTTAAATCAAGGTTAAAAAATAAATAACTAATTGAAATGATTAAAAGAATATATTGAAGACACCGAATAGTTATTTAATATTGACATTCTCAATAACATGAAAATGTCAAGGTTTCAAAACATTGAGACTTAAAAAAAAACAATGTTTGTTTTAGATGCAAACTACCAGCACAAAAACAAAGTTTAAAAAGTTATATATTTTGTGTTATTGCTTTTATATTTTTGTTCTATGATCATGAAACATTAGAATAATATCTACAGTACTGTAACAAATTAAATTCAAACAAACCTACATTAACAAACATCAGGATTGTTTATCTAAGAATTCATATGTGGTATGGATAATCTAATAAACATTCATAATATTCCAAGAGCCAAAGGTTATGTAAATGACATAGGATAACACAGATTGCATACTTACTGCCAGCTGAAATATAAGTCTGCAGTGCCAGTAAACACTATGCTGTGACAACTCAATGGCCTTCCGTAGAATGGGCTTTGAATGTGATGGCTGGCCCTGTGCCTCAAACAGATCTGCGAGCACGCTTGCTGCCTCGAACTTAACATCATCGAACCCATTGATAGTCTGTGACATGCACCACTGAAACCACAACACTGTTTAATCACCATATGACCCACTTCAACTTTGTTTACATACTTTGAGAAAGTCGTAACTTCTAGACTCTTAGACATACATATGTTGCAGTAGTCTATTCAATTATTCCAACAGCCGCTTCATCATAACACATTACACGAACAACTATAGGAATAACAACAAAAAAACTTACACTCTGCTCTAAATGCGTTCTCGCCAAGTCGATGTTTTTGGTGTGTGTCAAAAGAATATTTCCAAGTTGTAAATGTGTCCTGGCTTCGACTCTTTGTGGTGGTTTGAAATTAAATACAGCTTGTAGGCACTGAATACAACTTTTTATGTCAGGAGGACTCGAAGTACGGAAATGTTCTGCTAAACCAAGTAAAGAAATATACCAAGCGTCCTGCGTTGACGCCATTTTGACATTTCTGCTTGGAGGGAACGATGTTGCCAGTCTTCTAGTCTCGTAGGGTTTTGTGAAAAATTATAGAATATTTAAAAAAAAAGGTAATCCTAATGAAATAAAAACATTATGTAAAATTAATTCAATTTAATACGACGAAATCATTATTAAGATAAATGACGTAAAATTATTACAAAAATCTATAAATGCAGTACAAAGGAACTATATTTCCTCTGTTATTTTCGTCATATTGGTAGTAGACTATTTCGGTACTCCTATGCATCGACATATACTAATGGACATGCCTTAGTGATGAGATTTGTAGCACTCCGAAAGAAAGAGAGGTAACGAAGTTTCGTTTATCTTTATCTCTCTCAAAATCATCTCTAAGGAAAGAGATAGTGCTTGACCGAAAGTATAGGCCTACTCTCTCACTATTTTCAAACCAAAAAATTACGCAGATTATACGCGTACGGTCCATTAGTTATGTCTATGAATAAGTAAAACCTAACCTATCTCCTTTCGTTTCCCGCGTGGGCCGACTAGGAGGAAGGTTTCAAACAAAATCATGATGTGACCACTATGCTACAATATTTCACTGTTCTTTATGCATTATTCACTGAATGCAGTTTTTACTACATAAATCACGCGTTTTTATTTAGTTCATGACACTATAAATAATTTAAATATCCAAGGAAAAATAAGCGTGGCACTAATCTTAGCTTTCCCGCCAAAACTCCCCGATGACGCGATGACTTACAAAGATTTAGTGTTGCCCTATTTTTAAATTTGTTAATTCATGAAACATCGATTTTCATGACTTTATAGACAACATATACGTGCATCCTTTTCTTTCCATTTCGTTAAAAAAAAAGATAGAAATTAATATTTTAGTTTAATCCTGTCAAATTATAGACTTCATAGACAGTTTAGATGTGATTACAAACAAGGCGACTAAAAATACGCCAGCCTCTGTCAGGGGCGCACTAATTTGACAAGTCTAAACTGACATTTTATCTTCTGTCCTTTTCATAATGAAATAGAAAGAAAAAGATGCATTGAACTTAAATTTAATTTACTTTGTGAACAAGGGAATCGGGGTCAATATCAACTTAATAGTTGAACGTAGTACATCCAAGCACACTAGATGTCGCCCTAAATTACGATGATATCGAAGTAATCGAAGCCAAAAAACATCGATGAATATCATTCATCATTCTTAGTTGGAGTCACATGTAGAAAATTTTAGCAGTCTCGTTAATGGCCATTATAAAATATCTTGCCCACTTCTTTATGATAAATTCTAAGTATTATAATAGAAGCTAATCTTCCATATAGATGCAGTATATAGGTAGGTATCTATCAAAGTTCTCTAAATACATTCCAGGTGGACGAGAATTTCCTATTGCAGACCAAGTGATAAGTTAGTCAAGCTTGGTTCGTATAACCAAGATGAGTCATCAAGAGCTAAGAATCCTTCCAGTCGTCCCTTGCTGTCCTCTCCAGCAGCGATGCCCTAAGCCGAGGTTCGTACCCCACAGGGGGTGCCCTTGTGCGTAGTCGCCTTAATTTTTGTTTAGTTATATGTGCCCCTGGGTGGAGGCTTTAATTTAACTTAAGGCATCCACAGGAAAGTCAGGTTAAGTAGTCACGGCTTCTAATAGTCAACTACGAGACGCCAATTAAAAAAAAAAAGGAAGCTAAGAATTTTCAGAGATGCCTCAGAGTTTTATTGAGTCTTCTCGTCCGTTGAGGACATCTGTGTAAGATCTAGGTGTCCAAACGGTCGAAAAGCACTTGCGCAATGGTTTCATCGGTCTTTATGCAAGCTCTGCACTAGGGGCTGTCTGTTATGTGTGTATAGTGTGGAAGTGTTGCGGGGCCGGCGCTTACTCATGGTGTGACACGGCCGTATCCTGTTGAAAGTCCTTGACTTTCAACAGGATACGGCCGTGTAATGACTACGTACTACCAATCATAATTCCTGGACAGTGTCATCTCGCGGGATGCAAAGGCGTAGAATGCAACATGACATGTCATGCAGCACCCCGCGTTGCGTTTTCCAACAGCATCCCGCAGAAAACGTAGTGATTACTTGCTCTGTGTCCCGCAGCATCATGGTATCCAGAGTATAACAACCATAACTCATCACAACAACTTGTTTAGTAATAAAATCCTTTGCCATAACACGCCGTGCCAGTCAGTGTTTTGAAAACTGGTTGTCGATCTACTGTATAGGCTTTAACCGCCATGCCGCTGATCCCTTTTACGTACCTACCTTTTTTTTTTTTACACACTATAAACCAGCGCTTGACCGCAATCCCGCCTGATGGTAAGCAGTGACGCAATCGTTGATGGTAAAGCGCACTAGTTTATTAAGAGCCCATTCACTCTAGCCTTGAAGACACTCAAATTGTAGTCCGACGGAAACACCGCCGCTGGCAAATTGTTCCAGTCCCTCGATGTACGCGGTATAAAGGAGGAGGCGAAACGCTTCGTCCGGATCGTAGTGGTGTTAACAATGTAAGGGTGGAAACCAGCCGTACGACGGGTCGTCCGCTGGTGGAACGGAGATGGGGGAATTAAATCATGCAACTCCCTCGCACACTCCACTTTACCTCCAGGTATAATTTGGAACAGTGTTGGAATCATGGAGGTTGAAATACCTAGTCGATCGATAAATTCTTTATTTATTTTTTATTTACTATTGTTTAGGTAACGGAATCATAGTGCGAGAAAGAATCAACAAAATCGTAAAGTTATATTTTTGTTGATTGACGTCAACCTCGATAGATGGCGGTGGCGTCGAGTTAGATCGCGCTATGGTTTCATTACCAGCTAATGTATATAATAAGGTAAGAAAAAATATTTTTTATGTGTGTGTGAAATACAATCGCAATTCGTGAGCAATATTATAGGCATTAATATATACGTGTAAAGTAATTCCGTATTTTAATTTGCCATCCCCTCCCAAGTCGATCTACGGTCGTGTTCAATTATCTTTTATACTGCTCATTCACAAAGGTATTCATATAAAAGTATAGGTAAATACCTAAACGTAATAACACTACAAAATCTGTTGTTTAATACCATACTTACCTAATATTAGTAAGGATTAAAAAGATATCTCCTTTTTAATCCTTGCTATAACCTGCGCAGATAAAGAAAAGATCTTTAAATGGCGTCCGCTTGCATGCGTTCTCACTCACTCTCTATCGCTGTCTATACTCACACAGTGAAGTAAGCGCTGCAAAAAAATATCATCCGTCAGGAATTCAGGATTCGCTTTCCAAGCTACTTTGACTCACTCCGAGTTATCGTTAATTTCGTTCCTCTAAAGTCTCTGTTATTTTGTTGAGTTTGAACAATCAAACTCAATAAAAACAAACACAACAACAAACAAGTAAAATGTCAAATTTACGTTATAAATAACAATATTTACAACGTAAATTTGACATTTTACTATCTTAGCATTTGGTTTGTGATTGAACAATGGCATGTTTTGTCAACCGTACCGTAAGAGTCCGCCGCCATTTTCAGATCTTTTCTTTATCTGCGCGGGTTATCCATAGTAATATTATAAATGCGAAAGTAACTCTGTCTGTCTGTCTGTCTGTCAGTCTGTTACGCTTTCTCACTTAAACCTCTCAACCGATTTTGATGAAATTTGGCACAGGCAATCTTTAGCTCCAGAGAAAGAACATAGGCTACCTTTTATCCCGGAAAAATTTGATGTTCCCGAGGGAAATCTAAAAATCGTGATATAACCGAACTTCACGCGGGCGAAGCCGCGGGCGGAAAGCTAGTAATATTATAAATGGGAAAGTGAGTTTGTTTGTTTGTTCCGCTTTCACGCCGTAACTACTGAACCGATTGCTTTGAAATTTTGCAGACGTATAGTTAAAAGTCCGGATTAAATAATAGGGTACTTTAATTCCCGGAAAAAAAATTATATATAACCGAACTCCACGCGGGCGAAGCCGCGAACGGAAAACTAGTATTAAATAATTCCAGCCTATGAATGCATATCCATGATGAACCTTAGTAGGTACCTACATATATTAAACACTAACACAATTTCTTGTCAAATTGAATTATCGATTTAAAAAATAAATTAAACTTATCAAATCAACATCATTTTCTAGGTATGTTAGACCTGTCGTGGCTTGGCAATTCATAATTGCAAAATCTATACTAGGTAATATATAAAGCTGAAGAGTTTGTTTGTTTGAACGCACTAATCTCAGGAACTACAGGACCGATTTGAAAAAATTTTTTTGCATTGGATAGCCCATTAATCCAGGAAGGCTTTAGGCTATAAAACATCATGCTGCGACCAATGGGAGCGGAGCAAAACCAATTCCACGCACCAATATACCAATTTCACACGAAAAAGGCCTACAACACCAGTTGCACAAAGCTTTCCCGTGATTTTACGGGGATGGCGCTGAGGCAATTCATCATACAGCGCAACTTTACCTTGAAGCTTTCCCGGTGGTAGGCCATAGCATCGGCTGCCGGCAGAAGTTACCACCCACCAGACAAAGTCTTGCCGCCAAGCGATTCGTCGTGTTCCGGCATGATGTCTGGTGAAGCCGTACGGAGGACGGTTCTAAACAGTTGTGTTGCGATGTATGCCGAGTACGATGCGTCAAATGTTGTGTCGGGAGTTTTGTCGTGGAGGGTCTCAACATCAATCTCCCTCTGGCGCAGCATCGTTGGTCGTCTTGTTGGGTTTAACATTGCACCACCTCGCTCAACTGCCGTCTTCCTTCCTATTCACTAAGATTTTTTAAGTGAATGGGCTTAATAAACTAGCGCGCTTTACCATCAACGATTGCATCACTGCTTACCATCAGGTGGGATTGCAGTCAAGCGCTAGATTATGATTATAAAAAAAAAGCTCCTTGGCCGCACGTAAGTAATAAAACGTAGTGATTACTTGCTCTGTGGCACATAATAATATGATGATGGCAACCAAAGTGTTAACACTTGACGGCAACTATCTGCACTAGCGAGGTCCCGTGTAGTCATTCGACGCCTGGCGCTCGCCCCGAGTGCACGTCTTTCCCCGCTCCGTTACGTGTCGTGCCTGCCGCAGCGCCGCTCTCGCCGCCCTGCCGCTCGTGCCACGACCGCCGCACTCGTTCGGGCCGCATCGCCGCGCTATTTTGCGCCGCTCCGCCGCGCTCGCTCGTGCCGCATCGCCGCGCTCTTTTGCGCCGCTCCGCCGCGCTCGCTCGTGCCGCATCGCCGCGCTCCTCTCATTAAGCGCCGCGCGCTCGCCTCGAGCGCATGTTCCCACCTTCACTCCGTGCTACCGCCACTCTCGCTGGCCTCGCCGCGCGCTCGCTCGTGCCACGTGCGCCGTGCCTCTCTGGTGTGTCAGTGTTTTGTGATAGTGTCTACGTTGCTGCACTTATCGAGCAGTGTATCGCCCTGCATCTAAAGCTGCAGCAACGCTATATCCTATTTCTACAGAATTGGTAAAAAAACGTACATCCTATTCCTAGCGGAATACTGGTCAAAAACGTACAATAGTCGGTCAGATTGGCTCGCGAAAGCGAGTAAATCCCTCCGACTACCGGGCGAATAGTCACTCCCCGCATCAACGCGCCCCAGTGAAACCTAACGTTGCCAACGAATCTGTGTGGCGTCGGATCTTCCGATTTGACTGGCAAGAGTCCGATCGTCGTGTGTGTGTGTGTGTATGCTGTGTCGTGTCGTGTGGTGTGCTGTAGCTGGGCTGCGGCGGATCATCAGGTCAGTAGGCATTAGGTACACACCTCCCTGTCCGATCGACAGGGAGGGTTACACACCCCCCGGGCCTCCAACCCGGAGGACTAGGAATCATGGACGCAGGTCCAAGTCCCCATCCTCATTACCAGGCGCTCCATGCCTTGGTTTACGATGTCCTATTAAAGGACCCCCAAATTCGCGTCAAGTATGGCGATAAACTAGCTGCTATTCAGCAGCTAGCTCCCGTACCCCAGCCCGTCCCCGCTGAAACCGAGGTGTCTATGGACACCGAGGTATTCTCGGCAAAAAGGCCTATCCCTGACTCCTTGGATTCCTCCGAGGAGTCTTCACCGTCGTCCCCGGACGAGGTAGCTGACGGCTTCATCGTTGCCTCGGGAAAGAGGAGGAAGAAGAAATCCTCCTCAAACCAGGCCCCGAAGTTGGCGGCCGCTGCCTCCGCTAGCGGCTCACCCAACCCCGCCCCTGCCCCCCCAAACGATGCCACCGCCCCGCGTGCCGCGACACCCAACCCCGCCCGCTCGGCCCCCAGAGCCGCCTCCAAAATCCCCCCTCCCCCGCCTATCTTCTTTCAGGACAAGGCGAAATGGACTAACGTGACCGCGTGGTGTTCTGATCAAAAGATCAGCTTCACCAATGCCAGGTCTACACAGACTGGCATAAAGGTGACCGTTCCGTTCTCTAAAGATTACCGGGAGCTGACCAAGCTCCTCCGACAGAGAAGTGTGGCCTTCCACACCTACTCACTACCAGAGGATCGCCTTACTCGCGTAGTAATCCGCCGCGTGCCAAAGGAGATCTCCTCCGACGACATAAAGGCGGACCTCCTCTCACAGGAAATCCCTGTGAAAGAGGTCCACCGTATGCACAAGGCACGCGGTAAGGTGCCCTACGACATGGTCCTAGTGATCAGCCACCCAGTCGAAGGATCCACGCACCACCCCATCTTCCTGGTGAAGAGCATCTGCTCCCTCACCGGGATCCTCATTGAAAAGCCCCACAAAAGCGGCACTGTTGGCCAATGCCAACTTTATGGGCACTCCCAGGCTCACTGCCACGCCAAACCCAGGTGCGTTAAGTGCCTAGGCGATCATGGCACGGCAGAATGCCCCCGCCCCAAGGACCGTGCGCTCTGCAAAGAGCCACCTAGTTGCGTCCTCTGCGGCGCGACCGGCCACACGGCCAATTATCGCGGGTGCCCCAAGGCCCCCAAATCCTCCTCCTCCAAGCTAGCCAACCGGGCTAACGCACGCCAAAAGCGTGAATCCCCAGGGAGTCAGATCCCAGAGCGACTGAGCCCTCAAAGGCCCAGTCCCTGGAATCAACTAAACCACCAGAGGGCCTTCCCGGCCCTCGTGGCGTCCGCTCCCCAGACCCCCCCAACCACCCCCGCCTGGCATGACAAGGATCCTCGTATCCGTCCTACCACGGCCCAAAAGGCGGCCCCGTCCCCTCCTGCCCCTGCACCTATGGCTGCAGCAACAACCCCCTCACCCCCTCCCTCGACCCCAATGTCAGGAAACGGTCCCACAGATGCTTTTAATATCATCTCGGGGACCTTTCTTATTTTTATGTCGCCTCGCGCCAGACAGATGGCAAACGACTTAAAAGTCGCTATGGCAGCTGGCAATCTGCAAGCCATTATTAACATTTACAATGCGTACCCAGAAATTACGCACGCCCTTTCCTCCCTTGCATCCAATAAGTAATTTATGGATAATACGGCCAAACAGAGAACCAAGCCCCAGTGGCGGCGTAGCATAGGTTGGCACCCGGGGCGACTTTCTATTCGAGCACCCTTTTTTTTTTTGTTAGGATGGGAAGTCATCAAATTACTTCTCCCGCTCTGGGCGGAGCGGAAGGGCGTGTCAGACTTTTACTGACTAAAACCCACCCGTGTTTCTTCACTTACCTGTGGGATGGCCAAGGCCACGGTTTCTTGTTTAACCAACCCGAAACCCTGACCAGGAGGCATCGGTCTTCGTGGACCCCGTCACGATGTGCTGACATCTCTTTGAGGCGCGCGTGAAACACGACGCGCCGTCGACTCGGGCCTGGTCCTTACCGGGCGGCGAGCTGCCCACTGCTCACCGCCCGCAGGCCCGCGCCTACGGTGGCCGGGAGCTCGATGTTGTCTTCCGTTGCGGCGGCTAGTGGCGTAAGGGCGCCAGAATTCCCGTTGCCTCACTGCCTCCTCCTTTGCCAGCATTACTGCTTCGTAGAAGGAGGTGACGGCCTGCCATGCACTCTCGCTCCGGATCAGGGTCAGACGCGAGAGATCGCCGCCCATCGCCGCTACGAGGACACGGCGGTGCTCTACCCAAGCCGGGCAGACCTCCACCGTGTCCTCAGGGCGATCCACACAATGGTGACACCCTGGCGTTTCTTCCCGCCTTATACAGAACAGGAACCTCCCGAAACAGCCTTTCGGTGTTCTATAGGATGCATTTCGGGGAGTGTGCGAGGGAATTGCATGATTTAATTCCCCCATCTCCGTTCCACCAGCGGACGACCCGTCGTACGGCTGGTTTCCACCCTTACGTTGTTAACACCACTACGATCCGGACGAAGCGCTTCGCCTCCTCCTTTATACCGCGTACATCGAGGGACTGGAATAATTTGCCCGCGGCGGTGTTTCCGTCGGACTACAATTTGAGTGTCTTCAAGGCTAGAGTGAATAGGCTCTTAATAAACTAGTGCGCTTTACCATCAACGATTGCGTCACTGCTTACCATCAGGCAGGATTGCGGTCAAGCGCTGGTTTATAATTGTAAAAAAAAACAACCGCGTCCGGTGAGGACCTGCGTCAGGCGGAAGGTGAGGGCGCCGTGGCGCCACTCCTCAAAGAGGGGACTTACCGCCGCTATTGTGGCGTGCCCAACTATCGAGCACCCTCAAAATAAAACGACAAATATTAAACGTGTTTACGTGACTTTATTTTGCAAAAACACTCAATGACATTATCATCGGAACTCCCTCCGAACCTCGGATTTATGCCCCCGATAACACCTGAGGAAATCCAAACTGCTCTTCGTCGCATGGCGAATCGGAAAGCTGTCGGGAGCTCACGGAGTCCCCATTGAGGCCTAAAAGGGGATGGGTCCTCGCGGTGTGGGCATGTTAACGAACTTCCTGAACCGCGTGCTCCTTTACGGCAAAATCCAGAACCAATGGAGGCTGAGTATTATCACTGCAGTCTTCAAAGGCAAGGGCTCGGTACAGGAGTGTGGTAATTACCGCGGTGTAAAGGTCATGTCCCACACCATGAAGATCTTTGAGAGGATTTTAGACTCCCGGATCCGGCAGGAGTGTGCTGTCTCGACGTGTCAATATGGGTTCCGTCCAGGTTACGCAATCATGGAGCCTATCTTCTCCCTTAAGATCACCATGGGGAGATACAGATCGAAGATCACGCCTCTGCATATGCTGATCTGGTGGGCACTGAGGTCCAAAGTGGTACCAGAAGCCTATGTTGACATAATTCGAGACATGTCAACACAATCGGAATTGAGGTAATTTCGATTCCGTTGTTAGGACCGCTGTTGCCGCCACTAAACCCTTCCCCATTACCGTCGGAGTTCACCAGGGCTCCGTCCTTAGTTCGTTTCTGTTCAGCGTGATATTGGACGTCTACCCTATGTCTTTGTGCATATGCGGAGACATGGTTGAGTGTACAGACCAGTTTAAATACTTGGGGTCTGTGCTCCACGCATCCGGTGGCATTGATTGCGACGTTAAGGCACGTAATTTCACAGCTTCGCAAAATTGAGGTGACAGGTGTCACTTGTGACTCCAAAATGCCGGTAAAGCTTAAGGGACGGGTCTATAAAACCATCATTAGACCTGTTCTTTTGTATCATGGCAGTGAGGCATGACCTGTGCTAGAGCGAAACAAGCAGGAGCTGCGTGTCACGGAGATGAATATCCTGCGGTCGATTTGTGGAGTTATGCGGAAAATCCGCATCAGGAACTCCCGCATCCGTCGCATTCTTCGTGTCCGTGACATAGCAGGCAAACTGCAAGAGGGTCGCCTATGCTGGTACGGTCACATCTTACGAAAACCGAATGTTACGTGGGTAACAAATGTTTTGACATGGGCCGGAACAAGCGAGGCAGATCAAAGAAGTGTTGGCTTGACGTTGTTAGAGATGACATGCGTGTCAACAATCTCACCCCACGGGATGCCAGAGATCGTGCGAAATGGAGGAGTAAGTGTAGGAAAGCGGATCCTGGGCTCCAACGCGAAAGCCGCGGATGCAACCGGGATTATACGCTGAGATGATGATGACTCAATGACATTATCAAAATTTACTTTCGTCTCCTTTTCAATGGACAATATGGATAGACTGGAAAGTCGTGTTTGGCTCATTGTAGATCTTGAGTAAGATTTTGTCACCCCTTGATGCTTGGCACCCGGGGCGGACCGCCCCCACCGCCCCCCCTTTACGCCGCCACTGCCAAGCCCCGATCCCTCAAGCTGGCTCACTTCAATGCCGATGGCATTAGAGATCAGAAGTTCGAGATCTCAACCTTCCTTCGAGAGCACCAGATAGACATCTTCCTCGCTCAAGAGACCTTTCTCAAGCCTAGTCACCGCACACCCCTAATTGCTAACTACCGTGTAGTTCGCAACGACAGGCTGCGGTGCCACAAAGGCGGTACCCTTATTTATTTCAAAAGGGCTCTTCATTGCATCCCAATGGACCCCCCCCCCCTCTCACGACTCGAAGTTTCAATATGCCGTCTCGGCATGACAGGCCACCGACCTATTACTATAGTGTCGGCCTATCTCCCACCCATCTCCGCTGCAGAGAATCATCAACTCTTAGCAGACGACATTGCCCTACTTCTTGGGTTGAGTGACTCCGTTATAATAGCGGGCGACCTCAATGCCAAACACACTGCCTGGAATAGCACCAGGATCAATTCCAGAGGCAGACTCCTGTTTGACCTCTCCACCCACTTAAACTTCGATGTCGTGGGCCCCATGACCCCCACTCACTTCCCCTATGAACCCGACCACACCCCAGACGTCCTCGACGTAGCGCTCCTAAAGAACGTCAACCTACGGTTAGACTCTATAGAAGCGCTTTCAGAGCTTTCGTCTGACCATCGCCCAGTCATCATTCGACTGGTTCCCCGTACTGACCTCTCTGACCCAGTTCAAGCACCCCAGACGAAAGTGGTAACGGACTGGAGGAAAGTAAGCGATCGGCTGAAATCCACCACATCCCCCCACTTGGACTCCATACCTGCACGCCTCGACTCTATCGCTGACACGATAGCCGCGATCGACTCGTTCACGGATCACGTACAGTCAGTCCTGAACGAATGTTCAAGGGAGGTTACAGTGACAGAAGACTGTCGCTGGAAACTCCCTGCTGACTTTCGTGAACTGTTGACCGAGAAGAACGCGGCGGTCCGTGCCTACAGCAACTTCCCCTGCGCGGCTAACAAAACCCATATGCGCTATTTACAGAGAACTGTAAAAAGACTCATATCGGAGTGGCGTGAGGCTGGCTGGGATAAGATGCTGGATGAGTTAGAGCCCACCCATCAAGCCTTCTGGAACCTTCAGAGGAAACTAAAATCCAATGAAGTTGTGACCATGCCTCCCCTAGTTCGTCCTGACAATTCCATCGCCTTCGATGACGATGACAAGGCTGAATGCCTCGCCTCCTGCCTGGAAGCCCAGTGCTCCCCCAGCCTCCTACCAGTAGATCAAGCTCATCTCCTTGAGGTTGACGCTGAAGTCGAACGTAGAACCTCCCTCCCACCCGTTGACGACCCTGAGGATCCCCTGCCTCCCAACACCCCTGATGAAGTGCAGGACATCGTCGAAGGTCTACAACCCGGGAAAGCGCCCGGCTCTGACGGCATCACCAACATAGTGATCCACCTCTTCCCTGCACACCTAATCATCCTTTTGACCACCATCCTCAATGGTGCACTGGGGAATAACATTTTCCCACAAACGTGGAAAGAAGCCACAGTCATAGGCATTCCCAAGCCCGGTAAGCCTAAAGCCGAACCGTCCAGTTACCGTCCCATCAGCTTACTCAAAGTTCTCGGTAAGATCTATGAGAGGCTTATATATAAGCGTCTCAGAGCCTACGCCGAGAACAAGGGCCTTATCCCATTAGAACAATTCGGGTTCCGTACCCAACACTCCTGTCCGCAACAGATCCTACGCATCACTGAACATATTCACGCAGGGTTCCTGCGTGGTATGTACACAGGCGTAGTTTACTTCGATATAGCGAAGGCGTTTGACAAAGTCTGGCACAACGGCTTAATCTATAAGCTGTACCAACTCAGTGTGCCTGATCGTCTCGTCCTCATCTTACGGGACTTTCTATCAAACCGCACCTTTCGCTTTTCGAAGGAGCGCTCTCCTCCCCCCGCCCCATCCGTGCAGGTGTTCCCCAGGGCTCTGTATTAGCCCCCCTCATTTTCACGCTTTTCACCAGCGATATCCCGAAAAGCAGTAAGGCTCAACTCGCTCTGTTCGCAGACGACACAGCCATCTACTGCTCGGGACGCAGTCCAAACTGGATTCGCCTCCATCTTCAATCCGCGGTCAACAAGCTCGCTGACTGGTTTATGAAATGGAGGATTGAAGTCAACCCCCTAAAAAGCCAAGCGGTACTCTACAGGAAACCGCGGGTCAGTGTCACCCTTCCACGACCCATCACCTTGGACGGCACGCCGATCCCTTGGGAGAAACAAGCCAAGTAACTAGGTGTGATTCTCAATCAAAACCTCAACTTCTCAGAGCACATTGAGACGGTCCGCGCTCGCGCCGCCTTCGCTCTAGGTCGACTCCACCCCGTCCTCAACCCGCGTAGCAAGCTATCGCTCAGGTGCAAAATGCGCTTGTACAAAGCTTGCATACGCCCGATTATGACCTACGCTTGTCCAGTCTTCGCACATGCCAAGCCACGTCATATCCATAGGATGCAAGTAGTCCAAACCCGATTCCTCCGTAAAGCCACAAACGCCCCTTGGTTCGTCCGAAATGAGATCCTCCATCTTGATCTCAAAATCCCCACCATCCAGCAGTTCATGAAACGCCTTTCCAAGCGTTTCTTTGACACTGTTGCCAAGCACCGCAATCCTCTTATAGCAGCGGCCGCCAATTACACTCCCTCCACCATCTCCCGACTTCGCCGCCCTCGGCATGCTCTCTCAGACCCCGATGACCCCATTACCCTCCTCCAAGAGGCCAATAGGGCCACCAGCACATTACACAAACACAGACCGACCTACCGACCTCGCCGCCGAGGTCCACCGCGACGCGCTCCACGTAGTAATCCCCTCCCCCGTTCCTTGTCCGATGAAGGCCAGCCCGCGCCGCAGCTGAGCCAGTAATATCATAATGTCCCAACAATAACCTCTGAGTTTGTTTCGGCGTTTCTTCTCAGAGCTAGTACTAGGAAACACCGCGGTCATCAAACCATTAAGTATAACTTTCGCTCCAGCCGTCCCTTGCTGTCCTCTCTAGCGACGGCCTAAGCCGAGGTTCGTACCCCACAGGGGGTGCCCTTAGTGCGTAGTTGCCTAATTTTAAGTGCCCCTGGCTGGAGGCTTTAATTTTTAATTAAGGCATCCACATGAAAGTCCGGTTAAGTAGTTACGGCCTATACTGGCCACATACGAGATGCCTTATATAAAAAAAAAAGTGCAGAAGTTTTGGCGGGAAAGTCAAGCTGAGTGTCACGCTCATTTTTCATTGCACATTTAAAATTATTGATAGTCAATCACTGCTTACCATCACGCGGGATTGCGGTCAAGCGCTAGTTTATAATTTTATAAAAAAAAAATATATATATGTATACATAATAATGTTAATAATAAAATGGTTAGGTTAGTTATTCAAGTAGGTTAAACTTTTTGTAAAAGTGTAAGGAAAGTATAGCTAATACTCATCCTACACCATATATTTCGTAAACAAACTGGTACAGAGATACCTAAACATTGAACGATCACAACCGGGGTAATAATAACTATTACATCCTCGCACACAACAAATTCTTGTCATTTTAAATTAGTGTTTTACCTCAACCTTCGAAAAAATAGCGTGATACCTTAAAAATACGACAAAGAAAAATTTGCATCGACCATTTTGATTATTTAACCCAATTTTACCCAATATGCAAAGAGTATAGTAAGTATCTATTAAAGAGTGACAACTCTGTGGTAAAATTTGCATGTATGGAAAGTGCTGCCCCCTTACATTTTGTGCGTGAACAACTACTAGTGAGTGATATAGGTAGCTATGCATATGTAGCTATGTATACTATAGCTACATACCTATGCATATGTAGCTATGTATATTATTGCTACGTACCTATGCGTACGTAGCTATGTATATTAAAGGTCTGGGTTTTCAGATGAATAAAAAAATGTATTCAGTAATTCATTTATTTTATGAGTGGAAACTTCACAGCTGACAGTATATAAACAAAAATAAACAAAATCGTTAGATAAAACATTACGCCAATTATGAAGTACACAGAAATAATATTACAAATTAGCCGAAAGTGTCACAAATTAACATTTTGGGGTTGAAACTTTGTATGGATTATTTATATGTATATTATTTTGTAACAAGACATAACAATGGTAATTTGTCCATCTGCATCCTCATCATGCCAGTTAATTAAAACAATATGGCTCATATATAAATATAGCACTTTCAAAGGTATTTTTGTACATACTTATACTCTACGTTTCATTTATTTATAATTTTTAATACTATAAATAAATCAAAAGTAGAAGAAGGGATAAAATAGTAATGATAATCAAAATTAAGTTTCTGTTAAGTCAGATAACCAAGATGTTCTATTTTTACCGCGTAAAGTAGTTGTTCTAATAAAAACTGTATCTGCCAGTAGGCAATAAATAGATAGACATGGTTACTTTATATCTGCGAAAAGCAGTATACATGGCATTTATTATTATCATTTTCATTCATATTTTTTAAGTACATTTGAGCTGCTTTTTTGTTATATCGTCGCCTTTATAGGTGATTTTACCGTTTATTATTTTACTAGCTTTCCGCCCGCGGCTTCGCCCGCGTGGAGTTCGGTTATATCGCGCTCTTTAGATTTCCCTCGGGAACATCAAATTTTTTCGGGATAAAAGGTAGCCTATGTTCATTCTCAGGATCTAAAGATTGTCTGTGCCAAATTTCATCAAAATCGGTTGAGAGGTTTAGGCGGGAAAGCGTAACAGACAGACAGACAGACAGACAGACAGACAGACAGACAGACGAGACAGACAGACAGACAAACAGACAGAGTTATTTTCGCATTTATAATATTAGTATGGATTGATAGACCCGCACCAACTATAAATAATAATATTTGCACATGTGTCTACAAAAAATTTTGTTTAATAGCTTGCTTTTACAGTTTTTACACCCTTTGACAAGTTTTTGTAGAAATTATTTAATAACTAGCTTTCGCCCGCGGCTCCGCCCGCGTGGACTAATATTTTTCGTATCCCACGGGAACTGCATATTTTTCCGGGATAAAAAGTAGCCTATGTGTCATTCCAGACTATTATCTACCCCTGTGCCAAATTTCAACCAAATCCATTCAGTAGTTTTTACGTGAAAGAGTAACAAACATCCATACATCCATACTTACAAACTTTCGCCTTTATAATATTAGTAGGATAAAGTTTTATATGCTCCCTCGAATCCCATACAGTTAGGCATAACATCTCGAGCATTCAAACTTAAAACACTTCCAAAGAAATTTTCTAGTGGGTCTTGAATTGTGTATTGGAATTGTATGTCAATATTGCGTCAAACTAGTATTTGTTTGCTAATAGTTGCAAAATAAATTTAAAACCTTCGATTGTTCGCTCCCTTTTCATCATTTTTTGTTACCATAAATTTGGCGGTTTTTAACATTTTTAAGGCATCTTGCCATAATTCGTGATGAGGAGAATTTCTCGTTACAGCAGCTCTGTATATATTTCCACATGGCGGCGTAAAAGATGAGGCGTTACATGTATCAAATAATTTGTCTATTAATAGAACAAATTGTATTAAATCCCCACATTCTGAAGGACAATCTCCTTTTTGTAATTGCGATATCAGTAGCAACTGCCATACTATGACTTAATACTTGAGCCGCATTTTTCATCCTCATCTTTTTTATTTTGTCGGGATCAATGTGTTCATCGGTTAATTTGTGCAACATATTTAATTCTCCACGCGACACGTCGGCTTTCTAAACCCGCTGAAAGTACTCCCACTTTACTATTTTTAATACATTCTCGTGCATATAATGCATTTCTTTATTCAACAAATTATTTCTAATTCCTTTTAGCAAGTGAGCAATATCAAACAACGGGATTATGCCTTGGTTATTAACATTAATTATGTCCTTTCGACATTCTTTTCGGGCTCGGGAATATGCAGTTTTCGCTTCGGAGATTAAGCTATTAATGGCGCTTACATTTGCCGAGCTTTGGTAGCATACTGTTGCAATAATTATGAAACCAGTAGCTTGTATGTTGGTAACAACTTCTACTAAAATTTCTTTAAGTTTAGATGATTTTAAGGTTTGTGTGAAGTAGTAAGCTACTGGTTGTTTATAATTTTTGCTAACCCCTTTGACCATGAACACCAAAACATGTTTGACTAAATTTGGCGTCTTACAGTTCCCATAGTGCTCAAAACCTACAAGATCGTCTGTGTATATCTACATTGTAATGGATCTGCGGAGATATGGACATTTCATCAAATATTAATGTACACAGACGATCTTGTACTAACATTTTCGATACTGTGGCCTTTAATTCTTTAAAAATAATGTCATTTATGCCTGGAGTCAATTTTACTTAAGCAAGCAATGACGAGGACTTTTTTTATGGTTAAGTTAAACGCTTTAAGGTATTTTTTTAATTGAGAGTGATAAAATATTTTCTGTGTGAGTAAATCAGTGCCCTTTCTTTTTCTTCTTTCCTTCAATGCATTGCATTCGAGTAAACAATTTAGCAGACTCAGACATATTACGAGATAGTTTTTCAAAATCCCTGTTAGCACTTTTGTCTTGAAGTTTCTTGATACACAACTTGAATGTTTTTAGTTTCTGACGCAATCTCCTTACTTCATTTTGCATTTTTCTAGCTTTTCTGGTATACTGCGTTTCAGCTTAAGTCAGCAAACACTCGAATGTTTAACCTGAAAAAATTAATATAGCTTTAATTAATTTATTTATATTGTATTACCTGATAGAAATAATTTATATTTAACAAATTTATTTATTTTATGAGTGGAACTTCACGGCTGACAGTACATAAACCCCCTTATTCAAAATACATACTTCAAATTATAAACACCTTAGTGTTTAATCATAAACGATGATTAAAGTTAACTGACGTGAAAACGTCGAAAATGTATGGTTAAACAGTCGCTAATCACTAGTTAACTTTAAGCAGCGTTTATGAATAAGGGGGAAAATCATTAGATAAAATATTACGAAAATTCGGAAGTACACACAAATAATATTTCAAATTAGTCGAAAGTGTCACAAATTAACAGGCATTACTATTATTTGAAGACATGAGTGGATGAAGGTGATATGTAAAATTTTATAATTATTTTTCTTTATGCTTAATATATTTATTTATGCTATAAAGTAAAAAATCATACCCACTTCATCCACTCATGACTTCATAATGTGTGTATGTTCATCTGACTATCCGCTATTTAGTTAGGCTACTGATTCAGTATTGTCAATTGTCATTCATCAGTTTAAAAACGATTTCATGTATACTTAAGATGTTCAAGTACTTTTAGTGCTAGATATTAAATTTTCTATATGATTTAAAAACTCAATTTTAAAATAAAATGGGGCTAGAATCAATGTTAACACAATAATAACAATTACTTAATTGAATCATTATTTTAAGCAGTAGTTTATTTGTGTAAAACTCCCATCAAGACTGTTTACCTCTAGTTAAGTGCCTACTTAAATGGAGTATAGATAAAATTTCTACCAGTCCACATATGTAATAGAGCGACAGGCAGCATCTGCCAGACCTCCTGAGGCTTCGTGTATGCATGCATTCATCCTATAGTGGGTATCAACTTTTGTTGAGGACATTGTTTGACTGATGAGTGATAACGAGGAGGAAGATATAAAAAAATACATAACCTAACTCAACTTATATCGTATATCATGTTAAAGATTACATCAACATGGACAACTTTTTATATATCAGCAATCCTTGATCTCATACAGAAGAAAAGATATTTAGCTAACGTTTTTGCCAAATTTGATGTGCTATATTTTTTTTTCTGTACAAGATAAACATTTGTTGCCATATAAAAAATGGTCTATTTGACAGCCTCTGTGGCGTAGCAGTAGCGAACGCGGCCGTTGCGCAAGGAAGCGCGGGTTCGATACCCGCACAGTGCAAATATTTGTATGCATAAATATGAATATTTGCACTGGTCTGGTCGTGCCTTGGAAAGCACGTTAAGCCGTTGGTCCCGGTTGCCATACGAACATCTAGTGGCAGTCGTTACGGGTTGTTGGAGCCCTCAAAAGTGTAACAATTGGTCTAACTGAAATGCTTAGATATCGCCTTCGGGTTGTGGAGGTAAGACGGCAGTCGCTTCACGGAAAATATCGAAGTTTAGGAAAACTCAGCAGTTAGACTGGTAAAACGGACCCCACACTCCAAAGCTGAAAAAGCTGCGGATGCGACTGTGGTGGTAAAAATGGTCTATTTTGTTGTAATCTTTCATGTAAAGCTGGATACAACTGTGATAAATTTCACGGCTTATTAGAATTCTCACCACAAGGGCTCAAATAAGGGGTTGAAACTTTGTATGGATTACTTCATGAGCAAACGGCTCATTGGATATAGATGAAACTTGGCAGTAATATATTCCAATGTGTAAGCTATATTACCCCCAAGATTCATCTAAATCCAATGAGCCATCCATATTGATAGCCTACTTTTTATTTGACTGTAGGAAGTAATAAAAAAAAGTACCTTCGTCAAATGTTGATTGATATCAAACTTTTCACTTGATATCAAACAGGATCTGCCTGATCCCGCTCTTCAGAATATTCAACAGCAGATGAAGGTATGGTTCTGGTTGCACGAGGCAGTTGTCTAATCTGAACTGTTAAGCCTGGCAAGTTGGTGATATCAGTCATAGATCTGACATGACCAGATTGTCTTACAGGCCAACTGTAGTTATGGTCTGTCTCCACAAAGGTACCAATTGTTTGTTGAATACCTGTAACATACATTTTTTCATATAAATAAGTTATTATGTCTGTTGCCAGCCTCCGTGGCGTAGCGTGCAGCGAACGCGGCCGCTGCGCAAAGAGGCGCAGGTTCGATCCCCGAGCAGTACAAATATTTATATGCATGAATATGAATATTTGTTGATCTGGTCATACCTATGAAAAGACGTTAAGCCATTGGTCCCGGCACGTTCCGGTTACCATACGAACATCTAATGGCAGTTGTTACGGGAAGTTGGAGCTCTCAAAAGTCCAACAATTGGTCTAACTACACTGCTTCGATATCGCCCTAGGGTTGTGGAAGTCGAAGTTTAGCCAAAATCAGCAGTTAGATTGGCAAAGCTGAAAAATCTTTGGATGCGACTGGGATTCAAAATCAAAAGAAATTACTTTTGACTTTGAATCCCAGTCCAATTCAAATTAGACTGAGAATCGGCTCTTATATACGTCAATATTATATAAGACAGTCCTCCAAAACGCCCACCCATTGACACTTCCTAATGCTTTAGCTTGGTAGAAGAAATGGCGGAAGAAACTCCACAGCAGTACAGCTGTCTGTTGATTTAAAAAACACATGACTTTATACAATACTATGTATAGTTATGAACACAAGAAAATAGAACAACAATGAAATTATTTACCATATGCCAGCTGCCACGCCAAAATACCAGTTAAGCAAAATAATATATATATATATATATTTAAATTAAAATGTAAATAACTAAAAACTTATTATTTAAATAAAAACCACAGGCATAAAGGGTGTGACAACTCACATATTTATGCATTGTAAAAAAGTAAATTTTATTAACTCATATAATGTGTCAGTAAGCTAATTCTGGAGTAGGAACACAAACATTGTCTTGGGTTAATCAGAGCAACCAGCTATTCTCATCATTTAAATTATAAAGTCATTTACAGAATAATATGCCTTTGAACAAAGCTTGGATTTGATTTGCGCTTCAAATGCATTGTAAGGCAAGTCTAGCAAAGCAGAGAGAATCTTGTTATAAAAACCAAGCCTTATACCAAGCCCAACAAAAGAGTTATGAAGTCAGTGAAAAGAGGCTCGCAGTTTGTCCTTATTTCTGGTTATTATGAATGTCACAGTTTTTGGTGTACACATGAATATTTTGCCTAACATATAAGATGTTGGCTAAGAGAAATTGTGAAGCAACGGTGAGAATACCAATATCTTTAAAGAAATTTCTCAGAGGAAATCTGAAACCAAGCTGGTAAATTGTACTGATTATTTGTTGAATACCTGTAACATACATTTCAAGGTCATTACCAGTTCACATCATGACAGGGTCCACAAAGACCAATGCCTCTTGGGTAAGGGTTGCGGGTTGGTTAAAAAAGAAACTGTGGCCCTGGCCGTCGCACAGGCAAGTGAAGAAACACGGATGGGTTTTAGTCGGTAAAAACCAGACATGCACTTCCGCTCACCAAACAAAAGTCATTACCAGTTAAATAACTTTTGTCCTTACTAAAAGAGTCTGCAGGTATTTTGTAACAACACATAATGATGGTAAATTGTTCATCTGCAGTTTGATGAAAACAATATGGCTCTTAGAAAATAGAGAATAAATATAGTGCTTTGAAGCAAAATTAAGTTTGTGTAAAGTCAAATAACTAAGATGTTCTATTTTAAAAGGGGAAGCAAAACGCTTATAGCGAACACAAATAGTTGCGTTCATGTTATGCAAATACGGAAATAATAATCCTTCTTCTACAATTTTCAGAATAGGTACTTTTAAGTTACTGATTAGCAAAACCCAATTGAGGAGACACTTTTCCAAACGGACTGTATTTCTCTTTCAGAGTTCTGATACAGCAATACGGACTGTATTTCTCTTTCAGAGTTCTGATACAGCAATAAGCATATTTCTCTGTAGATGTCATACAGAACATAAGTCCTTTTGAAAAGTCACTCCTCAATTGATTGCTAATATGAATCAATTTGGTATGGTAATAAATGTTATGTTCACACAAATATTGAGCTAACTTAATTTTACTTACGATTCAAATTAACTGTTGACTGCTGGTGTTGCTGAATAAATAAGACGACCTCCAGCTGTCTTGAATGTGGATCAAAATGGTGATCATATATTCTTTTATTTTAGGGAATCTTCGTATGATCACTTTCTATATCTTTGCTGCCAACAGCGGCTATCCAAGTAGCGAACAAATCCACCACGGTGTGCAACTGAAATTGGAATGAAATTAGTGAATTATAAGCCCCGCACGATGATATTGCGACGGAACCTTGTCACAATAACAGCCAGGGTCTTTTCACTTAGTACATTCGTAACTTCTATGAAGAAAACGACGTGAGCCTTAGTTTATTCGTTGCTTAATAGATGGCGTTTGTACAAATATTTTACACTTATTTAATTTTACAAAAAATCGTAACGATGTTTTTTTATTAAATGAATGTTTTATCTTTAAAATTAAACTAAAAAGAAAATAAAGTAACATAGTTTTAATTATACTTAGTGGTAACACTGTAAGAAATTATTGCTGGTAATTGGCGCGTCCGTTTCTTTTCACGTTATTTCGAAATAATTTCAATTTATTTATTTCATATTTTACTTCCATTTTTTTCATTATTTTTTATTAATATCATTTTGATTTTACTTACTTTGATTTTATTTCTACTTTGCTGCTTTGTAAATTCAAATACATATAGATAAAATATTAATGCTAATCTATGAACCAAGAATTGAAATGGAACGGTTTGTTTTACCGGCATTGGCGATTTGTCAAATGTCAATATTGTTGTTCCTACTGCTTTTCCAACTTTTCCTAAGCGTTTCGGATTTTCTTCTTTACGACCCGGCTTTGTTTTATGGACTTTCGTGACTGTGCTCTGTTCTGTTTACCTGTGCTCTATCCTAGATTTCGACGATCGTACCTTCTTTCTTTTGACCCCGGCATCATTTTTCGGACTTCGATTTACTACAATGACATCAGAAAAGAAATGTTGTGTACCGAACTGTGGTAAGAAATTTTCTCAATTTTCTAACATAGTATATTTGTGTCACAGTATATAACATATTTGTACATGTTACATAGTAAAAACCTGATTTTTATTAGATGAGACGATGATCCACCGATCATTGAATTCATTTGTTACAAAAAACGTGATAAATGAAGAACCGCTCGGCCGATTTTGTTCGAACTTCACATAAACCATCTATTAAATAGTCACAAGGTCACAACAAAGCCTAAAAATTTGGTTTAGATAGATGAGTCCGTTCTTGAGTTATAAAATTAGAAAGAAAGTGGCATTGATTTATATATATACAGTATGTTTAATAACAGAGGGCGTTCCCTTAAACTCGTGAATATATATCATTAATAGATTAAAATAAAAATATCAGCATAGAAAAATAAGCATAAAAAATCCGAATAAAAAAAAATTCTAATTGGAAATAAATTTGAAACCTCCTGTTTTAAATTAAAATAGTAGCGTAGTATCATAAACAAATTGCGACCTTGCCGTCTTTCAAGTTCGCGTGTACAGTGTGTTTCTTTTACATGTCAATTTAAATTTTTTATTGAATATTTTCTTATTGGAAAAATTAAAAAAAAAATTGTTTTCGAATGGAAATATTTTTTTTAGCATGTATGTATGCTATACTATTTCGGGTCAACGGGAACGCCCTCTGTTAGTTAACATACTGTATATATATAGAATATAGATAACGGTCCCCTGCTTCATTCGCATCTTAGGTTTTTTATAGCCTATACTCATAAATCTGGCTGTCATTACAGAACCTCTTAAAGAAACATTTAAGAGCACGATGAAATTAACACCTACTCAATATTTTTTTACAGGTTCACAACAGGAAATTCTCCATAAATTCCCTAACCCAGATAAAGATCCTGAACGCTTTCGAACTTGGCTTTACAACATTGGGGGTGATATTTTATCTTTGGAGAATGACTACATTTTTAAACGGCGCCGAGTATGTCATTTGCATTTTCATTCACGCTACCATACTAGGAGCAAGTTTCTTAGTGCTGATGCTGTACCTCGACTTGGTTTACCTGGTAAAAAGATTTTCAACTGTAAAATATTTACACAAAAATAATTATCTTTTAGTTCAGCATTTTTAACTAAGTTAATAAAATTACAGGACCCTCTCTCAGAAGACCACCTCTCATGGACTTAACCAATCAAAGCCAGATTCCTGCTGAAATCATTCTACCTCAAGAATCTACCTCTAGAAGCAACAATAGTAGTATTCTTCCATCTCAAGAAACTGAACAACCTATCTCTAATAGGAAAAGAAGTAAGTGTGATTTGTTATTTTATTGTTGTTGATTAGGAGACTGGATTATATGCAACTAGCTTCCGCCAGCGGTTTCACTCGCATCCAGTGGGAACTTCTTCCTATATCAGGATAAAAACTGTATGTTATTCTGATGTATAAGCTATATTGCTTAGTACCATCAAAATCCATACAGATGTTTGAGCGTGAAGTGGTAACAAACAAACAAACATAGAAACTTTAGCATTTATAATATTTGTAGGAATTAGGAGTACATATTGCAGCCTCCGTGCGTAGCGGTAGTGGACGCGGCCACTGCGCAAGGTGGCGCGGGTTCGATCCCCGCACAGTGCAAGTATTTGTATGTATGAATATGAATATTTGCACTGGTCTGGTCGTGCCTCGGAAAGCGCGTTATGTCGTGGGTCCCGGTTGCCATATGAACATCTAGTGGCAGTCGTTACGGATTGTTAGAGCCCTCAAAAGTCCATCAATTTGTCTAACTGCAATGCTTCGATGTCACCTTCGGGTTGTGGAGGTCAGACGGCAGTGGCTTCACGGAAAATGTCGAAGTTTAGCCATATCAGCAGTTGGACTGGTAAAGCAGACCCTAGACTCCAAAGCTGAAAAGGCTTCGGATGCGACTGGGATTAACGCTGTGATGATGATGAGGAGTACATATTGCATTTAGCATCAGCATTTACATTCATGGCTATTTTCATGCATATTTTGTTTAAAATCTTGTGATGATGTATATTTTCATTGATAGTTTTAAGAAGGAAGCATGATTTTTTTATAGAGCCAATAAGTGACACTTGCCCCAATAAATATAGAATTGTTTATTTCTGCTTTTCACTATTAGGTACCAGTTATGCACTATAATAATTTATTTGCTAGTTCATAAGTTCAAACACACTTAGCAGACTCAAACTTTTCTTGCTTTGCTTTTCAGAAATTACCAAACAACTGGGGTCCAGCAGCGATGGACAAAACCTGGCTAAAGAGATAAAAAAATTAAAAACTAAAAATATTAGTTATAAAATGAGATTGAAAAATGCATTAAAACTGTCCACAAATGTTGCATTTCAAACTGCATTAAAGAAATTTAAAACATTAGCTGCACTATTTACAGTAATGCAGTTCAGAGAGATCTCAAAACGAAAAATGGCAAGAAGATTCACGAAAGAAGAGAAAATTATGGCTCTCAGTATTTATAAAATGGGACCAAAAGCTTACAGATGGTTATGTAAAATATTTGTTTTGCCATCTCCTGTAACATTAAGCCGCATGATTTCAAAGGCTTCACTTAAACCCGGCATTAATGAAAACATATTTAACCAATTAAAAAAACAAATTGGCAAATTGAGCCAGGATGACAGGTTGTGCACATTAATTTTCGATGAGATGGCACTGTCACCGCATATGGAATACAATCCCAAAAAAGATAGGGCATCGGGTTTTGTAAATCACATTGGTGAATCATCACGCAAAATAGCAGACCATGTGTTAGTTTTCATGATAAGGGGGGTTATGAAAAATTATAAACAGCCCATTTTTTATTCATTCTGCTCAGGCAGTACACCCAAAGAAATTTTGGCTGGACACATAAAGACAATTATAAAGCAGCTCCATGTCATTGGATTTACTGTCTTAGCCACAGTGTGTGACCAAGGCACATCAAACACAAGTGCCATAAATTATTTAATTGAAGAGACTAGAGGTGATTATTTAAGAAAAAATAAGGATTTCAAGAATTCAATTTTTGAAGTTGATGGCAAACAAATAATCCCACTTTATGACATACCTCATCTATTGAAAGGGATGAGAAATAATTTGATGACAAAAGACCTCAAATTTACTTTGAATGGTGAAGTAAAAGTCGCAAAATGGGAGCACATTATGCTACTATATGCAAATAACCCTACATACAAAGGTCTAAAAATTATAAAAAACCTCACAGAAAATCACTGTAACAAGGAAAAAATTCCAAAAATGAAAGTCAAATATGCTTCTCAGCTGTTTAGCCAGACTGTGGGAAAAACAATGGGTTATTTAGCTGGTAAGTTTCTATTAAAATCTGTATAATACCATATGTATATGTTTCCACCCTTATGTAGTCAACACCACTAAGATCCGGAAGCGTTTCGCCTCCTCCTTTATACCGCGTACATCGAGGGACTGGAACAGTTTGCCAGCGGCGGTGTTTCCGTCGGACTACAATTTGAGTATCTTCAAGACTAGAGTGAATAAGCTCTTAATAAACTAGTGTGCTTTATCATCAACGACTGCGTCACTGCTTACCATCAGGCGGGATTGCGGTCAAGCGCTAGTTTGTAATTTAATAAAAAAACAATGGCGCCTACTCACGCTATAGTTGAAAAAAAAAAAAAACCAAATTGGGCTAACTTGACTACATCTAAATTCTACTTCGTGCTTATCTAATATTGTCATGTTCGCTTTTCAGAGAATGGGATACTGCCAGAAGAAACAAAGGATACTGCAGATTTTATTATCTTTATGGATAATTTATTCGACTCCTTAAATGGGAGCATGAAAAACTCAAGCAACAGATCCGGAAAAGATTTATTAAGAAATGTTACTCCAAAATCACAACACCACAATATTTGGATGGAAGCTAAAAGAGTTTTAAATTCAATGACATTTGTTACATCGAAAGGCAGTGCTGGTACTGTTCCAAGCATAAAAAATTGGATAAAAACCGTTGATAATATGAGAGTATTAAGAGAGAAACTATTTAATGATTATAAAATTAGATCATTTTGGTGCAGACATTTCAACCAAGATCCGATAGAGAACTTTTTTGGTAGCATAAGAAGTCACGGTATCAGAAATACGTCACCCACTTGTGCTGGGTTTGAAGCGGCTTTTGCTTCCCTTTTAATTAATAACATGAGCAGTAATTATTCCCCTGGGTCAAATTGTGAGGAAGATTTTTGTTCGGTATTGGCATCATTCGATGAATTAATTTTTTCTACAAGCAAAGCATCAAAAAAAATGATAGAAGTTGATTTTGAAGATTTAAATGATAGCATAATTGTAAATTACGAAATAAAAAAACAGGACCCTAGAAAAATTGCTCAGCTCCAATATGTTACTGGATATATTTTGCGTAAAACAAAAAAAATATTCAAAAATTGTAAAATTTGTAATTTAAATTTGTATACGAATGATCCTGATAAAAATAGGTACTTGCAGTGTCGTGAATATAAAAAAGGAAAAAAATATTTATGCTACCCCAGCGAAAATTTAACAAAATGTTTTTCGGAAATACAAGATGTTCTGCACCATATTTTAAGAAAGAAAAGTCATATGCAAAATTTAAAAAATTATTCTAAGACAATATTGTATACCTACATTAATACAGAATTTCTCGAATGCCGTTGTCATGCAAAAGATGTTATAGAGTATATTTTTGATTTTTCTTGTAGGTTTTTCGCTCATAATTGGTGTAAGTGGACCAACAAATTATTAAATGGAATTAGCACTGCCAAGGATGTAGATCCTAATGATGACATTCAGAATCAGGCATTAATATATTATTTGAAAAGACGAAGGTCGGTAAGGCCTAAATAGTGTAACGGATGGACCTTATGTCGATGGCATAAGGTTCAATATCGCGTGACATGCAGAGTGTCACTTTTAAGCCCTATTTCCCCAGATCTAGACATTTTCTAGGTACAATAATAAAACGCATTGCTAGACTTAAGACGGCCTATCGAATGGTACAGGTCTCAACAGTTTTGTCAACAAAGTGTCGACATCGAAATTTCCAGAAACCCGTTTCCGGGAATTACCTTAGGTACTTATTTTGTTGTCCTTGAAGTAATGCGCTATTATTATTACGTCTAGAGGAATCTGGAATGTTCGATCAGCTGACCTATATACAACGTGTAACGTAAAGGGTATATACATAACAAAGTCATGGCATCTTTACATGATATCAAACGATATTTTAAGGGTTTTTTAATCCTATCTCTTTATGTTAGGAAGTTGTAGTTGAGGAAAAACACCGCCTATGATAGGCTACTATCATACTAGTCGCACAGAGATATTGAAGACATTTATCGGATTTTGGCAAGTAACGTGACGGGTAATGAGTAGTTATTAGCGTATGTAGTGTGCTGCCACGTTTGTTATGATTTGATTTTAAGAAACACACGAAACCGAAAATTTGGTACCAATTTTTTGAGTATTTTGTTTTGAGTTGAAACCCTTGGTATGTATATACCCTTTTTGTTACACGTTGTATAGCGCCGCGACGCCGGCGCAGAGTCAGTCTACACTCGACTAGCGATACGAAAACGGCGACAGTTAAGAAGCGATCTTTGAGAATACCTACTGCGACAACTGTAACGAGAATAATAATAATTGGATTCATTTTGAGTGACACTTGTACGATAATAATTTGATTTTATAATACACTAGCGAGCCGCCCCGGCTTGGCATGGGTGCAATGCTGATACTAAATACACTACAGAAAAACTGTGAACGTTGTATGTATAAAAAACGGTGGCCCGCGCGCGTGCAGTCCAAAAGCGTCGCCAAACAATTTTTAATTTTGTAATATCTTCGAAAATATTAATTTAAATCTGAAAAATGTACCGGTATTATATTGGATATGGATTAATGCTGTATTGGTTAAAATTGTTTAGAAACTTATCCGGTATTTGTCGTAAATAGTAAATGACAAAAAAATGTTATTGTGTGATTGATATCCATAAGAGATAGATATATACCATCGCCGACTTTTTTATAGACCTTTTCAATGTGTACAGTATTTAATTTACATTATTGTTTAGTTTATTTAGTTTTTATTATAGTGACAAACATGTTTGACCTTAATATTATTTATCACCTTGTATGCACTTTTTATGTATGTACACACGAATGTTTAAGCAAATAAAAATCTTGTCTTATCAATAAATTTGGGTTTTATTTATCGAATCCACCAAAAAAATATAAAAAAAAGTGAAATAAACCGCTACAAGCATGAATGCTCTACTTGTAATAATTTTGTCGTTAGCCACCAGATGGCGCGGAAGGAAGGCTCGGCTGATGACTCTATACCCTATATATATAATGTACTCTGTGAT
>JADWQK010001365.1:0-52235 GCA_017933935.1 Sesamia nonagrioides
TAGAATAGCGAACGTTGGTGAATTATTCAAGAGATAGAAGATATACAAAATATTATTGATAATACTATGTACTAAGTAACCTAAATGTTTCCTACTCCCAACTGTGGCAATCTCTTCCATGTGATGAGGAGTCGCGCTGACAGAGGCCTCGTTGAAAAAAGAAATGAGCAGTGACACTCGCTCACTGTGTGTTGAGAGAACTCAAGGCAAACAAACACAATCATGAAAACTCCCCTTAAACCAATCAATCTTCATCAAATTACGTAAACACGGCGCCCCAATACAGTATTTTGATTGTACAGTCAACCTCAAAAACATTCCTCAACAACAGCGGTTTTAGCCTCATAAGTTTCAATCCAGTGGGAATATGGGAATAAAAAGTGCTTTAATCCTGATTATTAATTATCTGTGTGGCAAACAATAAAGTTAGGCCCGCTGATTGAGCGTGAAGAAGTGAAAAAATACAAACATTCAATAATACAAATATACAAAACATACACACGTTAGTGTGATAAAACTAGAATTCATTTGATATTTAAATTAAATTATAAATAAATATTTAAAAGAAAGACAATAGGATTTCCTATTCCTATTACATATTATATTTGTTACAGACGCCCGTGCATACAAAAATATTTTGTAACTTGATAATACATAAAACAACCTATTTTGGTTGGATAATCGCGAGCACAGAACAGAAACAGTCGGCTACAATCAAAGTCCCACATGTCTAAGAACATCTTGAGAAAACCTGGACTTTAAGTCTGAAATCGCCGATCCGCATTGAGTAAGCGTGGTGATCACGCTCAATCCTTCTCTATACGAGACTTGTGCCCAGCAGTGGGACAATAAAAAAAGGTTGATGATGATAATAATGTCTGACATACTTTGATACAATATTATGAAAGAAAGGTTGCATACATAAATTCACACCGCCTTCGTATGGAGGTAAGCAGAAACTGATGTAACATACAACATCCAACGTGGTAATACTGTCTGCCTTTTGGGCACTTATCCCATTGACAGCGATGTGGACAAAAGTTTTGAATCAAATTAAATCAAAGCATTTATTTCATGTAAACCAGTTACAGGCACTTATAATGATGATATTGTCAGAAGGTCGGTCAGTCAGTAAGATGAAGCTAGTCGCCCATTCCAAAGAGTAGGTACCTATGGAGAAGAACAGGCAAGAAACTCCATGGACACTCTTTTAAATTATCAAGCTATTGATACAAATATTTGATTACATCATTCATGTTGAAATCAACCGTGTGAGAACGATGCAGAAATATATTGTACCCTGCGTCCATTATGGAAAACACAAAAAAAAAACAACTATTCAGAAATTAAAATACGCCGTGGCAGCTAAGAGATGACCAGTCCCCTCTGGCGGCGTCCGTTCACGAACATGACTTATGCATCATTCAGCTCAACCATATTGAAGGCAACCCAATGACCCAACACACACGCCACCACCAGCGAGACATTCGAGTGAGCATGACATACTGTCAACAGCCAGAGCACAATCAGGTCAATAAAAAACCAACAACTAACTAACCCAACAAATAGTTGCTTTACAGCAAGTACATTACGCTCACACGTGTGCCATGCAATTATATAATACTAAGAAATTGAATCTACACAAAACAAAGATAATTTTGTCCAAGGTTCAGCAGCTCCAACAGTGTTCCCGAATACTAACTTTAGCTCCTGTGTAGTGCCGAACACCCCTGTCAGCGATGCAATTCCATAATGTACAATATTCTTGGCTACTTAGTGTGTAAAACTGGCTTTGAGTAAAAAATATAAACAATTTGAATATTTTGATATCAGTATTTTATTAATACATAAACAATTTAATTTGATGCCCTATGAGCTTCTTCTTATTTTATACTTGTGTAAAATATTTATATATGTAGACATTTTATTGTTAGCTTGTTAATTTCAAATTAAATTGATTACGTATTAATAAAATAGGTACTGATATCAAAATATTCAAGGTCAGCACTTATATCATCATCATCATCATTTCAGCCGAAAGACGTCCACTGCTGGACATAGGCCTACCCCAAGGTTCTCCACGACGACCGGTCCTGCGCCTCCCGCATCCAGTAGTTTCCCACGACCTTCACCAGGTCGTCGGTCCACCTTGTCGGGAGCCTACCCACGCTACGTCTTCCGGTGCGTTGTCGCCACTTGAGAACCCGTCGGCCCTATCGGGCATCGGTCCTACGGGCAATGTGTCCAGCCCACTGCCACTTTAGTGTGGCAATTCTTCGGGCTATGTCGGTTACTCTCGTTCTTCTGCGGATCTCCTCATTCCTGATTCGATCACGCAGTGAAACCCCAAGCATAGCCCTCTCCATTGCCCTTTGAGTGACTTTGAGCCTTCTTATAAGGCCCATTGTTAGCGACCACTTCTCAATTCCATAAGTCATCACTGACAACACACACTGGTCGAAGACTTTTGTCTTGAGGCACTGCGTTATTTTGGACGAGAAGATTTTACGTAACTTCCCGAAAGCAGCCCAGCCGAGTTGGATTTGGAGACTCTGTTCTCGAAGTTGTTGACAGTTACGTGTACCTGGGACAAACTATCCAGCACTTATATAGGTAAATATAATTGAAACATAATCCATATCGTTTTTTTCTTTTCTTTGAAAAAAAAAACGTTGCTCCACCCAATAAATTATTCCTGTATCGTTGCTTGGGTGCGAACAAACATTTCAAGAATAGAATAGAATAGAATACTCTTTATTATGTACACCATATAGATTACAGAACATAAATAAAAATATTTTACAAAGGGTGACACAATGGGCGGTCTTATCGCTAAGAGCGATCTTTTACAGACAACCTTTGGATGGAATTCTAAGGGGAAGGATAAAGAAATAATGTAGGTAGTCTACAGTGTACTATTTACACAGATTATACAATAAATATATACGTTAAGTGTATACTAGTTTAAATAATTTTATACATCTAATTAATAAATATTATACAAGAGCATATAAAATATAATAATATGTTTAAAGAGAGAGGAAGTGCTTTTTTATCATAGTTTTAAAAGTAAACAGTGTTTGAGCACGTCTTACGGACACGGGCAAGGCATTCCAAAGCCGAACTGCTTGTACAGTAAAGGATTTATCGTAGAAACTAGTGGAATGCATCGGCATCTCTAATTCCAGGTTTTCCGATGACCTCAGATATCTATTATGTGTGTCATGAAGGAACTTGAAACGTTCTTTAAGATAAGAGGGGGTCTTAGGATTAAACAAAATGTTATAGAGCTGAAATAGTATATGAGAATTCCGGCGAAGACGTATAGGAAGCCACTTAAGCTTTGAACGAAATTCAGATATGTGATCATATTTGCGCAGGCCAAATATAAATCTTATGCAAAAGTTTTGAAGTCGCTCAAGTTTGTCTAGTTGTGCCTCAGTAAGATCTGGATAACTGACATCTGCGTAGTCAAGGATAGGAAGTAGAAGTGATTGTGCAAGCGCAGTTTTAGTGGCAGTAGGAAGAAAGTTCCGCAACCGTCTCAGAGACTTACCAGATGTAAAAATTTTGCGACTGACATCCTGTAGCTGTGGATCCCAGGAAAGATGCTTGTCGATCCAAACCCCAAGGTTCTTAACCTTATCACTGAACGAAATAGCAGTACCATTAAATTGAACTTGGGGAAGTTGCGACCAGTCTATCCTTGGGAACATCCTTGAACTGCCAATAACAATGACCTGAGTCTTCGATGGGTTAACATGCAACCCATGCGCCTCACTCCACTCACAGATTGAGAACAAATCTTTGTTGATAGTTTGAATGGCATCAGCTAAATCTGAGTGGCCAGCTTGTTTATAAATCTGCAAATCGTCTGCATAAAGGTGGTAGGATGAAAGAAGGTTTTTGGTGATGGAGTTGATAAATATTGCGAAAAGTAAAGGAGATAAAACGCCGCCCTGAGGTACACCGGCAGAAGTATAGCACCACGAAGAGCAAGACTCTTCTATGCATATACGTTGCCGACGGCCATACAGGTAACTACGAAACCAGTCAATCGCCGTTGGAGATATGTTAAGCGAGCAAAGCATGCCAAGAAGGATATCGAAATCGACATTGTTGAATGCATTACTAAAATCCAGTAAGCAAAGAACCGTCAGATTTCCCTGTTCCATACCCAAGCGTATGTCATCAGTGACATTCACTAAGGCTGTAGTGGTACTGTGACCAGGACGAAAACCAGATTGGAAAGGATTCAGTAAACTACTCTTACAAAGAAAAGTACTAAGTTGATGATGGACAAGACGTTCTAGGACCTTGGAGAGGAAAGGCAAGATGGATATGGGACGGTATTCAGAAAACGAAGTTGGATTGGATTTTTTGGGTAACGGAATGACTTTGGCATCTTTCCACATCGATGGAAAGGCACCATAGGATACAGAGTAGTTAAGGATGTAGCACAGGACAGGAAGGATCTCGTCGAGGACAGGGAGTATCATTTTCTGACTTACACAATCACTACCGATTGCGTTGGACGTGATCGAAAGTATGCTCTTCTTAACATCACAATCAGTGAATTGACTAAAAATAAATGGGTCATGATCCGGAGTTGGAAGGTTCGAAAGGTTGTTAATTGTAGTCGCCTTTATGAACCCATTACAGTGGGATGTGGGAACCACTTAACCAAAAGCGAAACCCGGAACAACTACTTGTAGGTCATACATAAATATTTGTCCCGTACGGGAGTCGAACCCACGATACACAGTGCAAAAGTCGGTCCTTCAACCATTTTTTTTTTTTTTATCTGTACAATGACGCGAGTACTTTCGCCTCTAGGTCCCAGGGCAGGGATCCGGCCAGGACGCAAGCCGCCTTATAGGAAATCGTGCGGTACCCGCGGACGACCCTGACTGCCATCGCTCTCTGCGGCTTGCGCAGAATGGCGAGTGTTCCGGCCGTCAGGTCCATCGCCCACACAGGGGCCCCATACAGGGCCATGGACGGCACGATTCCCACGTATAGCCGCCACGTATAACAGGCGGCGAGTCCTTCAACCTCTGCACCAACCGCGTCGTATTCATATGCCAGTTGATTATATGGTCTCATTCATATCCTAGATTTATAGGATATATGTAAAAATACTTTTTCCTAGACTCCTTTATTTCATCCCCTCAATATAACCAAACCCATCTAAGCATACCCTTTTCAATCTGTGGAACAAAATTTAATGATATTTCGTCTTTGAGGCTGACTGTACAAATAATATCTTCAAATAAAACCTTTAAATTGCTGTGTGGATGTAAACACAACATAAATATTAAGAGGAAATTGGATTTTCAAAATACGTTGAATGTTCAAAGAAGCTTTGTAACATCCGACTAATATTATAAATGTTAAAGTTTGTACGAACTGGTGGATGTTTGTTACTCTTTTACTGAAAAACTTTTTTTTCAGATGGTGACCAGATTAATCATGTGAAAACATTATCCACATTTTTGTCCTATTAACGACAGCCTCCGTGGCGTAGCGGTAGCTGGCGCGGTCGCTGTGCAAGGTGGCGCGGGTTCGATCCCCGCACAGTGCAAGTATTTGTATGCATGAATATGAATATTTGCACTGGTCTGGTCGTGCCTCGGAAAGCACGTTAAGCCGTTGGTCCCGGTTGCCATACGAACATCTAGTGGCAGTTGTTACGGGTTGTCGGAGCCCTCAAAAGTCCAACAATTGGTCTAACTGCAGTGCTTCGATGTCGCCTTCGGGTTGTGGAGGTCAGACGGCAGTCGCTTCACGGAAAATATCAAAGTTTAGCCATATCAGCAGTTGGACTGGTAAAGCGGACCCCAGACTCCAAAGCTGAAAAGGCTTCGGATGCGACTGGGATTAACGCTGGGATGATGATGATGATTGTTGTCCTATTATGATTAAGCTAAGGTGGCCTTTTTAGACCCCCAGGTGTTTCGCTCTCACAATAACTAAATCAAACCAAAAAATCGCAGTGATTAAAGTGTCTCAAGAGTTAATTACGCGTATAATCTCATGTATATTGGAGATTAGTGACGTTCCCGTTGCCGGTGTCGCGTTGCGTCTCCTCACAGCGGATTACAACCAGTCGAGATACAAGCATTACAATACAACTAGCTACGGCCCACGGTTTCACACGCATACGTTATGGGTCCAATGGGAATATAGAGCCAAAAATAACTTATGAGCTAATCCTGTTTATAAATCATCTGTGTGCCAAGTTGAATCTAAATCCGTTCAGTAGTTTTAGTAAGCCTGAGAGTTATGCCTAGTTTATACTATTTATTTTAGTATCCTGTATTTTTTAAACTGTATCTATACTAATATAATTATAAAGCTGAAGAGTATGTTTGTTTGTTTGTTTGAACGCGCTAATCTCAGGAACTACCTACTGGTCCGATTTGAAAAATTATTTTTACGTTAGATAGCCCATTAATCCAGGGAGGCTTTAGGCTATATAACATCACGCTGCGGCTAATAGGTGCAAAGCATAACTAACTCCACGCGGACGAAATCGCTGGCGGCCGCTAGGATTTTATAATTATAATGTATACTTAATATATAAAGCTGAAGAGTTTGTTTGTTTGAACGCGCTAATCTCGGTAACTACTGGTCCGATTTGAATAGTTCTTTTTGCGTTAGATAGCCCATTAATCCAGGTAGGCTTTAGGCTATACAATATGTAACGAAAACCCTGTCCGACCCATAAGGATAATAAAGGTTAGGTAAACACTTGACCAAATATAATATAAAATTTTACATAATCATCATAGTAACAATACTAATGAATTTTGAAATAATCCTTTTTTCCGGGGAATTCATTCCAATTTCCCCGAACTTTGGTAATTTTTAAAAAAGTGACAACACCGGTATTATTATAAGCGAATAGCGACGCGACCACGTCACAGGCGCCGCGTGCCCTGCCCCCCGCCGCCCGCGGAATGGGGTTGCTCACCGCACATGTGTTAAGTTACCTCTTTTTGCGAAATAATATTTATTTTTTTAGGGGGATTTTTTTTAAGTTTTGCCTGTCTTTGTGGGTATTATTAGAATCAGTTATCGATACCTAACAACACCTTCAAGGATCGGACAGGGTTTTCTTTACATATTGTATAACATTATGCGGCGACCAATTATAGGAGCGGAGCATAACTAACTCTACGCGAACGAAGTCGCGAAGTCGTAATAGGATATTAGGGTTGCTACTATGCTTGTTTGAATAATTAACGTATTTAAAAAAATAATTTTCTTCGTATGGAGGATGGGTCTGAGCGTGTTGCGATGTGTGGCGGGTACAATGCACCAAAATATGTTGTTGTGTCGGGAATTTGGTCGTGGAGGATCTCTATATCAATCTCCCTCTGGCACAGCATCACACACGGTCGTGTTGTTGGGTTTAACATTACATCATCTCGCTCTACTTGCCGTCTTCTTTTCTATTCGCTCCGTTTTTTTTTTACTGAAAAGCTTCTTAATAAACTAACGCGCTTTACCATCCACGATTGCATCACTGCCTACCATCGAGCAGTATTACGGTTAAGCACGAGTTTATAATTATAAAAAAATAAAAGTAATATTCTCCAAATATTTAGGTTCTATTTACATCAATACAAAATTTAAAGTTTTTACTTAAAGATTTTATTTGTACAGTCAACCTCAAACAGCCTCCGTGGTGTAGCGGTAGCGAACGCGGCCGCTGCGCAAGGAGGCGCGGGTTCGATCCCCGCGCCGTGCAAATATTTGTATGCATGAATATGAATATTTGCACTGGTCTGGTCGTGCCTCGGAAAGCACGTTAAGCCGTTGGTCCCGGTTGCCATACGAACATCTAGTGGCAGGCGTTACGGGTTGTTGGAGCCCTCAAAAGTTTAACAATTGGTCTAACTGCAATGCTTAGATATCGCCTTCGGATTGTGGAGGTCAGACGGCAGTCGCTTCACGGAAAATATCGAAGTTTAGCCAAAATCAGCAGTTGGACTGGTAAAGCGGACCCCAGACTCCAAAGCTGAAAAAGCTACGGATGCGACTGGGATTAACGCTGGGATGATGATGATGAACCTCAAACACGAAATATTTTATATTCGTCTACAAACTTTATTCCAAAGATTGAAATATTCCATCCAAACACACTTTTTCATTTTTAATAATAGTTTGATTATAACGGTTTTAAACAGGCTCTCAAAACATTAGATATCATTATGCCTGTTCTCCTCAGAAGGTATAGGCAGAGTTTTTCAACTGTACATAGTACCTGCACCAACATTCTCTCAGTTATACAGTGTGGATACCGAGCCCGCCACGCAACTTACGCGCGCATAGCTGACGCCAGAGGTTAACGCACCGCCCGCCGGAACGGAGCTTTGACCATATTTTTGTTGTGACAACCATGTAGAATAGCAAGTTCATAACTTTGTGGTTTTTCATTATATCTTTTGTACATAGATTTACTTAAAAATATTGGACACGTGTTGCGAGTTCAGTATAAACAAAAAATAATGTATATCTTTATAAGTAATAGAGGGCGTCCATTGACACTTTGGCACAAATCGTGAGTACTGGAACTGAGAAATTGCTGAAGAAAATTCAGAAAACCAAATAACACTGTCACTCTATTTTTACCCGACTACGGCAAAGCAAAAGGAGGGTTATGATTTTGACAGGCTATGTATGTATGTATGTATGTATGTATGTATGTATGTATGTTCATCTGTTCCCTCGTAACTTCTAAACTATTTATCAGAATTCGACAAATGACATATCATTAGAAGCGTCTTAATTGTTCGCTGGTTATAGGCTATATGGGGTTTCACAAAATCTAATGTGGCGCCCTCTAGCGGACAAAACATACAGAGTAAAAAAATAAAGTTAAGATAAATATGGCGTGTTTGGTATCATTTGAAAGCTCTTTACTTGTACATTTTGAATATATATATATATATATATATATATTACTAGCATTTGCTCGTGACTTTACCTGTATTCATGGGCTGGTTGCATATAATTCAGATCTTTTCGTTCATAGCTTCTTTACTACTTATCAGAATAAGACCACTGCAGTACCATTAGAAAGGCCTTGATATTCTGTTAGTTATGAGCTATAAAGCTTGTCACCAAATTTGGTATTGCGCCCTCTAGCGGACAAAAAGTTCTATGTGATTATAAAATTAAAATAAATATACCGTGTTTGGACGTGAAAGAGCTTCACGAGTACTTTATGCTTGTAGTAAAACGCGGATCACGGGAACTGTGAATCGCTATATGCAATGTAGAGTAGTGTGATCATTAATAGAATATGTAATGCACTAATGAAATACTACAAAAGCTGGGAGTAACTCCACGCGGTGAAGGCGGAAACAGATTGATAACTGGCTAAAACTCCCATAAAAATGTCCTCTGTACTATATGCCTTCGGGCTTGTGTTGTTATATGTGCGTGTAGATGTAATATGTCAAGTACCTAGTTTTTAGTTCATCAATTTAACTGTTGTTAATATTAAGCGCCACAAATACACTTTAACACCAAAATAGTACAAATAATAAAAAGTAAAAACTAAAACCTAACTACGACAAAAAACGGCCCTGAAAAAGTATAAAACAAGATTTTCAGAATACTGAACCGAACAAAGTTGCTAATACAATATGTTAAGAAAACCCTGTCCGACCAGTAAGGATAGTAAAGGTTAGGTAAACATATGAATAAATAAAATATGCAATTTTACATAATCATCATAATAACAATACTATTGAATTTAGAAATAATCTTTTTTCCCCGCGAATGAATTCCAACTTCCCCAAAATTTGGTAATTTTTAAAAAGTGACAACATTATTTTTGACGGTATAATTCTGAGCGAATCGCGATGCGACCGCGTGCCGCGTGCCCTTCCCCTCTTCGCCCGCGTGCCGCGTGCCCTGCCCCTCTTCGCCCGCGCCTGTATGATCTACAGCACATGTTTTAAGTTACCTCTTTTTACGAAATAATATTTATTTTTTAAGGTTTTAAAGGAGGTAAATTTTCATGTTTGGAAAGGCGTAGCTTTCCAAACATGAAAATTTATCTCTACATAGTGATTATTGCATACTTCAGATTAGTATTGTATGACATTATTGTCAATTTGCAACGAAGGCATCTTGGTAGAGTCTACTGTGTCCATTTACTTGCAACTATATTAGCAACTTTGTTCGGTTCAGTATTCTGAAAATCTTGTCTTATACTTTTTCAGGGTCGTTTTTTGTCGTAGTTGGGTTTTAGTTTTTACTTTTTTTAGAAGTCTATTATCCATCTGGCTGTCACCAGGCTCATGAACAAAAATAGCTAGACAGTTGAAAGATCATATATTTCTGTTGCGGCTATAGCAACCAATACAAAAAACAGTTTCTTGTTTAGGTAATAGTAAGAAACCATTCTTGTGTCATTCTGACTCTCGGAATAGTTATACCTACTTTCTATTTCATGTTTATTTGTTGCTACCTGATTTATTTTTATCTTAGGTGTATTGTGTATCTTTTAGTCTGTGCTGAATAAATGCAGAGGGCCGAGTAGAGGGTAACAGACCTGGTGGAAGCTCACGGATGAGGTGGACTAACCAAATCAAGACGGCAGTGGGGGGAGCTGTAAATGAATGCTCCAGACTGTCGTCCAACAGAGATAGATGAAGAGAGATCGTGCGGCGGCTACATCAACGTCTCAAATTCAGTCATAGTGACTATGACCGTTCTATCAAGAACGAAACGAAGAAGGAAAAGAAATAAATTCTTCTTTCTTTGACTTGACCGTTTTTAATTAGTTTGTCTACCAACTAGTAAGCCAACATGCATATGGTCATGTCTCGTTTCGTCGCCTGATACCTAATTGGGCAGCAATATTGTGTCGCGCTGCGTATTCAAGGGCGCTAAACAAATGATCGAGTCACAAAATTGAATATAATTAGATATAATACCTATGTTTACAAATATAGCTGCTCGGATAAACTTGGATTTTGCCGAGCTGTACCGAACATGATTCAGCGAGGGTACATGCCGAACGAAGTCTGACGCAAATAATTATGTGTAGTAATTGTGCGTGTCGGATTTTGTGTTATGCCGACCCGAACGTAATGTAACATGTGTAGAACCCCTTAGCTACGCTGACTTCAACAATCTGTTATTGGGCAACAGCAAAATAAATAGGAAAAATGTGTATCAGTATGATAGGATATGAAAGAAATTCATATCCTATCATACTGATACACATTGACATCATTCAATCTATGACGTCACGGTAATCGGATTGCCTCGCCGTCGCAGAATCCTGCACACAACTCCTTGTGTTTATATCTCACGAAACGACGTTTTATACCTCCAAACAACGTCCGTTATGTCCTAGTTATAGGAAGCGAGCGCCGGCTCAGATTTGGGCCCGGATTGTACTATTGCTACCCGGGCAGAAATCCAGGCATTCAAACCTTCAGTGGATGACTCCACTGAAGGCTTGAATGCCTGGATTTCTGCAGTCGCAGAATAAAACAAGCCCCTGCTTGATTGGACGCCGGCGATCGACAGCAAACGAACATAATCACTAACCAAGTTATGACACGGATCTCATTGAGATTATTTTCGTTTTAACAAAGGTTGTTTTTGCATGATTAGAAAAAGATAAGACTACAATAATAGAACAACACGTTTAAGCGGCCTTAATACAAAACAAGGTTTATATTTAGACCCGTTATTAGGTACCTGATGAAAAAAGAATGAAAATTAAAAAAAAATACATAGCTTTTAGCGTTCCATAATTGCCATGTGTGTAAGTGTAGGTATATGTGAAATAAAATATTTTTATTTTCACACTCGAACCATTTTTTATTTAGTTCTCATTTCGACAAAGCCAAAACAAAAATTGGCATTAAAACAAGTTATGTTTAAGTTATCAATTCAGTATTACGAACTGCAATGAACGAAATACAATAACATGCTGGTGGGTTTAAGCTTAGTCTAAAATTAAAATTCGTTTTGTAATAAGATGGATGGGTACTATAGTTTTATTTAGGGAATTTAAAATTGAACTTAGTTTGAATATTTTTTTACAGGTTTCATGTTCAAAAGGTGCCAACGGAACTTGAATAGCTGTCATAAGATACGCAGCGGGAAACAATATTGCAGACTAATTAGGTATTAAACGACGAGATGAGACGTGACCATGAGAGCATGCATGTGAGCTTGGTGCTTCAGAAACTATACAAAAAAGTTCTGTTTTTTTGGTATTTGTTATTAAAGTGGTAACAGAAATACATTATTTGAGAAAATATCAAATGTCTAGCAGTTGATAAGATACAACATCTTGGTTACTTTAAGCCTTTGCTAAACATCCGTCCGTCCGAACTCATGTCTGACTCTCCACGGACTGCCTCATGAAAATCACTTGGCCAGTTTCAGTGTCTCTTGATAACTTAAAGAATTTTGTGTCACAAATTTCTAAAGAGATAACCACAAAGGATAGCCTTGTTTTTGAATAAAATTATGAAAACATTTTTTCTCATTCCCGGGACTCAACCAAAAAGATCAAAGTTTTTGTGGAACTACGTCGACCTAGAACCGACCAAAATAACATAAAAAGTGGGAAAATAATTTCCAACATCTCAAAACGAGGCGCCATTCAGTTAGAATTCTATCAAAAACTCCACATTGCTACTTGTGTTCTTGCTGGCAGCACTAATAATATCGTCATTACTGAAGCAAATCGAATCGCTGTAAACGAAACTTTTCGCTTAAACTCCTTGTACGATGTACACTAGGTCCAATCTTATTTACATGCATTACCCATGCAGATTAGTTGCCAACTTGCACACGACTCAAAGAAAAACTTGCTGGCTCCCCAAAGTAATTTTAAAGTTGACTTCGGACAAATTTCTAATGAAGTACTGCCGAGTTTTGTTCCGATGTACCTACATGTGGGAATGCATTTTATACTAAGTGTGCAACAGCAATAACACTTAATATTGAAGGAGCTAGGAGTTGGAAAGTTTTTAAAGAATTGATTGCGTTTCCTGTAATACAAAGGTAAAGTTGAAAATGTTACGTATTTTTTTTTATCCATACTAATATTATAAATGCGAAAGTAACTCTGTCTGTCTGTTACGCTTTCCCGCTTAAACCTCTCAACCGATTTTGATGATATTTGGCACAGGCAATCTTTAGACCCTGAGAAAGAACATAGGCTACCTTTTATCCCGGAAAATTTGATATTCCCGAGGGAAATCTAAAAAGCGCGATATAACCGAACTCCACGCGGGCGAAGCCGCGGGCGGAAAGCTAGTATATTATAAACTAGCGCTTGACCGAAATCCTGCCTGATGGTAAGCAGTGACGCAATCGTTGATGGTAAAGCGCACTAGTAGACATATATTGTATACTATTATTGTTAAAGTAAATAATTTTTAAAGTCAAAACCCAAAACTGAAATATTATAATTATTTTCTTTGGCTCTAATTGGTTATTTTACCATTCAGGAAGTTTCGGGAATGCCTAAGTGTTCGTTTGAAAATTTTCTAAATGCCTATCAGAAACTTTTCTTAAGGATAAAAACTTAAAAGTTACACAATTTCAGAATAGTTGGCTTAAATACTGAACATTTTCTTTAGCCGTCTCACTTTTAAATACCACGATTATACCCTGTCCCGATTAAGGATATTATTTTTAATACTTATGCAAAAACCCAGACCTATTTATCCATATTCGTACCACAACACTTGAACAAACTTTATGAATACTCTGTTAGAATGCTGCCCATCCCATCAAGCGACAGTGTGAGGCGAAGGCTGGTCACGGCGCGGTGACGGACGTTTCCATTAGACCCTTTGTTCGGCCGACGTTTATTGTCCGAACCTATCGCATTTTATTGCCATAGATTGGGATTTTTTCTGCCACCATGTTTTGTAGGTACAAGCATGAATATAGCTGTTACAGCCTTGTCAAACTCGATTTGTATGGACTATGTTTTCCGGTCATTTTCGATAGAAATACTAAGTTGAATGGCAATTTAATTTTTGATAATTGAGAAAAGGCTCTTAAAGTACATATTATACTACAATAACAAAAATAGACTCATTAAATAATCAAAATATAATAGCTTTCAACAAAAATAAAGGCAAATCGATTTGTAGCGGTTTATGCTATGACAACGTAGCTTATTGCATGACGTAGCGGCCTTTCGTAGCCAGCTACGACGTAGCAAGTACATGCTCCATTTTACATTTCACTAACAAACTTTTTCGATTGTGGATTTCAAGAATAAAGATACTTAAATTGAGGTATCATAAAAGATATTTGTTCAATTGTAATGTAATGTATTGTACATAGGTGCATGTGATGTTTTATTATTTGAAGTTAATTTAGTTTCAGAAGTTTGTAAATAATATCTGGATATGGTATAATGTACATATGTAGACTATAATGTTTCCACTCTTGGGACACAGGCCCCCTCTCGGAGAGGGGGAGGAAGTGGGCCGTAATCTACCACGCTGGCGCAGTGCGGGTTGGTACATACTAACACTTATTAATTCCTGCAGGTTATAGGCTAAGGCTGTGGTGATTTTCAGTCTATGATTTTGGACAAAAATGATAGCAGCATGCATGTTTGGTAACACGAACATGGTAGCAGCATGCAGAGTAGTCTATGACGTCTTTACTTATTTTGTGTCGAATATATAAAAAAATATACTATTGATAACTACTATACAAAAACCTGATCTATTCTTCTTCCTATTCTTCTTCTTCCAGTGCGTCTTCAATCCTGAAGGTTTGCCGTCAGCTTCTTGTATTCGGTCATGTCAACCACGAGTCGGAACAGTTTTTCGACAGATGTAATGCCGGTCTACTCCCCGATGTTTCACAGCCACGATTTCCTCTTTCGTCCAGCACGCCTCTTTTTTTTTTAATCTTTATTTAAAGAGCTTTGTCAATATTGACTATGTCGCTCTGTAACAGCCATACATTGTATACTTATTTACATAAAGTGATTGTAATATATTCTATAACTTATTTTAGCCGCATCTGACATAGGAGAACTTAAATACGCCAATATTAAAAGATTTAGGTAACAGTCTTCTGAGGCGTTCGCCCCGTGCACACTCCATCAAGATGTGGTGTACATCCTCAATTACTCCGCATGTTTGGCAATTTGGTGTAGGTGTAATGCCCATAAGGAAGGTACTTCAACTTAAAACTTCCTTGATGGAATGTGACCAGATCGAAGCCTCATAGCCGTAACAATATCTTGTCTACTCAGCAAACAATTATTTATCCACGGAATCATCACAGGTTCCGGTTGCATAGTTCTATACCAGATTCCCTTCTCTTTCGATCTCTCGTCATGATATTCTTTTCACATTTTGTGGCAGTGTTTTTTAACCATATAAAAGTTGTCTGAAAAGAAGGGCAAAATATTCAATTGAGTACCTTGATGACATGCTTGTTTTGCGTGATAGTCTGCCAATTCATTACCGATTATACCTATATGTGACGGAACCCACTGTAGTCTCACGCCTCTTTCCTTAGAAAAAAATCTTTTGAACCTGTCGATTCTATTATTCTAGAAGTGCGGCCTTTCTGGAATGTTAGATGTAACAAAATTAAAATTAATTTATGACAATTATTTTAGTAACTGAAATAAATGGCAGTAAGTTTGTGTCGAGTTGTTGATACCATAGCCTTACGCGTGTTTTTAAGAAATTCAGCCAGCCTCCGTGGCGTAGCGGTAGCGGACGCGGTAAACATATTGTTGTCTCCTTCAGTATAAGATATTCCAATGAATAATGGAATAGCGCATGTAGATCGTAACCGGCTTGTCTCAAACTAGTTAAGGTTGAAATTGATAACGCGTCGTGTACCATGTATGCAGTAGATATTTGTGCCCTGCAACGAATAATGCAATAAAGCTGTATTGGCCGAAATGCCCGCCGGCCCTCGGGCGACTAAACTGTTTTGAAGTTTACTTTCGGTCGATCTTATAAACTTAAAGTATATCTGAAGTCACAATGAAAATTGATTCAACATAAGTAAAAAGCTATTAGGTTGCATATTTTCCTACCTTCGTCACTTTCATACCTACATACAACGTGTAACATAAAGGGTATATAGTATATACATAACAAGGGCATAGCGTCTTTACATAATATCAATCGATATTGGAAGGGTTTTTTAATCCTATTTCTTTATGTTAGAAAGTTATGAGGAAAAACACCGCCTGGGATAAGCTACTACCATACTAGGCGCACAGAATTATTGAAGACATTTATCGGATTTTGGAAAGTAACGTGACGTGTAACGAGTAGTTATTAACGTATGTAGTGTGGTGCTACGTTCGTTATGATATGATTTTAAGAAACACACGAAACCGAAAATTTGGTGTCAATTTTTTGAGTATTTTATTTTGAGTTGAAACCCTTTGTTCTGGGTGTATAGGGTTCAGTTTACTTTGTAAGGATCTGGAGTAACTTAAAAGAGGTGTTGCTTCTAACGAATTTATTTTGATACTAGTTGGTTACTTGTAATGGCATGCTTTAAAAGATAGATTTTTACACACATACATACACATGCGTACACACATACAAACAGCTCATTATTATTGAAATGGTTCGAACATGCCGCCCACCAAAGGGCTCATAAAGACCTTTACATTTACAAACATAAACAAGATAACTAATAAATTTAGGTTTCATCATCAAGCATCTAAGCACAAGTCATACATACTGCGAAGAAATACAAATAATTTACATTAAACAATGGTATAAATTAACATAGCTTCATTACATATTGGAACATTAATCATACATATTAATTATCAATATCTATTGGCAAAGGACAGAGCTTATTAAAACTTCGCTTAACTATACTGTCACCACTCTTAACACTGTACACTCTAGTGAGTCCATCGTCACCTGGGTGCTTAGCAATAATGCGACCTAACGCCCATTTGCCTGGTGGGAGCTGATCATTTTTGATGAGAACAATTTTGCCGACATCAAGCTCGTTGCATTGTTTAAGCCACTTGGGTCTCTGTTGGAGGCTGGTTAGGTATTCTGATTGCCATTTACGCCAGAAATCTCCCATCAACTTCTGCATGTGCTTCCAGCGTGACAGGTGACTGATTGGAATGTCTCGAAGATCAGGTTGCGGTGTACTTATTGGTGATTCACCAATCAAAAAATGACCTGGTGTTAAGGGTGTCAGGTTATCTGTATCTTCGTCATCTATCGGGCTTAGCGGCCTAGAATTCAGGCACGCTTCGATTTGACAAAGCAGGGTACTCATTTCTTCATATGTTAGATGATGGGTCAGAATCCTTTTCATGTGATGTTTCATGGACTTCACGCCCGCCTCCCACAAGCCACCAACATGAGGGCTATAGGCAGGGATGAAGTGCCACTGCGTTCCATCCTGTGCAAGAGACTCTGCTATTGAGCCTTCAAGTTCAAATTTTGCCTCCTTCCAAGCTGCTGCCAGCTCTTTATTAGCACCCACGAAATTGCGCCCTTGGTCACTCCATATCTGTGAGCATCTTCCACGTCTGGCGATGAACCTTTTGAAGGCACCAATAAATGATTCGGTTGTGAGATCGCCGACCAATTCGAGGTGAATGGCTTTAGTGGACATGCAAACAAACACTGCGACGTAAGCCTTGTTTGTTCTTACTCCTCGACCTTTGGATGCTAAAACTTGATAGGGTCCGGCGAAATCCACCCCACTGTTCAGAAAAGGTTTGGCTGGAGTTACCCTGACCTTAGGTAAATCACCCATGAGTTGGTTTTTGGCTGCAGCGCTGTGTTTCGAACATATCAAGCATTTGCGGATTCTAAACTTGATCATACTTTTTGCTTTGATCAACCAAAATTTTGTTCTTACGTAGGCCATCATCATTTGTACCCCTCCATGTAATGACTTCAGGTGATCATCTTTCACGATGAGTATTGACAAGTTGCTGTGATTATTTAATATAATCGGATTTTTAGTTTCTTCAGAGATATTTGCGTGGCGCAACCTGCCGCCCACCCTGAGAATATTTTCATTGTCCAGGTATGGTTTTAATAATTTCAATTTACTATTTCCTTTTACTTCCTTTCCTTTGCTTAAACTCAAGATTTCTTCATAAAATGCATCTCTTTGTGAAATTTTAATGCAGGCTTTCAGCGATTTTTCTAGTTCTTCAGTGGTTATGACTGTATCCTTCTTTTCTGACTTCTTCCCTTTGAGAAATCTTCTGCAATAAGTTATTGATTTTAGAAGTTCTTCTAAGCAATTAAATTGATCAAATTGTTTGTCTAGGCTTTCTTCCTTTTCTTCTAGTTTAAAGTTTGTTTGTATTACTTCTCTTCTTTCTAAACTTGTCATTAGGTTATTTGGTCTATTGAATGTTATTGTTTTCTGTCTTAGCCATTCTGGACCCTTCCACCACTGCTCATCTTTCTTCAACTCCAGAATATGTTCTCCTCGTGACGCAACATCAGCAGGATTATCGTTTGTTTGTACATGAAACCAATTGAATCCTGTATTATCCAATATTTCAACAACCCTGTTTCTCACGAAGGTTTGCCATCTTGTTGGGTCTCCCAGTAGCCAAGAAAGCACTATTGTGGAGTCACTCCATGCGAATATTTTGTCATCAGGAATTCTTAATGCTGTTTTAATTTGTTTGAGCAGTCTAGACAAGAGAAGGGCACCGCATAACTCTAATCGTGGAAGAGACAGTGGTTTAACAGGTGCTACTCGCGTCTTTGCAGCTATTATTTGTGTTTGGGTTTCTTCATTTTTTTCTTGCACTCTGACATATGCAACAGCTGCGTATGCTTTCGTAGACGCATCACAAAAACCGTGAACTTCTATGGTAGTTGCCTCATGGTTGGTGATTCCCAGCCATCTCTGTACTTCAATTTCGTTAACATCTTGAAGACTATATCTTAGTGCAGTCCATTCATGTTTGATATCAGAATCTACTTCTTCATCCCAGCTTATTCCTTGCAACCACAGCTTCTGTATCAATAGCTTTGTTGGTAGCATAGCTGGAGCTAGCCAACCCAGTGGATCAAATAGCCGTTGCACATCGGCGAGGATCGTGCGTTTGGTGATCTGGTTACTCATAGGTGGCAAGGTTAGACTGTACTGAAGCATGTCTTTACCCATGTTCCAGCGTAGGCCCAAGGCGGTGATGGTGCCATGGACGGAGATGTCTAGACTGGCGTGAGTTGTTCGTTTTGCAGGATCAAATTGTCTCAAGAAGTCAATATCGTTTGAGCACCATTTCTGTAGTGTGAACCCTCCCTTCTGTAGTATAGCTTCTACGTTCTTTGCTATATGTATTGCATCTTCTACGTCATCATTTGAAGCCATCAAGTCGTCGACGTAGAAGTCTTCTTTGATCATTTTAGCAGCATCAGGGCATACGGTTCCTTCATCATCAGAGATTTGATGTAAAGTTCGGACAGTCAAGTATGGAGCGGATGCTGTACCGAACGTGACGCGTGTGAGTCTGTAGTCTTTGACTGGTTGATTAGGGGCACTCCTCCATACTATTCTTTGTAGATCTCTGTCTTCTTTCGTCACTAAGACCATTCGATACATGCGTTGTATGTCCGCCACAAAACAAATCTTCTTCATACGCCATCTCATGATGAGGCTTCTCATATCAGTTTGTAGCTGGGGTCCAACTAGAAGTTCGTCATTTAAAGAAACATCATTGTTTCCCTTTTGCGATGCGTTGAAAACTATTCTGACCTTTGTAGTTTCTTTATCTTCTTTTACCACTGCATGATGTGGCAGGTAGACACTTTCCTTGTTCATTTCCTCTTGTGGGACCTCTTCCATGTGATTCATGTTAATGTATTCATCCATGATCTTTGCATATTCTGTTTTTAGTGTAGGATTCTTCTCTAGTCTTTTCTCTAATTGATTAAGTCTCTTCATAGCTATTTCTCTTGTTCTTCCTTGTGTTGATAACAGCTTGTCGGTTTTAGTTGGTAGTTTGACGATATATCGTCCATCTTCTGTTCTTGTGTGAGTGGATTGGTAGATTTGTTCACATCTTCTTTCTTCTTGTGTTAGTGTAGTCTTGGCTTCAGTATCCAACTCCCACATTGATTTTAACATCTTGTCTAAGTCAAGGCTATGGTGCATCACAATGACTTCATTGGTAGTTCCATATTCGTTTATGTTTCCAAACAAGATCCACCCTAGGCTGGTATTTTGAGCACATTGAGAACCTGGGGGACCTTTGATTATATCGCTTCTTAGTATTTGGGCACATACTTCTACACCTAGTAGCAGATCTACTCTTCCTTGTTTATTAAAGCCTGGGTCGTCTAATAATAAACCTTCTAAATGGTACCAGGTGTTGGTTGGAATGGTTTGTGATGGTAATTGCGTGGTTATGCGTGTTGACATAATATAAGCCTTCACTCTTAACTTGAAACTGTTGTCGTATCTTGATTGCAGCTCGATATAGGCAGCTTGTTTGACAGCAGTTGTGGTCGAGCCAACTCCGTTAACTGTTGCGTGTGGAGGTATTCTCTTGAGTCGTAACAGTTGAGCAGCTCTCTCGCTAATGAATGTGGCCTGTGAGCCCTGGTCAATGAGCGCGCGCAGTACTGTCACTCGCCCTGATTCGTCACAAACTGGCACAAGTGCTGTGGCCAATTTAGTGCTGTACATGTGCTGGCGGTGAAGTGCGATGCAAGCTCAACTTCTTCATTAGCTTCCTTTGGTTTGCTTTGTACTTCATTTTGTTGTTGCTTGTTATCTGATTGATTATTGGTACTTGTTCGTGCATGTTGATGAACAAGAGAATAATGGCGTTTGTGGCATATGCGGCAGGACATGTTTAACCGACACTTCTTAGCTGAATGTCCTGGCGCCAAACAATTGAAACATAGCTGGTACTTCTTCACATATTCACACCTCTCAGTTGGTTCCATTTTGTTAAAATCTTTACAATGGCATAGCGTATGATTATCCTTACAAAGTAGGCAACTTCTTTGTTTAGTCATAGAAGGTACTGTAGAAGAATGGACTGTATATTCTTTACCTCTTGATGGTTTCTCTCTTGACGGCGAAGCAATCAGTTCTAGTGTGCGAAATGTGGTTTGTAGGAACCTCACAAGTTCTTCCCATTTCGGTAATTCTTCTAAATTATCTTTGTACGCAAACTGTTCCCATTCTCGGTGTGAATCTGGGTCCAGCTTTTGCACCGTCACAAATATAATGAACGGATCCCAAGAATCAGTTGACACGTTGAGGTTTCTTAGACTATTAATACACTCACTTGTTGTGTCTAACAATGCCTTTATATTGTTAGCAGATTGAGTAGTAATCTTCTTCTGCATTATCAATTTTCGAATGAGTGAATTCACTATAATCCGTCGATTACCGTACCTATCTCGTAATAAGTTCCAAGCTTGCTCGTAATTACTTTCTGTTATTTGTATGTGCTTCAATAATGTTTCTGCTTCTCCTGTAATGCTACTTTTCAAGTAATGAAGCTTTTGAACCTTGGACAACGTGGAGTTGTTATGCACTAACGATGTGAAAAGATCCCGGAACGTGGTCCAGTCTTCATAATGTCCCGAAAAGGTAGGTAACTGTATTTGAGGCAGTTTAAGATTTCCTTCATAATGCGTGCCGGTATTGTATGCAACGTCACTTAATCTCGGGTTTTGGTTAACCGATAAAAGGTCCTTCAAATCACCTTGCAAACATAGGTACAAATCTTCAACCACAAAGTATTCTTCATTTGCGAAATACGGAACGTCTTTCTTCTTTTCCTTAGGTATCACTTTTAATAAGTTATGATGCGCCGTGCTAAACTTCTGCCAATATTCTTCAATGGATTGTAAACGTACCTCGATGTATCCTTTTGTAAGTCTTTGTTTTGGACATTTCTTGAGGTTAGTTTGCGCCTTTCGCAGCAATAATGCAATATCTTCTAACTCTGTCAGCATTTGTTCCACTGCAGTAGACATTTTTCCAAAAAAAGATGCAATATAGGTCACGTATTTACTGAGATGATCCAATCGTAATATTCCGTAGCAGTCGTCTCAATTACTTTGTTCTTATATTGGCACAAATCACTCATAGAAAACCGGTTCCTTATCTAAGGAATGCGCTTCTTTTGTATTCGCACTATTCACTAGACCGCCCAAGTAGATTATTTATCCGGCTCGAAGGACCATGTTCTGGGTAGATAGGGTTCAGTTTACTTTGTAAGGATCTGGAGTAACTTAAAAGAGGTGTTGCTTCTAACGAATTTATTTTGATACTACTTGGTTACTTGTAATGGCATGCTTTAAAAGATAGATTTTTACACACATACATACACATGCGTACACACATACAAACAGCTCATTATTATTGAAATGGTTCGAACACCCTTCCTATATCGTTTGATATCATCTAAAGATACCATGCCCTTGGTACCCTTTATGTTATACGTTGTATACATACCTAATATATTTTTTGGAACTCAAGAAAGCCAATAAAAGAGTTTACATTTTGTGTGTAAGTAAATAAAGGTTGGGAAAATTAACTTAAAATAGTATCGCATAGATTTGTAATAAATAACATAATAAGAAACTAGATTTTTTTTTTGCAAAATAAATAAAGCACAGGAAAGCAAATGACCTTTTACACTCTTCAGACCCTAAAATAGACCCTAAAATCCTGATAACTTAGAACAACAATAACATCAATATGAACAAATCTATATCTAACGGAACCATCTGTGAAATGGGTATGGTATCACCCCTCCTAACTACCTTGCCCAAAGTAATTATAAAATAATAAAAGAGCGAGAGAAAATATCCTACCGTCGGACTTTTGAAATGATGAGGAAGTGAAAGAGTTGCTTCTTCTTCAGCCAATAGAGGGTCACTACTGGACAAAGGCCTCCCCTAAGGCTTTCCACGATGACCGGTCTTATGCTGCCCGTATCCATCGGCTTCCCGCGACCTTCAACAGGTCAGTTCTTTGTATCCTTCATAAAACCCAACAAGCCGAATTAAAAAAAGGTCAAATTCACTGCCAACTTAAAAGGGATTCAACTTTGCATTCAACATTTTAGGTGCCTACATAAAAACATTATTGTGTCGCTTTTCAAAAAAGATTTAAGAAAAATTAATGAACAATAGATTAATTATGTAACTTATCGTTGAAATACGATATTTCATCAAATGCACAATACTGGTTTAATCAGGGCCGTTCAACCCAAGACGCTATTTTGGCTTTGACAATATAAGTTTTTGATAGATTGGTAATGCAAAACAACAAAATGCTTAACACTTTACTTAGAAAACTTTATTGATACAGAAAACCTCAATAGAAAATGGGTACATTTCATAAAGGCATATTTTTGGAAAATAAAGGTTGTACAAATAGTGAAAAACCCTACCTCCTAAATTAGGACGACCCTATTCCCTATTCCCTATTGAAGCTTAGTGAACAAGACAGACCTTAATATAATGTGTGTGTGCTAATGTTTATCTGATTTAAACCTATTAATAAACTTAACGTAAAAATTTCACTTTCAAAAGGATATAAGGGAAGCGCGCTCCAACACAACTGCTATTAATACTTACTGGAGCTGCCTTAAATTATGTAAGACACAGTGATTAAGGCACAGGGGAAAAGGCATACCTTTTAAAGGGTTCATCTGAAAAGTCAAGTTAAGACATAATTTTATATTTTTTCTTTTCACAAATTCTAACTCCCTCAGTACAAAACAGAATAACAATCAATATAACGTAAAGTAAAAATGACAATATTATTTCAGGAGCCATCCGGTTGCCGTCCGTCCGCCGTCCGGTGTCCAGTAGAGGCGCGGTTAATCTCATGAATATTCACCTCACCGCTGATCCCGGTAAACCGGACCGCGCGCCCGGATCACGTATAATAGCTAGACCTTAAATGCTGCAACTCAGGGATCTTGATACTTGACTTAAAGGAGAATTTATATGGTGTGTGGTGTGTGCTGAGAAACAAAGATATAGGGGTATCCCCCCCTCTTATTGTAAGGTTTTAATAGGCCATTAGGGGATGCTAATGATATGCAGAAACAAAAGCTGAGTGAGAGACTGCTAGCGAATTTTAGTTGCGCTGAATAATTACGTGTTTAATGTTTTGTGAGATGATAAGTTTAAAGTTATATGAGCCCACGTTAAGTACCTACCTACATACAATGAAAACAGTTTACAATACACTGTAAATAAAAAGCCTTCAATAAAATAATATGCCCTTTTGCCTTTATTCTTGTGTCAGTGGAGATCATAAAGTAAGTAAACGTAGCTGTAATGCAAGGATCATAATTCATAAACTCAAATATTAAGACCATTCAACCTCACTATATTTAAATGTATCCGCGTCGCTAATTTACCTATACGCGGAAAGATTATAATTGATACGCCGCAAATTTTCAGCTGCCGCCGAATATTGACACCGCGTAATATAAGGCTGAAATATTTGATGACATTGTTTCATTAGCTGCTGAAGTGTACTGAGGGCGGTTCATGAATCACTTATTAGACGCGAACTACCTAGCTAGCTCAGGGATCATGTTATTACGCAGATAATTATTATGTGCACATGGAAATTGTTAGAGATGATCCAACAAATCAGGAATTACACCAGGACAGCTTCCAATGTTATATATAGCACAGGTCCGTTCGTGTGTGGACTACTGCAGCCACATTTGGGCTGGTGCGGCTAAAGAGTCACCTGGCTAGTTTGGATTCAGAGGAGAGGTATGCGAAGTGGCGACCTGAATTGGTTGAAAACGGTCTCCAAAGCCTGGAGCACAGGCGAAGAGTAGTCAGCCTATCGGGTTAATAGGTTACATTTTGGAGGTTTTTTTTTATAAATTGCAATGGCATGGTACAATCCTGCCTGATGGTAGCAGTGACATGATGTTGATGGTAAGCGCACTAGTTTATTAAGAGCCTATTCACTCTAGCCTTGAAGACACTCAAATTGTAGTCCGACGGAAACACCGCCGCTGGCAAATTGTTCCAGTCCCTCGATGTACGCGGTATAAGGGAGGAGGCGAAACGCTTCGTCCGGATCGTAGTGGTGTTAACAACGTAAGGGTGGAAACCAGCCGTACGACGGGTCGTCCGATGGTGGAACGGAGATGGGGGAATTAAATCATGCAATTCCTCGCACACTCCCCAAAATGCATCCTATAGAACACCGAAAGGCTGGCTACTCTGCGCCTGTAGGCTGGAGATTAACTCCTTAAGATCAAGTTTTCAATCAGCCTCTTTGCACGTCTCTCCTTTCAGTCCAAAGGCTGACGGGTGACATGGCAGCACCAGCCAAATGTGGCTGCAGTACTCCACACACACACGAACACCTGTGCTTTTTGTATAACATTAGAAGCCTTGCCCAGGTGTAGGCCACCGGACAGCTGCGATAACGCCAAGTTTCAGCAGCCACCCTGGCCTTGGACTCAAGTTTGCAAGAGGATCATGATCCGTCTGAGGTATCCACCCTTGTATATTTGTTGGCACCATTGATTGAGGGTAGACTGTCGACAAGCGAACATCAAAGTAAAGTGCTCCGTGTATTATTTTTAATAAAAATAGATTATAGTGTTTATTTGTGATTAATTCTACGTAAATCTGGTCATTACAATATTAACTGTTTGGACAAGTGTTATATCCTGTGTAAAAGGTGAACTTTTTGAACAAAAACGATAAATAAAAATATCATCATAACGAAGTGCATTAAACGTCTTATAATTATAAACTAATACATTAAAGTCTTAAATACTTTCTAGTGACAATCGTTAAGGTGTTAAATCAATTGTAATTAACTTCAATTGTAGCAAAATAGCACAAAATAAACAAAAACTATATTTACATTATTTACTTTAAATATTCACAAACTTTTTTCTATAAACTTGGGTGTTTATTAGTAAGGTGAAAAGTGTGATTTAAAGCCTAAGAAAATTCTGAACACAATAGTTACAAAAAAACTGATATTGTGGAAAAATAGTGCAAAAATAATTATAGCATGAGTCATCTTAACGGCTTTTTTAAATTTTAAAGTGAACATATGTCGAATAAGAATCATTATTTCGTTTAAGAACGTAACTGTGTAGTTGGTCTCGAGGTAGCAATTGCGCCTGCAATATTGCGTAGGCGGCGTGTCGCGAGTTCGATCCCCAGAGCAAGCGATACTTTTTTAGTTTATATCATATTTTAAAGCTATCGCGTAGAAATCAAACATGAATTTTCTGGATAATATCACGTTCCGCCGTACGAGAACCAAGTCTTACTCAATATTAAATGACAGTGAGGTAATAGCCGCCACACCAACATTAAATGAGACTGTTACGAGTGTACCAGAAATGTCCGATGACGAAGACGATGTAATTAAGAAACTACGTGAACAAATTAGTAATCTCACATTAGAACTACAGAGCGCTCACTTAGAAATTGAATCTTTGTCTTTAGAAAACAGTAATCTGAAATCTTTAAACGAAAAATTGAGTAAAAATAATGATCTTTATAAGAAAGTAACTATAACACCCACAAAACTAAAGTCATCCAGCTCAAAAAAGAAAAAAAGCAATAACAATAAAACCAATAAACAAACACAAACAGAAACGATTAAACCGAAGATTAATAAACCAGAAGTACAAACAGTTAATACAACGAAAACATATTCAAAACGTAACAAAATATGTATTATAAGCACAGACAATAAAAATAACTTGCTTGATATAGCAGAAAACTTTTTTGAGAATTGTGAAATCTGTCACTATATCACACCCCATGCAAATATACAAGTTTTGCTAAAAGGTATTAGAGAAAAGTTAGCAAACTTCACTTTATTAGACTTCTGCGTTATTCTACTAGGTGAGGAGGACTTTAAAACTACGAATAGGTATTATGATGGTATATTACAGATTAGACAAACCTTGCAAGAAATCACAAATACTAATATAATTATTTGCACCCCAACGTACAAGTTTTTTACAAACAACTATTTGTACAATTCAAGAGTAGAAACTTTCAACAATTTATATTTAGATACCAATACTCACGAACATGCTTATTTTTTGGACAGTAATAAGAATTTGGTATATGACGACACTATGTTTAACAGACGTACTGGTGCGATAAATAGTTTTGGAATGAAGTTTTTATTCAAGGATATTTATATAATGATTGTTTACGTAGAATCTTCCATCACTAGCTGCAAATATGAAGTTGACCAAAACATTGAAATGTCACCGACTCATAATGATATCTTGAAACCTACTCCGCAGAAGCTTTTTCGGTCATAAATATATCACCATAATGCACCAAAATATTGCAGGTTTGAGAAGCAAGTTGGATGCATTAGCGATCTGCTTGCAAGAACTATCAGATAATAATAATGATATTGATGTTATTTGTTTGACTGAACATTTTATGATGACAGGCTATGAAGGTACATGTATAATACCCAATTTTTGCATAGCTGCCTACTTTAGCAGAAGTAATTCTAACAGAGGAGGGTCGTGCATCTACGTGAAGAAAGGTCATCATTGGAAAGTGATTCCAAAATCAGTGTTATTCACTGAGTGCTCAACTTTTGAATGCTCTGCAATAGAACTAGTAGACTACAAGGTTATTATTATCTGTTTATATAGGGTTCCGGTTGCTAGTAACTTAATTAATTTCTTTGAAAGATTAGATAAGATGCTTAAATATGTAAGTACAACCTATAAAAAGCACAATATTGTAGTTGCTGGGGATTTCAATATTAATATATTAAAACAAAATAACATCACATCCGAATTTGAATGTTTGCTTCTTAACTATAACCTAAGACTTAAGATAACCGAACCAACCAGGCAAATTAGCAAAACATGCATAGATAACTTTGCTCACAACTACCACAATAAATGTAAAGCAGAAGTGATTGACTTTGCATTATCAGACCACACGGCTCAGATATTGAGGTGACAAGTCAAAAAAGTGTGTCTAATAAAAAGCTGGAAAATTAAGCGTAGAGATTACTCTGAAGAAAATCTTAAGAAGTTTAGAACTTGTATAGAGAAATTGTCTTTTTCGGAAGTGTACTCAGCCTCTGACCCAAATATAGCCTATAATGCTTTCTTTGATTTGTTCAAGTTATTCTATGATCTTTGCTTTCCATTTAAATATATAACAATTAATACACATCGTAAAGCTAAATGGATGACGCGAGGAATTAAGGCTTGTAGTATCAAAAAACGTGATCTTTTATGGCAATACAGGAAAAAACCAAGCCAGGTTAATAAAACTAAACTGACACAATTTTCTAGAAGATATAAAAAAGTAATCAAATTAACACAGCGTGCACAAAATAATCATTTAATTAGCGTGTCAGATAATAAAAGTAGATCAGCCTGGAAGATCATAAACGAATCTAAACAAAATGTACCAAATGACACTATATCTAGCATTAAAATAAATGACAAAATAATAACTGACCCTTGTGAAATATCTGACGCTTTTAATAATTATTTCATAGATAAAATTGTACCCAGAGATGATTCACTCAGCATGCAGTATAAGTTTTTAACGTCTACTAAGCAAAAGTCTATGTTTTTGAAGGCATGCTTACCACATGATGCATTTCAGATTATTAGAAGTTTAAAAAACACGAACAGTGTAGGTTATGATGGGATATCAACTAAAGTCTTGAAGTATATTGCTGCGAATATTTCTACTCATCTTTCCTATCTGATAAATATATCTATTGAAGCTGGAATTTACCCCGACAAATTAAAAACTTCTGTCATAAAACCAATCTTCAAGAAAGATAATAGTGAATGTCTAGAAAACTATAGACCTATTGCCTTGGTTCCGGTTATATCCAAAATTTTTGAGAAGCATATTTACAAAGAACTAAATAACTATTTAGAAAGTAACAATATTCTGGCACAAGAACAAAAAGGTTTCAGACAAAATAAGTCAATAAATATGGCCATATATGACTTTCTGAATTTTGTTATGGTTAATGTTGATAAAAGAATACCTATCTGCTCTATTTTGATGGATATGACGCAGGCTTTCGATTATGTTGAACATAATTTATTGTTAGGTAAACTTAATAAATATGGAATAAGAGGTAATGTTTTAAAATTATTTGAATCTTACCTCAAAGGCCGTCGCCAATACACTGAATTGACTAGAGTGAATGTCATAACAAGAAAAGAAGAAACTTTCAGATCATGTGAACGTCAACTAAATTACGGTGTTCCTCAAGGAACCGTTTTGGGGCCACTATTTTTTATATTGTATATAAATGACTTACCCAATGCCACTGATAATCCTGTAACTCTTTTTGCGGATGACAGTACAGTAACTGTTAAGTGTAAAGATCTAAGTACTTATGAAGATGACATAAACAACACATTGAACTCAGTCATGAATTGGCTTAATATCAATAACCTTAAAGCCAACTTAAGCAAAACTAAATTAATGTACTTTAGACAACGTTTACCGGCACCAAATAACCTAAATATAAATTATAACATGCAAAAAATAGAGGAAGTAGACAATTATAAATTTCTAGGCCTATATATTGATGACAAAATGACCTGGAAGCCACATATTCAACAACTATGCAAACGCGTTAGTAAATCTGCCTATGCTCTACATACACTTGCATATAAAATAAATTCCGGTGCCCTTATAATTGCGTATCATGGGCTGGTGGCATCTGTTCTCAGATATGGCATAATTTTTTGGGGGAATTCCACCGACAAAGATATTGCCTTTAAAGCGCAGAAACGTTGCATTCGAGCTATGTTTGGTTTAAAGTCAACAGAGAGCTGTCTGCCTTTCTTTAAGAAGCACAACATTCTACCACTACCCTCACTATATGTATTTGAAGTAGCGGCTTTCGTTAAACAAAATCCTCACTTGTTTACTTTAGTATCTGTAGCTCTCAATCGGACCCAAAGGGACGAAAGTCGTTTGTGTATTCCAAGAACGAATACTGCCTTAATGTATAAAAGTCTATTTCACATGGCACCAGTTATATATAATAAATTACCGAAAGAGCTAAAAAAATTGCCTGTAAATTCATTTAAAGTAAAACTAAGAAGTATGTTGTGTCAAAAATGTTATTATAGTGTATCGGACTTTTTATTGGACAAATCTTGACATTGTATAATTGTAATTTTTTTTTCTTTGACTTTGTATTATTTAAGTCCAAATTATTTTGACATATATTTGATCAATTGTTTTGACTTCATTATGATAACATTATGGGATTTGCTTATTTGACCATGTTGTATTTAAATCAGAATGGTTTTGACGTTAACTTAAAAATTATTATGACTTTTTGACTTTAATTATTCCTATTATAATGTAATCTGTATAATGTAATTTTATTATTTTATTTTTTGTATTTGTATGCCTATAATAGGCTGATCATAGCGCACTTTATCCTCAAATATGAATACCTAACCACTGTACCTATGTATCACAAATAAAATATTTCTGACTTCTGACTTCTGACTTCTGACTTCTGACATAATCGGCTGTATCTTTTGATTGGCTTGGCTTAGAAGTTTGATATTTTCACAGCTTAAAAGGAAAATAGGCCTGAGTATTTCATGTGAATTTCAGCTTGATACATCCACGCGTTCTTGAGATAAAGGGCCTTGACAGACAGACAGACAGACAGACAGACAGACGGACAACAAAGTGATCCTATAAGGGTTCCGTTTTTCCTTTTGAGGTACGGAACCCTAAAATTGCAAAAACTAGCATTGGGCTTCTCCAAGTTGCCTTCCGGGACTGCAGGGTCCCGAGAAATGACACCAGAGATTTAAAATAACAATAGCACGCAATTATAATTATTGGTTATTCCAAAAATCACTAATCCAAAATTTTTTTGTTGCCACGCCATGGCCACATGAATAATTTTTAGTTGGGAAAATGGCACGTAGATGCATAGAGGTTCGCCATCCCTGGGCTGGTTGTAATCAGGCTGTTTTATTGTAGTGTCGTGACACTGTAAAATGAGACAAAAGTTTTTGCACATTGGATTATTAACGCACTGCTTAGAGCCGAGAGTCTCAATCTCAATCAATCACCTTCAATCGTTTTTATCGTCCCACGGCTGGGCACAGGTCTCTTCTCATACAGTAAAGGATTGAGAGTAATTATCATGCTTGCTCAATGCGGGTTGGTGATTTCAGACTTAAAGTCCAGGTTTCCTCAAGATGTTTTCCTTCACCTTGTAATCAGTCATTGGTGTCCAAGATATGTATACTTACAAAGTACATATAACTTATAAAAGTTACATTGGTATTTGCCTGACCTGGAATCGATCCCGCACACTCATGCTTGAGAGGCTGGAGTGTTAACCACTATGCCACCAGGTCAATACCAAGAGTTGAAATTCTAGTGTGGGATAAAATTCCGCTGCGATGCTTTTACGGCCGCGTGAATGTGGGCGTAATCTCTTACCCACTCTGCAGTATCCTTCAAGTACCATTACATTTCACTCACTTCAAAACTGGAACATGAAATATCACTTCATTCTTGTTGTTTCAATTATTAAGGCTATAATGCCGCCAAATTCTAATTCAACTCGTTTTGGAATCTATTAACAGTGTCAATACTAATTTGGAATCTTACGAGGACAACTTCATAAATATTTAATAAATGCAGGAGTCTTAATTAAATCCAACTGTAATGAAACCCGTTCCAGAAGTGTTATCCAAATGCAAGGAGACGCTAGAATAAGTTTGTTAATGATCTTGCCAATGTCTAAGTCAATTTTAATCAAATCAGAAAATTGCTCTAAATGAGGGAATCCAATTATTTTGGTAATGGGTTTCAAAGGGCCGATGCTTGTGAAGCTTGTCGAAATAAATTACGTTATAATTAATGGGGTCTACCAAAAATGTTTCCTTTGATGAGTACTTATCGATACTTTAACTTTTTTTAATGATTATAAGTTGATTATCGGAATCCTTTTGTCATTTTAATTTGGTGTGTACATTTTTTTATGATTTAATCAAGCATTTTCATCAATTATTATGCTTGAGAAAATCCTTTTAAATATTATAAATATGCAATGTTATTTTTTGTTTATAAGAAACCTGAACATAGTTGGTTAGAATAAGCAACTGTATAGATTCCAACAATTTTTACACCACGTTATATTTTTTTCCAAATACATTTAGAAATTGTTGCAGTGTGGTTACCGAGCGCACAATTCGGTTTACTGAAGATAAGTACTAGGCGCGTGCGCACTCCCGCGCTACAGCTGACGCCACAGGTGAAGGTAAGATAATAAACTCATAACTTTGTGGTTTTTCAAGATACCTTTTTCAAATTTTGTATACAACTTGTAACATAAAGGGTATATACATAACAAAGGCATGTCATCTTTACATGATATCAAACGATATTGGAAGGGTTTTTTAATTCTATCTCTTTAGATTAGGAAGTTATGAGGAAAAACACCGCCTGTGATAGGCTACTATCATACTAGTCGCACAGAGATATTGAAGACATTTATCGGATTTTGGCAAGTAACGTGACGGGTAACGAGTAGTTATTAACATATGTAGTGTGCTGCCACGTTTGTTATGATTTTATTTTAAGAAACACACGAAACCGAAAATTTGGTACCAATTTTTTGAGTATTTTATTTTGAGTTGAAACCCTTCCGATATCGTTTGATATCATCTAAAGATGCCATGCCCTTGGTATGTATATACCCTTTTTGTTACACGTTGTATATTATTAAGATGTTTGATAATGTACAGCACCACATTATAGATGATCTAGTGCTTCTATTCTGATAGTTAGTGCTTATGCAGGACTTAGGTACATATACAAGACGCCTTTGCTAATTATTCCGGGATGATCTGATAAGACCCTTGTGTCGTGGTCATTAAAACACCAGCCTCTCAAGTATGAGTGTGCGGGTTCAATTCCAGGTCAGGCAAGTACCAATTTAACTTTTCTAAAGTTATATGTACTTTCTAATTATATCTTGGACACCAATGACTGAAGGTGAAGGAAAACATCTTGAGGAAACCTGGACGTTTAAGTCTGAAATCGCCAACCCGCATTGAGCAAGCGTGGTGATTACGCTCAATCCTTCTCTGTACCTATGAGAGGAGACCTGTGCCCAGCAGTGGGACGATAAAAAAGTTTGTTGATGATGATAAGATCCTCATCATAAAGAGGAGTTTATGAATGAAGAATTAACCTTTAAAACACAATATGTACCGTAAAAGCATGGACGTTTCAATATCACCCCCCAAATTCAGTTAAGGAGTGTATCAAAGTGCGACGGCGTCTTCACATCGAGCTTACGCCTGCGCTCGCGTGATAAACAATCACGCCGTATTATACACAACTTATTGAGTGTTTCAGTTTATATAAGTAGACGAAACACTTATTGTATTATCTAAATTAGATTTTGAGTAAGCATTTTATTCCTTTGAACTTTCATAGAGAGTGTAATTGAATCTATTATCTACTATTCAACCATGAAATCTGCACATGGGGTTTAAATTTTCATTTAAACTTTGCAGAATAGAATACTCTTTGTTAAGTATCATCCCTGCATATTATAAAACAAAGTCACTTTTTCTTTCCCTATGTCCCTTTGTATGATTTAATCTATAAAACTTCGCAACGAAATTTGATGGGGGTTTTTATTAAAAGAGTGATTAAATAGGAAGTTTATGTGAATCCATTAAATTGTGGAGGAATACTATTATTTTTGAGGTTTCTAATTTGATGTCGTAAATAATTGCATTTCTTCAGTGTTTGCAGTGAAACGCCAGTTCTGTGCCACTTTGTTGCCACCTCGGTGCCACTTCGGTGCCAGTTCGGTGCCACTTCGGTGCCACTTCGGTGCCTTTCGGTACCCTTCGGTGCCACTTCGGTGCCACTTCGGTGACACTTCGGTGCCACTTCGGGCCACTTCGCGGCCACTTCGGTGCCACTTCGGTGCCACTTCGGCGCCACTTCGGTGCCTTTCGGTGCCACTTCGGTGCCACTTCGGTGCCACTTCGGTGCCACTTCGGTGCCACTTCGGTGTCACTTCGGTGCCACTTCGGTGCCACTTCAGTGCCACTTCGATGCCTCTTCGATGCCATGCTGGAAAAGAAGATAAAATAACTTTTAATGCTTTAATCGTGTTTCAATGAGTTTTAGTCTATCCGCCTTCGAAAGCTAATTACTTACAACAAAAATGGGCCGATTAAGTACAATGTTTTTTAAGATTTTGTTAGTTTATAAGCATACGGAGTTTGTAAACTTAGCCAGAAGCTATGGATACTCTTTTTGTATTTTTAAATTGAAGTTGAATGTTTGAGTATATCCTAATAAAACTGAAATTTCAACTTTAAGCCTCTGTTGAGTAAGTTTAAGTAATTTCCAGGACGCTGATTTTTTTTTATTAAAGCGACGTCCAAGAAAATTATGTCACAAAAAAGACTGCAAAATATCTACTACAAAAAAAGATATGAATTTTTGAAACCTCGCTGGCAGAAATCATTAAAAATACACAAAAAAAAAATGACTCTATAACTAAGAAAAATCGCAGAACATAGGGTATTTTCGGATAACGTCAGGTGCGAGGGCTACTATCATACCAGTCGCACAGAGATATTGAAGACATTTGTCGGATTTTGGCAAGTAACGTGACGGGTAACGAGTAGTTATTAACATATGTAGTGTGCTGCCACGTTTGTTATGATTTTATTATAAGAAACACACGAAACCGAAAATTTGGTACCAATTTTTTGAGTATTTTATTTTGAGTTGAAACCCTTCCGATATCGTTTGATATCATCTAAAGTCGCCATGCCCTTGGTATGTATATACCCTTTTTGTTACACGTTGTATAATATATACATTACTAGATAGATAACGACTTGGCAGATTTTTGGCGGATGTAATGCCAATAAATGTACATTCTTTTTTTCAAATCATCTGATTGTCTATTCGACCATTAGTTTTATTTCGCGACTGTTTCTAGTTTTCAACTACGAAAACTTCCACTAAATTAATTCTTAGTATTTCGTGCTCCTATTGCTTGAGCACACAAACAAACCAAAGACCGATGTTGGAATACGAAACACGTGTTACATAACCTAACATACGTACATTTCGTGGTACATGCAAGGCTCAGGAGTATTGCTCACGCTCTATACGTGGTGATACCCACAGGAGCCTGTTGCTCAACCCAATTACCGACCAGTCAATGCCCGACCGGTTTAATTAACGTTGTTCAGCGTATTACCGGCCATGGTAAATATACGATGTGCGGTCCACACGTTACGAATATTTTTGAGGCAATGAGAGGGATAAGCTTGTGCGGATGTCAGATGATGCTCAATTGTTTATACTGTTTTTGTGCGTTCCTTTGTATAGTACGCAGGCACGCAGTTTTAATTTACTTAGCTTTACATCGGTCTCTGTGTGTAAATAAATCTTGCAATTTAAATTTAACTTATTTTATTTTTTTACTCTTCATCTTCATATTACTTAATAGCTAAGTACACTCAACATTCCACACCAAACACGCACGCATACACACACTCTAACACTCACCACCATTATCACATTCATGCACCCTTCTCCATACATAAGTCACCAACTCACTTAGCTTTCTTTGTAATTGTTTTCACTCACTAAGTTTTAGCTTAATTTACCGTATTTTGTTTTATGTAAAATTGTTCTAACACACTTAGTTTTTAGCTTAGTTTACTTTATTTTGCTTTTCCTTTTATCGACATAAAGCTGTTCGCGTTAGCTATATTTACTTGCTGAGAGGTTTGGCGCTGCACGCTGAGATACAGGTTTTATCTATGTAGTTCGGTTGCAGATGCTCCTATTATGTAGCGGTATGTATTACCTATATAGTTACTATGTTTTATGTTTTTTTGTACTTTGTATATTTATTGGTGAATAAATTTATTACTATTATTAACTCACTTCTTGGTTTCCGATTGAACTAGTATTTTGTATGTACATATGTAGATTGGATGACAACGCACAATTATTATGACATGGTTCCTATTTTATGATGGAGTCGGAAGATGCCCATGACAATTCTGTAATAATGTAACGTAATCGCATTGAGTTTTGAGCTGGATTGATTAGTCTTCTTAAGTCGGTAGGTGTTGCGGTTCATAATAATAAAAAATAGCGGCCTATTCCCTCTTGGTGAGAGGGAGTTGGCCGTAATCTACCTCGGAGGCCCAGTAGGTACGGGTTGGTATATGTCACGTGTCTTCGAAGTTTTACACAGCTACAGCTCTAGGACATGCCGATGTTTTCTTTCACCGTTTTGGGAGCAGTGATGATGAAATAATTTACACAAAGTAAAGCGCCTGATTTGGTTCGTACTTACAACCTACAATTTGTAGGCCGCGGCCGATAGCACTTGCCCACCGGTGCTCTCAAAAATAATATATTATTAAGAATAAGACAGGAATTACTGTACAGTCAAAATATAAGAAAACAGAGCACTTTTTTCTCTTACTATTTAAAACTAAGTAATTATTAGAACGGATATCATTTAAAATGCTATGTTGAAGCACAATATGTCTGCTGGAGTAGTAATAAACAGAAATTACTGTACAGTCATCATTTATGAACAAAAATACTTTTTTTGTTTTACTATTTTTGAAACCCAAGTACCTACTTATTAGAACGGATATCATTAAAAATGCTGTGTTCAGTTGTATGTTTAACTCCTATTATAATCAGTAGCCATAGCAACTCAGGATTGGAAACAAGAAACCGCCACCTAAAGAAATATAATATTCTAGATATTGCCCGTGGCGTTGTGCGTGTGGAGGTCGGAAATATAACACGGCAACTGACTGCTACGTTAAATAGATTTTTATCTATAGTATAGGTATTTATTGATTTTACTAGGAATTATTGCAATGGGAATATATAATATATGGGAATCGAGGCCAATGTATTCCACATTGGCCTCGATTCCCATGTTCACAAATAAATATTTTTTTTTAGTACAGTTCATCTTTTTCTTTATATTTCATTAAAAAAAGGGCAAAAGATAAAATGTTAGTTTAGACCTGTCAAATTAGTCCTCTCCTGACGTAAATTGACGTGTTTTTGGTCGCCATGTTTATAATCGCGTCTAAAATGTCTGTGGAATATCTTAATTTGAAAGGATTAAAATAAAATTCTATCTTCTATCCTTTTCATAATGATAATAATGAAAGTAAATAAAATAATGAAAGATACACTTTATTCAAAATTAGTTCTCTTTGTGAATAAGAGAATCGGCGCCATTGTCTCCATAAAAACTCAATCAGCTGGGTAATTGCGTACAGCCCCACCAGTAGCAACTATCATTAGCAATGGGTTTAATTTTGACAGTTCAACAACATTCATTGCGTTTTTTACGTTGTTGCTGAGACACGTTTTCGAACATTTGGAGCAATGGAATAGCAATATGCCTCGAAATGAGTTACGTAATTAAATAAAAGTAAAAAAAACCGCTTATCAGATAAATTATTAAGTAGGTACTTTGCACTCGTTATTTAGCACTCGGGTTTTTTGTTTTCTTAATAGGTAGTTTATCTTCTATTATATAAAATTCTCCAGTGTCAGTGTTTGTTCTCCTCCAAAACGGCTGAACCAATTTTAATGAAATTTCGTATATACATTCGTTAGGCCTGAGAATAGGCATTTATCTATTTTTTACTTCTCACGCGGATGAAATTACGGGGCGCAACTAGTAATATTGTATTGATTGTTGATGATATATTATATTTTCTACATACGTATTATATTAATGATTTTGTCTTACTTTGATTCTCTAAACGATCATCGGACAGCGTGATTTATAGGGTCCAGTGTCTGTGACGAGTTAAAGAGGGCTCTCTCAAGCAAGTTAGTTGCCCAGCTTTTTTGTTTCCGTCGCTGACTCTGCCGAGATTTGAACGATGAGCATACTGGAGCGACAGGAATGCCACTTTCTTGTTAAATCGGTAAAACGGAAAGTGGCTAGCCAGCAACTTTTATGTCGCTGTGCGCGCAATCGTATTGCATCTGTAGCAGTACCTACAAACGCCACAAATGAACAACGTGTCATACTGACGTCACACGAATTCTACATCTCGCAATCAGAGTTTACCGTGCAATTGCACGGTAAATTCTAGCATACATACAACTTGGCAATTTCAACCATTCAGATTCAGTCATTCGGAACCAGTCGAAGGATCCTCCTTTTCTATGGAGGATAAGTGAACTTTACAGGGAGTAAAGTTCACTTATCCAGTGCACAGGGGTGTACCCTCATAATTGGTAACCCCGAACATGAACGTGAGCACAGCCTTCGTGCAAAAACTCCAGCATCACGTCATCATCATCACTCCCGCAAGCTTCATCGGCGAATCACCCAGCCAGCCAGCACTCACGGCTTCAAGGGGTATCCTGACCACGAACATGCAGCGACTGCGTATACCTGGTCATCAGCAACCTCGGCACAGGCACAGGCACAGCATAGCATAGGCACAGCACTGCAGCCAGCACCCACGGCTTCAACGGGTATCCTGATCACGAGCATCGCAAGATACAAGACTCAGCACACTATCGACCTTCAGTCTTCGGAGGGGAGTGATGTAGCAGTACTTACAAACGCCACAAATGAACAACGTGTCATACTGACGTCACACGAATTCTACATCTCGCAATCAGAATTTACCGTGCAATTAGCATACATACAACTAGCCAATTTCAACCATGGGGCAAGTGCCCATCAGACATAACATCCGTCTGGTCGGAGGATCCTCCCTTTTCTATGGAGGATTAGTGAACCTTTCAACCTGTTCCTCATATCGCCACACAACCAATATATGGGCGATAGTTGCGTCCAAATTCACATACAAAGAAACAAATACTTTACTCACTTTGCTTTGTTAGATGTGTGTGTTAGTTTTTCTGTATGCTAGTAGTAGGTACCTACCTACTCGTACAATATACAACGTTATTTTTTCTACGAATCCAGACAGAGATAGAATAAGCAACTGAATCAAATCCAATCATTTTTACACCATGTCATATTTTTCCTCAAATATATTTTGCTAATAAAAATTGCTGCAGTGTGGTTACCGAGCGCACAACATAGATCACTAGTGATCACGCAGAGCGGTCTTGGTGTGCAAGGATGCAATACGTTTTAAGTAAAATTAACACGTTTTAAGTAAATTCTACTACATTTTATTTTAATCACTTACAGGCTGTATTTACAAGTAAAGTACAAAATAATATCTACCTACACCAGACCGTTACGACAGTCTAAAGCCTGCAAGTGTGAGAAAAATATTATATCTAGTTAATTACAATACAAGCAGAAACTATTATTAATAAACGTAAGATGACGCCGCGCCGCTGCAGGCGCGAGCGGGCGAGCGGCGCGGTGACCATATTTTTGTAGGGACAACCAGGTAACATAACAAGCTCACAACTTTGTGATTTTTCATTACTTATACCATATTGAAATTTTGGACACGTGTTTCGGGTTTCGTATATACATTTCTATACTAATATATAAAGCTAAAGAGTTTGTTTGTTTGTTTGAACGCTCTAATCTCAGGAACTACTGGTCCGATTTGAAAATTTCTTTTTGCATTGGATTAACCATTAATCCAGGAAGGCCAGGAAGGCTATATAACATTACGCTGCGACCAACAGGAGCGGAGCATAACTAGCTCCACGCGAACGAAGTCGCTGGCTTCCGCTAGTTAAAAATAAAGTTGTATACAGTGTTGACCAAAATTCCACAGGCTTAACTTAAGTTCTTCTAGTTTCATGGAAATATACACGTGTTTCAGGTTTCGTATATATATTTCTATACTAATATATAAAGCTAAAGAGTTTGTTGGTTTGTTTGAACGCTCTAATCTCAGGAACTACTGGTCCGATTTGAAAAAATGTTTTTGCATTGGATAGTCCATTAATCCAGGAAGGCTTTAGGCTATATAACATTACGCTGCGACCAACAGGAGCGGAGCATAACTAGCTCCACGCCAACGAAGTCGCTGTCTTTCGCTAGTAAAAAATAAAGTTGTATACAGTGTTGACCAAAATTCCACAGGCTTAACTTAAGTTCTTCTAGTTTCATGGAAATATACGCATGTACCATTATTGTCACAAAATGCTTGTAGTTCACTTAGATTATACCAATTTTGGTATAATCTAAGGTAGGTAGTTCATAATTTCAACGGACAGTAATATGAGCCAAAATACCCTATCGGTTAGCCGCGTGCAAATAGATACGTGAATCAGTGAGCCGTGAATTCTCACGCAGTACTTTCATAGACTTTTTGTATGTTTTTACTCGATTGGAAGTAATAGGACAAAAATACAATATTCTTTATCTTGTTCGCTTTATTCACACATTCGCAGTTAGAAAGTAGGAGATAGATCTTAGGAAACCAAATAAAGAATTTCGATTTCTGTGAGGTACTCATGAGTTAAGAATATGTACATACTATCTAACTTAATCGGAATGAACGTTGTCGTTTGGTTGTACATAGGTAGTTATTGGTTAGGGACGTGTGATTTTATAAATAACGGTATTATATTTAGGTACTCTCAAAATGCAGGCAAATATCAATTAAGGCGAGGGCGACTGTTATGAGATCAAGAGATCTGAAAAAGAGGAAGCCTTACTAGTCGGCAGCAAAGTGGAACTGTTCAATGCTACCTTTGAACATTGATTCAGCATTTCGGCAGCTGATGCGCGACCTACTTCAAATATTGTTATAATAGGCTATTTGACAGTATTCAATTATTTGTGATTTTTTGCTTTAATTGCATGAAATGAGGGTTCTTTATATCATTTACAAGAGTTTTAATAAAAAATAATAACAATTATTATATCCAAAACACAAAAATATGTTTGGCTTTTTGTTTCTCGCGCCACACATTGTGAAACGATCCGGATTGGCTAATGTCGCGATGACGTCATACGCTTGTTTTCGGCAAACTTATAAACTGTTTTTCGGGGGTTTTTATCGATTTATTTGTACAACCCAGTACAGTACACCACTTGTAAACCATTTTATTAAGTAACAACAGCAAATAATAATTAAAAACAAACACCACTGAGAACCGAAAACCGCTTGTGACGTCACTTACCAGGCGCAACGCCATATTGCTGATTATATCGTTTTCGCGGCTTATTTGAATTTTTATTTGCATATTTCTTACGAAATACGTATTTAAAATTAAAAAAAAGTACTTTGGGTGAACTTCTTAACCGCAACCAAGTAATTCAAGATAAAAATTATAAATCTGTCAAATAGCCTATTGCAGATTACACGCATAGAATACCAAGACGTTTGTACATGTGTGTGTGTTGGGAAAAAGTAGTATCTAAGCTGTAATATTGTGTGAATAAATCAGATTAGAATTTATTCTTGTCTCATTACCCCTCACTGTGGCCAAGACACCTTTAGCTATCCCTGATCAGTCCTGTGAGTCTGCTGGACTGGCAGTGAGTTTACCCTTCACCATTACCTGGAAATTATACCCAATATCCGTCTGTTACCTTAGGTCTCTTGGTGCAGACATCCCGCACTTATATATATATTTATTTATTACAAACTATATGGTAGGTCAGGGCTGTCTAGGGCTTATAGGACCTAAGTATACAATATGTAAAGAAAACCCTGTCCGATCCGTGAAGGTATTGTTAGGTATCGATAACTGATTCTACTAATGCTCACAAAGACAGGCTAAACTTAAAAAAAATCCCCTTAAAAAAAATAAATATTATTTCGCAAAAAGAGGTAACTTAATATATGTGCTGTAGGCAACCCTTTCCGCGGGCGGCGGGGGGCAGGGCACGCGGCACCTGTGACGTGGTCGCGTCGCTATTCGCTTATAACAATACCGGTGTTGTCACTTTTTTTTAAATTACCAAATTTCGGGGAAATTGGAATTTATTCCCGGGAAAAAAGGATTATTTCAAAATTCATTAGTATTGTTACTATGATGATTATGTAAAATTTTATATTATATTTGGTCAAGTGTTTACCTAACCTTTACAATCTTTACGGGTCGGACAGGGTTTTCTTAACATATTGTATAGGCGCATGTACCACTGCTACCTTTATTAAGGGTGGTCGTACAGGAACCCTGCCGCTTATTAGCGAGGTCCAGCGAGAGCACATCATCCTCATCATAATCAGCCTATAATGTTCCCACTGTTGGGACATAGACCTCCCTCCGATGAGAGGGAGGGGCGGGTATGAAACAAATGGCTTCACACTGACTAGACGTTTGTGGTATTATTAGTAGTATTATTATATTCATTCCAAACTGTTCGCCGTGATCTCCACGCTGAAGTCATGCATCATATAAATACAGCTAAAAATCCTTGCCTGACAGAAAGGCACCAGATCGATTACGTTTCCTATGAGATTGTTAGGATTATGACCTATTTTCTGAAGAAAAACATTCAAATCTAGTCAAAAAGTGGGCTTCGTTTATGATTGTACTGTACTGGACGAAGTCCTTCGAAAACTGGCAGATGGCTGCACGGACGGGCGTAAAATGGTTGGCTTTAAGAGATTATTTAATCTTCGTTTTCTTTACGATATTGTGCTCTTTTTGTCATCAGCATCCGAGGTGACTCAGATGCTAGACGATCTTAGCACTGCAAGCCTCTAGGCTTGATTGACCTCAAGGTCTCACTGACCTAGGTCACGCTTCAGATGAATACGTTAAAAACTAAATTGATGACGAACAGTGCGTATAACAGGACCACTGTGGCGAGTATCTTGGTCAAATAGTCTCTTTCCAGGCAGAGCAAAGAAATTGCAAGACGCACCGAAAATGTTTGAAAGAGCTATTGTGCCATGCAAGGGTTCTCTTCCTTTGTCCTAAAGAGAAGTCTCACTTAAATGAGCACACTTCCCATCCATACTAATATTATAAATGCGAAAGTAACTCTGTCTGTCTGTTACGCTTTCCGGCTTAAAACTCTCAACCGATTTTGATGAAATTTGGCACAGGCAATCTTTAGACCCTGAGAAAGGACATAGGCTACATTTTATTTAAAAAAAAGAATATTCCCGAGGGAAATCTAAAAAGCGCTATATAACTGAATCCACGCGGGCAAAGCCGCGGGCGGATAGCTAGTTCTTATATATGGTAGACAAACATGGTCTGGGTTTGGAATACGATCATTCGTTCTACCACAAAGATAACTGCTGTCACTAGGGAAGTGTTAAAATGGAAATGGGTTAGACACATCTGCCACATATTTGACGATCAATGGGCCTAACTTACGATCCAATGGACCCCTCATAATGGCAAGTGCCATCACACAGGCCCAGGCGGTGACGGCAGACTGAGCTGCACTTCTTCAATAAGAACAGAAATATCTAATATCTATGTGCAAACAAGTTGCGGAGATAAAAGTTGCCCGTGGGAGCCTTGCATAAAAATTCCGTACATTGTCGTGCCACCAGTGGGCGTACTTTACCGCTCACAGACGAAAAAATCTGTCCCATTTAATAGAGTCTTCCAACTTTTCGAATGATAGGCAGTTGATAACTATTGTGTTTTACTTTTATTCCCAAATCGGCAAGAAACTTGAGTGTAACGGGCATATAGACACTTATGTAAGAAATAAAATCTGACGATTCCTGACGTAATGCGAAACCGAAATGGAATCGAGATCGTTTCCGAAAATTTCACATATTGAATTGGTAGTTGGAACAAACGGTTGGCTGGCAACATTGATTGTACCTAGGTACATAAAGCATTATCTACAATAGTGCAGAGTAAACAAGAGACAACTATCGTATTGCTGTACTTGAGTACGGTGTCGTGTTCCATTAATTCATTTTGGGAGTCAGCACAAGCAATTTGTATTACGGAGAGACGCAGTTCGAATCTATCGGCAGCCATGCAGATTGTACGAATACCTGATGAACAGTCAGCGATTTATTGCCCGACTACGAATGCTGCAACGCAAATGGAGCTATTTAACGGTTCACGGAGCGATTCTGTGGATGGTTTACAGTTTCACCATAAGATGCGTTATCGTGATAAGCCTATAAAGTTCTCACTGTTGGGTCACTGGCCTTCTCTCTATGAAACCAGTGGGCTATACAGAGTGGTGCTGACAATACGACAATAAATGAAAACACAGACCATGCTGGTAAATAGGAATAATCCTGAGCCATAGGAAAAAACCTAGCATCAAAAATAAAAAAATGAAAATTTCAAACAACCTAAATCGCATAAAATTGGGAACGGAATAAAACATCCTTTAAAATATTGGTTCAATGACCTCCGATCAGCGGGCGACAGCGCGTTCCTGTATCGACTTGCTTTTTCGCTCCATTATTATTAAAGTATAAGTATTTAGTTTATTATGATGTATGGTTTCTCTAGGTTTAAGTGGATTTGTAATGTTTTAAATACCTTGTTATCGCATTGGGTCTTAATAACCTGTAATGTTAACAGATAAAGGATTAATAAATAAATAAATAAAATTTAGTACTGCTGGATGCGGCGGTCATCAACCTGTAAGCGCTTCCTTATTAACATGTACTATCAGCTGTAGAAGTCCATTTCCACCTTAAAGACTACTGTCGCCTGCGCTAAACCGGCCACGCACACTACCGCATTATTTTTTTTATCGCAGTCTTCGTCTTTCTTTAAAGTAATGCAAAATTTCGTTACTTCATTTGAAGTTGAGTTAGCGGCTGCACTTAACAATGGTGCTATCAAAAGCGAGCGATTGTGGGTTCGATCCTTATTATAGGCAACTCTTTTTGTTGTTTCATATAATTTAAAATTATGATAATTGATTTGTATTTTAAAGTAAAAATGTTTGCAAATAATATTTAAACAAATAGGAAAATTTATTGAATATTTATCCCAAAAAAGGGTTTTATTATATGTTTTAGTTTACTATAGGGGTAATATAATAAAAAATATATAAAAATAAAACAATAAGCATATTATAATGCAATATATTATAAAGTTATATATTATTCGGTATAGATATACTTATACTAACAAATGAAACAAACGTTGAAACGGCAGCATTGTAATATTTTATATAAAAGTAATCCTTGACAAACTTATGATATTGTTATGGTAAAAAATACAAAAAACATTTTTGGTTGTTAGATATGAAAATTATAATATTATACGTATATTATGATTAAAGAGGTTATAGCTTAATTATTCATTTTCTTAAAGAAAAGAGGATTGAAGCTTAACCTGAATATTATTGCAATCATAAAATAATCTATACTTAGAACACATAATAGTGCTTATTACATTTATATATTTTTTTGCGTGTATAGTATGGTACTAATGCTGTCATCATGACTTTTTTCGGAGTTTGATGGCATGAGATTATAATCTTCAAGCGCTTTCTTAGTTCAAAAGTAAACGAACTTATTTCTTATCGAATTCCGAAATTATTGTTTTTATAATTTACCAAAAGTAATTTGTATTGAAATTGCAAAAGGCGACATCTGTTAGCCATTAAGCCAACCGAACATATTACTGTCACTTAGCTAAATTACTTTAGAGATGGTTTAGAGTCCGTTATTAAGATATTTATTGGTATATATTTAAAACACTCTGTAGGACACTTCTGCACTGTTTTTGTTATAAATAGTTTTTTTTTTGTTTAGCTCGATAAGACTCCACCAGCCTCGCCAATTTATTTTTAAACCACAAATGCAACCTATCTTCTTCGCACGATTTAAAAGTTTATTCAACGGTAAATATTGTCGTTTCGTTTCACTTGTCTCGACAGCTACCTTCGTCCTCCAACCTCTTGACCTTGACCTCCAACGGCTTACAGTATTTCTCTAAAACAATAACAATTTTATTACACACTTGCTACAAGCGATTGGTTTGCACCTTACATAAATAATAATAAAAACAACTTACACAAAAGCCGGTTTCATATGATATTTGAGATATATTGCTGCATATGCCTGCATATTGATTAAAAAGTAAAACTAATAACACAAACTGGTAACTATATGTTCACCAACCAACAACAGCTAAGTAATATTATTTGAGTTATTGTAGCTAATAATAGTTATTGTAGGTAGCGGAATATTTTTTGTGAAGTAGTGATTCAGATTCTTTTAAGTCTACCGTCATCTTTTATAATGACTCTAATATAGAAAAAATCTTAAAAGAAAGTATCATCTTTAAGTTGCAGATCGGTATTTTTAGATATTTTTGTTGTCAGCATTCATAACTCACCAATAAACATTTAAAAAATATTTTTGTAAGTTATTAGATTCGAACTCGAACCACCTTGAACGCCTATCAAGGCGAAAACCGTTAGGCCATTGAAACACTTACTGTAGACGTTGAAATTAGTAAGTAGTACCTAACAATCATAAGCGGGCAGCAAGTGTATGAGTGTGTATCAAACTTTATTATAGAAGAAGGTCGTAACTACAACTAGTATTGCTTGGCCATTTTACAAATATTTCCTTGATATAAAATACTGTAAAATTAAGCTTAAAAACATTTCCGAAAGCATGATTCCTGAAGACTATTTATTAAATTGAACCAATATTCATATGAATAACACAACTAATTAAGTAGATAGCAACCAAATTGAGACGTATCCTCAGACGTGACCTGCATACTGGCAACAAATACCACTTACGTACATAGGTTCGAATGAGAATACTGGAGTTAATACGTAAATAACATTACGAAACGGTCAAATTCTCTGGTAGTATGTGTGTAGAACGGTTGATGTGTCACTATATTTTATCTCGCTACATGTACACTATACAAAAGGGTAGACCGATCTTTGAAAGCGGCACACGGCTGGCGCCCGATGTTGCTTCTCTCTCGCCTTTGACATTTTTCCCACGTGAACGAATTTAGTTGTCAAGTGAGCACAATCAACCGCCTTTCCATCGAATACTGCAAATGCTCAGAGATACGTACAATAATGTATCTAGAAATAGTTTTAAGAAAGGAATGTACGGTTCTGTTTCCTATAAAAGGAATCATATAGAAATAGAATGAAATTAAGAAAGCCATCTTTATTTGGGACACATACAGAAATCACAAACAATTTCTTTTTTTTGATGTCTAACAAAATCATCAAAACAATAAAAAAGCTCAAACAAACTGAGATAGAAGTAGGTAAATAAGATAACAGAATAGTGAAAATAAAAAAAATAAAACAAAATGCTATTGCGAGGCCAAAAAGGCTCCTATCCTAGCATGGTATTGTGATATTTGAAAAAAAAAAAAAACAAATATCGCCGCTCTTGTAGATACATACATAATAATACCTACCTTGTATATAATGGTTTTTCAAATATAGTGTAAAGCTAAATTGGTTATTAATTCGCCTTCACCAGAATGTTCATATTATTATTTTCTCCTTCCACCCCTTTCTATCTCAAGAAACATTTTCAGTTGTCCACCCGAAATGTTTAAGGTCGTCAGATAACTTAAAGCTCAAAATATGTATCCATTTCAAAAGTTTCCTTTACTGTTCAGGCCGCTTGTTTAAAGAATGCATTGCCAGTTGAAATTAAATGCGCGCAGTTGTTAAAGGTATTAGAAAGATTCGTGAACGAACACTACTTGTCGTCCTAACTACAATAATCAACAACCTTCTTTTATTTCTCGATTTTTAAGCTATTGCATAGCTTCTATTGCGGGCCTTGCGCGCAGAGACCCAAACTAGAAATTCCGTAACGAAAATAACCTAACAACCCCCACTCCGACCGGCACAGCGGTGCGGTGTTGAAAGCTGTGCCTCGTCTAACGTCGTTTCAGTTCGGCAGTCTTCGGCACGGTGTGTTTGTGAGCGTGCGACTACATCTTTTGATAGCAATTTAGAGATTTTCAAAAAGAGCATGCATATTGCAGAGCGCGAACTCAGTTCTACACATTTGGCAAGGTAATGATTGTCGAAATGTGTTAAAATTGTGATTAATTATGACTCTGAAATAGGTTTTCTATAAGATGTAGAATTATAGAATACAAAATAGTTCGTTACGACGCGGCCGACACCAATTTTATGATATTTCGACATGGGTGTCGTGACAGAGGTTTTCGGGGTGCTGATCACGAAAATGACGTCATTTTTCCACTCTTTATTATGACCACAGTTGATCACAGTGTTTCTGATACGTATGCTTATGAGCATCATATAAATTACAGAACATAAATATGAAGATTTTACAAAGAGTGACACAATGGGCGCTCTTATCGCTAAGACCTATCTTTTACAGACAACCTTTGGATGAAATACTAAGGGGAAGAATAGACAAATAATGTAAGTAAAGTAGTCTATTGTGTTCTATTTACACAAATTATACAATAAATATATTGATAAAGTGTATCATAATAATTTAAATAAATATAAGTATACATCTAATTAATGAAGATCAAACAGGAGCAAATATAATATAAAGATAATGTTTAAAGAAAGAGGAAGTGTTTTTTTTATTATAATTATATATAGATATTTTTGACCCTCTTTATCATCAGACATATTTTAATTACTATGGGCGTGTTGTGGCTGTTTTTTTGTGGTTTAAATAATATTACAATTTACGAACAATTTAGTCGTACTAGCCAATCACGCTGTATGTACAGACGACAGCACCTCAAGCTACTAAAACGTGTCAGATTTCTCTAACAGATTTTCATCTTTCTTTTTAAAGAATATTTGACAGTTTCGAGTAGCTTGACCTGCTGTCGACGTACATAAGTCAATGATACGAAACGCGAGACAGTTTCAAGCATATGTTATTCGTACGATGTCCTATATTTCAATGATCTCGACAGTTCTGCTGACTCTGCTCTTGTAGCCGTTGTCCACCCCCACAAACTTAGGCTAAACTCTATTGTGCACCACGAGATGGCGCCGGCGTTCGGAATAGTTAAGCGAATAACGTTGCCATATCTATAATTTTGGATACGTATGTATATCATTGTATTATTATTTATTTTACATTATATTATTTACACCAATGAGAGTCCCATTTTATGTCCTTTTATATTATGTATTTTTGTGGGTAAAATAAAGTACATATATATAAATACATAAACATATGACCATTTTTTTTTTGTTGGGGTGGGAAATCATCATATGACTTCTCCCGCTCTGGGCGGAGCGGAAGGGCGTGTCAGACTTTTACTGACTAAACCCCACCCGTGTTTCTTCACTTGCCTTTGGGACGGCCAGAGCCACGGTTTCTTGTTTAACCAACCCTGACCCAGGAGGCATCGGTCTTCGTGGACCTCGTCACGATGTGCTGACATCTCTTTGAGGCACGCCTGAAACACGATGCGCCGTCGACTCGGGCCTGTTCCTTATCGGGCGGCGAGCTGCCCACTGCTCACCGCCCGCAGGCCCGCGCCTTCCTTGGCTGAGAGTTTGGTGTCATCTCCCGACCAGGGCGTCTCCTGCGGCGGCTAGTGGCGTGGGGGCGCTGGGATTCACGTTGCCTCACGCGCTCCGCCTCCTCCATTGCCTGCATTACTGCTTCGCAGAAGGAGGTGACGGCCTGCCATGGACTCTCGCTCCGGACCATGGCCTGGACCAGGGTCGGACGCGAGAGATCGCCGCCGATCGCCGCTACGAGGACTCGGCGGTGCTCTACCCAAACCGGGCAGACCTCCACCGTATGCTCCACAGTGTCCCCAGGGCGATCCACACAATGGTGACACTCTGGCCTTTTCTCCCGCCTTATACGAAACAGGAACATCCCGAAACAACCGTGTCCGGTGAGGACCTGCGTCAGGCGGAAGATAAGGGCGCCGTGGCGCCTCTCTAGCCACTCCTCAAACAGGGGACTTACCGCCACTATTGTGGCGTGCCCAGCACTGGGTTGCGACAATCGCACTCTCCATGTTGCCATGAGATCCCGCCGGAGCTCTCTCCGCCGTACCGCAATATCTCGTGGAAGCGGAGTTATGCCCCGGCGTTTTGCCTCCTCTCGCCACTCCCACATGTGGGCGAGGACTTTGGCCTCCAGATCCCATGGCGGCAATACGGCAAGAAGGCTCGCCGCCTCAGCGGAGACCGTACGGTATCCCCGGATCAGCCGAACGGCCAAGAGTCATGACCCTCTGGGATGCGGTCAGGCATCGGGCTGGTCGCTTCCTTAGCGACCGCGCCCACACCGGTGCCCCGTAAAGGGCCATGGACCGCACGGCCCCCGCATAGAGCCTCCGGCAGGAGGCGTTTGGTCCCCCTGGATTGGGGAGGAGCCGCCTCAGGGCAGGCCCGGCCCGTTCCAGTCTTGGTGCCAAACGTCGGAAGTGCTCCTCGAAGTTCCACCGGCTGTCGAGGACGAGTCCCAGGTACTTCATCGTCGACCTGACGCCGATGTGAACCCCTCCTACCGTTATGTGGGAACCCGACGGTGCCGCATTCCGAGGACCATGAAAGCACATGGCCTCGTACTTGTGCAGGTCCACCTCATTAAGAATTGACAGCTCGGTACGATAGGCAGCATGTCAGTAGTATCAAACCACCAGAATAAGCTGACCTCTTGTTCTATTGAAACTCCATATTACCTACTCTAAGCTAATGTACAACCTAAAGCATTGTTGCTTGTTTATCAAAACTTAGTAGAAATAAATGGATAAACCATTTATTCTCGATTTAACGTGGTTCAAAGTAAGAAAATGTAATAAAAACAACAAAGAGCGACCAATCATTCTTTCTTGAGAAATACTATGAAATTGGACTCTGTTCAGGAATAAAGGATTCTTCATAAGGTCTTCATAAGGTCAATGTATAAGAAAGTTACAAAGAAATAAGCTTTATTGTTCGTAGGTGGTAATCCCTGGAATTATCAATAAGATTTGAAGTAAAAATTGGGTTTGCCCAAATCTTATTGAAGGTTACAGGCTAATTGATGACGCGGGCAGGTGATGCCATGACACACGATAGAAATAGTGATTCAAAACCAGTTATTTATAACCTTAAGTTTTTACTCACTAATGGATTAAATAATTATTACCTTTTCAAATTAAATAGTGAAAGTATGTAAGTGTACTCTTACTTCTGTTTGGTCGGTAATATGGTTTTACGAATGTGTCAGTCAAAAAGAATTTAAGAATATTTCCACAGTAAGGTAATTTACACTAAATTGACTTAAATTGGGGTTAGATCACACAGTAAGGTAGTGTAAATCTAAATAAACATTTCGCACCTTCCGCTATAAAATCGAAGGAGCACTTTGCTCTACCGATTTGGGTCGGCGTCCCCCAGGGCTGCGTACTGGCCCCACTGATCTTCACGCTGTTCACCAGCGACATCCCCAAAAATAAGAATTTATTTATTTAGTTTTTCGCGCTTTTCTTTGTAACAACGGCGGGCTTAATGCTTTAGGCATTCTTTACCGGTCAACCGGAATGGCCAAAAATGTGACCGCAACATTTCACGGAAAACTAAGATGAAACTCGTCAGATCTCTCATCTTCTCTATCTTCAGCTATGGTTCGGAAACGTGGACAATTAAGAAAGCCCATCGAGACCGCATTGACGCTTTTGAGATGTGGTGTTGGAGGAAAATGCTTCAAATTCCTTGGACAGCATTCCGCACAAATGCATCAATCCTTCGAGAGCTGGGTGTCACAATAAGACTCTCCTCTGTCTTCCTTCGAAGAATTTTGAAGTATTTTGGCCATATTTCCAGAAAGGATGGAGACAACCTCGAACATCTGATGGTTACAGGGAAGGTGGATGGCCGACGTTTCAGAGGTTGCAGTCCAATAAGGTGGACTGGCCAAATTCGTTCATCTCTGGACACCGGCCTGCATGATGCTATACTCGCGGCCAGGGGTCGTAACAAATGGCAAACTATTGTGAAGAAGAGGATAATTCCACGGGGACATCACGACCCTCAGTAATGAGGAGAAAGACTTGAGGAGGAGGACCGGTTAACCATGGCTGGTAAAGAGATTAAATGGCAGGTGCTTTGGTTGATAAGAACAATGATTAATAACTCTTAAATCTAATTAATTGTATAAGATTTTTACAGTCTTTTAGATAATATATTCCAGGCGGTTTATGGCTACTGCCTCCCCCCTGCAAATCTTGTAGAACATGTATGAACTCCCCTAATTACTAAACAAAGTATAAACGAGAACTTATCACTAACTTTTAGATAAACCACGCAGTGGACATTGACAAAACGTACGGTGTAAT
>JADWQK010000042.1:0-11546 GCA_017933935.1 Sesamia nonagrioides
ATACACAGACAGACAGACAGACATAGGCACAGATAGAAATATATATAGGCAGGCAGACACGGGTACAGACAGACACGGGTACAGACAGACACAGACAAATATATAGACAAATGTATAGACAGACAGTAGAGTTTTGGTAATAACATCGCGTTTTACCCTAAAACACAAAAATGTGTTATAAATTTACAATACGGCCGTCCATCAAAAGAATGCGTTCTTGACACCTGGCACTTCAAGTGGCTAAATAAAGATCGCATTCGTACACCATGTATTTATTTGGGGAAACCTGATAGATGTCAAGAACGCAATCGCTCGTTAGCCGCACTGTAGGATTCAAACAAAGTCAAAGTGCAAGTCAAATCAAAAGCAATATCTGTTAAGAGCTGTATATTTACATATACACGACGAGTCGATCGGCTAAAACGTGCCAAAAAGCCAAAGAGAACGCATCCATCGTTTCGCCCCCATGTCCGCTATTACTGCTGACAATATTTTATACAGCTGCGAAAATTGCAACCGCCTTCAAACTTTAACAATTTACACGCTCGGTGCCGTCGTCGCTTGCATATTGCTACGTTAGGGCTGCAGCATATTGTCGACGTGCGTCTCAATTGGGTGGCGCGTTTTCAGTTTAACGAAAATCTTAAATTCAAGCAAGGTGACAAAAGGCTACTGATAAAAAAACTTTTTTTTTCTTATTCCACATAAACATGAGCATTATAGAATATAATCAGAGCCGGCTTCTGAATTTAAATTTTATCCGGTTCATTTAAATTCAGATTTGCAATATTACTCCTTGGGTTGTACACACGCAAACAAAACCGTCAAATTCTCAATCAACTTTAAGCCCTAATGCTTTGGTCGTAACATTCAAAATCTATTATTTAATAATGACAAATATAGACAGGATAGACAGTAGTCGATATGCTGGCGTCTATTACAATGGTTTTAAATTACATCGTTAATAGTCCGAGCGGATAGTGTAGGCCTGTCAACAAGTACCTGATCATTGTCGGAAGGTTTCTATAGCATCGAACTCTGAAATATCAACTTCATCCACTGTGAAATGAGGCAGACGCCTATTTCATAGTTTATACGAGTATAAGGCCATCGCATCTGTCTTTTTAAGCGACTTGAAAAACGGTGGTTCTTTATTCGACCCGCATGTATGTACGTATAGTCAAGATCACCAATTATTTATAAAGTTTTTGTTAAAAAAAAAAAAAAAAAACAGTGAAACACGACATATTGCAAATATTGATTCAAAAATACTATGTTCATCGCAACATAAAATTAATTTCAAACTAAAGCAGTAAACCACGTTTGAATAAAGCCAAATGTAAAGATATAATATACAACGTTATTTTTTCTTTATACGAAACCTGAATATAGTTTGTTCAGAATAAGCAACTGAAGCGAGTCCAATAATTTTTACACAGTGTTATTTTTTTTCCCAAATATATTTAAAAAGTTTTGTAGTGTCATGTGGTTACCGAGCGCAGAATAGTTCACAGTGAATCATAGTGTCCTAAGGCCTCCGCCGCGCAGCTCGCCGCTCGGTAAGGACCAGGCCCGAGTCGACGGCGCGTCGTGTTTCACGCGCGCCTCAAAGAGATGTCAGCACATCGTGACGGGGTCCACGAAGACCGATGCCTCCTGGGTCAGGGTTGCGGGTTGGTTAAACAAGAACCGTGGCCCTGGCCGTTGCACAGGCAAGTAAAGAAACACGGGTGGGTTTTAGTCAGTAAAAGTCTGACACGCCCTTCCGCTCTGCCCAGAGCGGGAGAAGTCATTTGATGATTTCCCATCCAAAAAAAAAAAAAGGCCCCCGCCGCGCCGCCGCGCCTGTAGAAACAGGCGCGGGCGGGCGTGGGGCGCGTTGACCATATTTTTGTTGAGACAAGCTCATAACTTTGGAATTTTTCATGATAACTTTTTGAAATTTTGTATATACATATATAGATTGGTGCTGATAATACGATAATAAATTAAACATCGTGTACCTCAATACATTCTCAGTCTACCCATAAAAATCATATAAATATGTCCATTAGTTTAGTCACAGGAAATTATTTTTAATTTTTCACATTTTCTACATGATGTAGATGTTGATAAAGAAGCGCTTACAGGTTAATGACCGCCGCATCCTGCGGTACCAAACTTTAATAGCAATGGCGCGAAAAAAGCAACAGGATACAAGATCGCGCTGTCGACGATCGGAGGTCAATGAACCAATATTTTTAAAGGATGTTCTATTCCGTTTGCAATTTTATGCGATTTAGTTTCTTTGAAATTTTCATTTTTTATTTTTGATGCTAGGTTTTTTTCTATGATTTAGGATTATTTCTATGAACCAACATTGCTCGCGTTTTCATTTATTGTCGTATTGTCAGCACCACTCTGTATACTATATATAAAAATACTTGCCACGTGTTTCGGGTTTCGCATATACAAAACATTGTATAATAGTAATATTTACACTCGTGATTGTATTTTTGTACGGCGAATCAAAATTACAAAAGATAAGGTATAATGTAAAAGTGAAATAAAATTTCATTATGCACTTTCGAGGTCGTGTTATGAAGCAGTTCTTTTTTTATTATTTCATATGTTATTACTTTTTTTTCATACGTATATTTTATCTTTCCTCCTCCGCCGGGCCGGAACAAGCGGGGTAGACCAAAGAAGTGCTGGCTTGACGTTGTAAGAGATGACATGCGTGCCAACAAGCTCTTACCACAGGATGCTAAAGATCGTGCGAAATGGAGGAGAATGTGCAGGAAAGCGGACCCCGGGCTCCAACGCGAAAGCCGCGGATGCAACCGGGATAAACGCTGAGATGATGATGATTTTATCTTTCACTCGTCTATTTCTTTGCATTCCCTATCTTCTTCCGATACACTTCATCATCCGACTATATAACCATTTTTTTAATTTGACGACTTCAGTAGTAATAACAAAGCTTGCAACATAATACCAACACCTTCAAGATGGTGATAACGTCGTTATAGCACTTACGCAATTTCTGTAATAGGTGTTGGTGAGCTTAGTAAGTACCACAAAGAGCCGAACAGTCCTTTGATCAAATGTCAATGAAGTGGTAAGCTCACACGTCGATCTGCTCTCAAGTGCTCAGTTTGGTTATAGTTACCGTGTATGCTTACAGATGGACGTGATCAAACCACAACACAACACCTTGTAATTGTCATTAGTAACTATCTATCAACTGTTCTAGCAGAGAAGGCTCGTATGCACTCGTGACCCGAATCACTTATCGTTACACTACAAACACCGCTGCAATACACACGTCGTGTCGTTCCAAGTGTACTATCAAAACATACCCTTATACCGTTCCTCACCCACGCTTCTTTCATTCTAGGCGTTATTCCATAGTGTTACGGGCTAGGGGTACTAAAACGCCGGTTAAGGGTTACGAAGTTTATTGGCAACGAAGGTACAGTCGATTGTAGGCAATGACAAGTAGAATGTCGCTGACGTTGCACCGAAGTCTTCCCTTATGTCCACGAAGTCCGTGTTGTAAACACACAATAACTCTACGGATGTTACTTCTCGTAGTACTCACAGTTCTCGTTACGGTTGTCGCAGTAGGTATTCTCAAAGATCGCTTCTTAACTGTCGCTGTTATCGTATCGCTAGTCGAGTGTAGACTGACTCTGAGCCGGCGTCACGGCGCTTATATAGTCCAGCTGATCGAACATTCCAGATTCCTCTAGACGTAATAATAATAGCACATAACTTCGAGGTCACTCGGAAGTACCTACGGTAATTCCCGGAAACGGGTTTCTAGAAATTTCGACGTCGACACTTTGTTGACAAAACTGTTGAGACCTGTACCATTCGATAGGCCGTCCTAAGTCTAGTAATGCGTTTTATTATTGTACCTGGAAAATGTCTAGATCTGGAAAAATAGGGCTTAAAAGTGACACACTGCATGTCACGCGATATTGAACCTTATGCCATCGACATAAGGTCCATTCGTAACATTGCCCCCTTCTTAGTCATGCTCGTCTCGAGCATGATTTGATCCATAATAGCGAGCTAGGCGGTCTACGTGTACGATCTTCAGCTTCCCTCTAGGTCCTTTCTTTATCCGGTAGGTGACATCGTTTATCCTGGTTACTATCGTGTACGGACCCTCCCATTTGGCTTGAAATTTCGGACTCTTTCCTTTTCTCCTTATGGGATTATGTAACCATACCAAAGTTCCCTCTTTAAATCCGGGTACGTTAGCTTTGCGGTCGTATCGGATCTTCATTTTCTCGCTGGTTTTGAGACCATTCTCTCTCACTAGCTCATGTATTCTATCTAATTTATGCCGCAGGTCAGCCACATAGTCGACGGCTAGGATAGGAGTTTCGGGAGGTGTTCCGGTTAGTGCATCTATTGGTAGTCTAATTTCTCGGCCGAAGTTGACTTTCGCCGGTGTGCAATTTGTGCTATCATGTATTGCAGAGCGGTATGACATTAAGAAGAGTGGAATGTATTGGTCCCAATTCCTCTGGTGTTCTTCCACTACTTTGGCCAAATGATTCTCTAGCGTCTGGTTGAATCTTTCGACCATTCCATCTGACTGAGGGTGATATGGTGTTGTACGAGTCTTATGTATCCCGAGTAGTTGGCAAACCTCTAGAAATAGCGAAGACTCAAAGTTTCTACCCTGGTCAGAGTGTAGCTCCAAGGGAACGCCAAATCGACAGAACACCTCGTGAACTAGCTTTTTGGCGACTGTATGAGCTTCTTGGTTAGGTACTGCAAAAGCTTCTGGCCATTTGCTGAAATAGTCTTGCATAACGATGATATACCTATTCCCTTCTTCAGTAACAGGGAATGGCCCAGCTATATCGACAGCAACTCTTTCCCAAGGTGCACCAACATTATACACTTTCAGCAGACCTCTGGCTCTCGTTTGCGGTCCCTTTACTGAGGAGCAAGCTACGCATTTTCTACACCAGTCCTCTACGTCTTCGCGGCAATGCACCCAGTAGAATCTTTTCCTCACTTTCTCCAGGGTTTTCTTTACTCCTAGATGTCCTCCGGATACTCCGTCGTGCACCTGTCTTAGCACTGACGCGACTTTATCGCAGGGGACAACTATCTGTAAGGTGACCTTCTGTCCACTGGGCGATTCCCATTTCCTCTTGAGAACTCCATTATCAATTATGAGGCTGTCCCATTGAGCCCAGTAACTTTTTGCTGTTGGGCTAAGCGCTGATATTTCACTCCAAGTGGGCCTTTGGCCACGTTTCTTCCATTCGATTACTGTCTTCAAGTCACTATCTTCCTTTTGTGCGTCTTCCAATGATTGATTATCCCAGTCTTCGTCCAAAGTGTTCACCTGGATAATCCTTACGTTCTCTTTCTTTTCCTGTTTGGCACAATGTCGGCAAGATTCTTCGCAAGGTCGTCTAGACAAAGCATCAGCATTATTGTGTGACTTGCCTTTCCGATGTTCAGTGACAAAGTCAAATTCTTGCAGCTGCTCTATCCACCTTGCTACTTGTCCTTCTGGGTCTTTGAACTGGAGGAGCCACTGTAAGGCAGCGTGATCGGTACGAAGTGTAAACTGCCTCCCAATCAAATATTTCTTGAAGTGTTGTAAGGTCTTAACAACGGCTAGAAGTTCTCGGCGGGTAACACAGTAATTTCTTTCTGGCTTGGAAAGGCATTTGCTGAAATATGCAATCACGACCTGCCTATCTCCTTGTATTTGAGAGAGAACTCCTCCAATACCAACATTGCTGGCATCCGTGTCTACCAAAAATCGACCTTCCCGACTAGGGTAACCTAATACAGGAGCCTCACACAAGTGAGTTTTTAGTAGCGCAAATGCCTGTTCGCAGTCAGAGTTCCATTCAAATTGACACTTTTCCTCTGTTAGACGATGCAACGGCTTTGCTAACTCGGAGAAGTTCTTCACAAACCGACGGTAATATGCACACAGACCCAAGAAAGAGCGTACCTCAGTTTTATTACGAGGCGTAGGCCACTTCGACACGGCTTTTATTTTTTCAGGGTCTGTTCGAATTCCTTGCGCCGAAATAATGTGTCCCAAGTATCCAACCTCTTTCTGGAATAGTGTACACTTACTAGGACTGAGTTTTAAATTTGCTTCACGCAGTTTCTGAAAGACTTTCTCCAAATTGCGTAGGTGCTCTGCGAAGTTTCGTCCCATAATGATGATGTCATCCAAATAGACCAGGCATGCATCACCAAGCAACCCCACCAAGATGCGCTCCATTAGGCGCTCGAATGTAGCTGGAGCATTGCACAGTCCAAAAGGCATGACATTGAATTGCCAGAGACCGTTCCCAGGACCAGTGGTGAAAGCGGTCTTTTCTTTATCCTGCTGACAGATTTCCACCTGCCAGTATCCACTTTTGAGGTCAACTGTGGAGAACCATTTCATGCCACTTAGCAAGTCCAAAGTGTCATCTATACGTGGCAGGGGATAACTGTCCTTTTTCGTGGCATCATTCAACATCCTGTAGTCAACGCAGAACCTTGTACTGCCATCCTTTTTCTTGACTAGGACAACTGGAGATGACCAAGAGCTGGTAGACGCTTCGATAATCCGATTTTTCTCCATATCTCTTAACATTTTCGACACTTCCTGTTCTCTTGCAAAGGGGATACGACGTGGTCTCTGTCTTATCGGCTGTGTATCGCCCGTATCTATATGGTGTTTGACGAGCCCAGTCCTTCCCACGTCACTGTCGGTCTTAGAGAAGATGTCATGGAATTTATACAACAGTTGCTTAACTTTGTGACTTTCGAACTTGTTTAAATTGCCCTTACAATCGTCGAGTAGTGTCGATACATGTTCCTGCCACTTCTGATCAAGTTCCTTTTGGTGAGCCTCTGTTTTTCTCAAAGATGCTACATGATCGCACACACCCACCATGCAATTCTTTTCAAGAATTATTTCTTTGTTACTAACGTTGATAATGCGTACTTTTGGTTTATCGGAAATCATCATCAGTGTCCTTGCTGTTATCCAGTCTGGGTGATCTCCAGAATCTTCTGTTATAATGCAACGTTTACGGCATCCTATTGGTGATAGTCTAATATCTACTAAGGTTTCTGATCTTGGTGGTAATACCGTTCTCCTTAAACAGTACACTGACCCTTGTTTTCCGCCTTGAAGAAATACTTCTTGTTCTGGGAAACTCAATACTCCTTTAGCTACATTAAGGACGCACTGCTGTTTCTTCAAAAAGTCCAGTCCTATTATGCAATCATCTGTAATATTCGCTACTAAAACGGGGTGCGTAAATGTCTTATCACCCATTTTCAAGGTCACGTTCGTTTCACCAAGGACGAGTACTGATTGGCCAGTGGCGGTTTGTAATCGGCATTGTGAAGATCCTCTTTTCCATACTATGGTCCGAGGAAATAGCTCCGGTCGTGCAATGGTTCTTGATGCACCAGTATCCAATGTAAAACTGCATGATTTACCATTCAGTTCTCCTTCTATAATGAGACTGTTTCCGTCACCCACTTGTGATACTGTTATAATGGGGGCTACATGTCGACCAGCCAGTACTCGCCCCATAGCCCTGGCTGTTCCTAGTTTAAATCCTCGGCTTCCACCTGTGTCCCAGAAGTGCTTCTTCCCTTAGCCTTCCTGGGACAATTGATCCGAATATGCCCTTTTTCACCGCACTCATAGCATGTTGGCCCTTGTCGGGGTTTCATTTGTGCGGTTACCTCACGAATACGGTGGTGTGGTCGGCCATCTTGGCGTACTGCTTCCACCTCCAGAGCGTGTGTCAAGGCTGCCTTCAGAGTCTGATGGTGCCCCAGACGAACCGCAGCCCTGACTTCCGCATCTCGAATTCCATCAGTAAAAGCTTGCACCGTAGTAGCATCAATTGCTCCCGGCGTTGAAGCATACGCCCTCCGAACAATACGTTCTATTTCCGATGCCCATTGTTGCAAACCCTCACTGCTTTTCTGTGTGCGGTCGCGGAGTTGAGCCCTGTAGACATGTTCCAGGTGTTTCTCTCCATATCTAGACTCCAACGCTTCTAACAGACAGGCTAGGGTATTGCAATCGCCGGAAATATTTTCGAGGATTTGGACCGCCTCACCACGCAGAGCAAGCGTAAGGGCGGTTACGGCTTGATCGTCGTCCCAATTGTTGCCTTTTGCGACCTTTTCAAACTGTAGACGGAAGGCCACCCATGACGTTGTCCCGTCAAAATGAGGTACCTTGAAAGTCGGCAAAGCACTGGGTACCGGTACCACACCTTTAATAACTCCTTTTTGTACCTTCTCATGCAAAAATTCTACTTCCTTCCCAAACTCCATGATGGTATTGTCTAATTTATCGAAACGCGCATCATATTTGTCTATACGAGCGTCTTGCTGGTCTATGCGCGTATCTTGCTGGTCCATACGGGCATCTTGTTGTGCTGTTTTTATTTTAAGTTCGTTGACCTCTTCTTTGGTTTTTTCCCATTTTTCATTTAATTCTAATACCAGCTGCTGGGATTCCTTTATTTGTGCCTGGGTTACCGCCTGAGATTGTTGTATCTGTGCCTGGATTTCTGCCTGGGATTTTGCCTGAGATTGTTGTATTTGTGCCTGGGATTTTGCCTGAGATTGTTGTATTTGTGCCTGGATTTCTGCCTGGGATTTTGCCTGAGATTGTTGTATTTGTGCCTGGATTTCTGCCTGGGATTTTGCCTGGGATTCTGCCACACTTTTAATCTGTGCCTGGGTTGCTGCCTGGGACTCTGCCATACTTTTTATTTGCACCGTCAAATGGGCCAGCAACGCCGATAAATCGCATCCACTGCTTCCGGGAATAGTAGTGGTAGTAGGCGCACTAATAGGTGTTACGACGGCCGCTTCTGTTTCGGGTGCAGGGACACCAAGCGATTCTTCCTCTTGACGCGCCAAATCCATCGCTGCTTGTCGTCGCGTGCGAACTCTTTCGTCTTCCCTTGGCGTGACCGGCATGCCGCTTCTGACACCAATTGTTACGGGCTAGGGGTACTAAAACGCCGGTTAAGGGTTACGAAGTTTATTGGCAACGAAGGTACAGTCGATTGTAGGCAATGACAAGTAGAATGTCGCTGACGTTGCACCGAAGTCTTCCCTTATGTCCACGAAGTCCGTGTTGTAAACACACAATAACTCTACGGATGTTACTTCTCGTAGTACTCACAGTTCTCGTTACGGTTGTCGCAATAGGTATTCTCAAAGATCGCTTCTTAACTGTCGCTGTTATCGTATCGCTAGTCGAGTGTAGACTGACTCTGAGCCGGCGTCACGGCGCCTTATATAGTCCAGCTGATCGAACATTCCAGATTCCTCTAGACGTAATAATAATAGCACATAACTTCGAGGTCACTCGGAAGTACCTACGGTAATTCCCGGAAACGGGTTTCTAGAAATTTCGATGTCGACACTTTGTTGACAAAACTGTTGAGACCTGTACCATTCGATAGGCCGTCCTAAGTCTAGCAATGCGTTTTATTATTGTACCTGGAAAATGTCTAGATCTGGAAAAATAGGGCTTAAAAGTGACACACTGCATGTCACGCGATATTGAACCTTATGCCATCGACATAAGGTCCATTCGTAATATAGCAAATAAAGACTATGACTTTTCCACAGCAATCATAATAGTCACAAACAACCTCTTAGATTAACTGCGTTATACTTGAGAAATAGTGGAACAAAGGCATTTAAATGTACCGTGTATGTTTTTAAATCAAATTAATAAATATCTTGCATATTCGGTTTGTTGATAATGTTAATTTTAAGATTTATAAATAATTGAATTATTGGTGCAAATTCATGCATAATTAACCTTTTTTGTACCTCTTCTGTGTGGGAAGGTTTACGTCGTGGCCCATGCTGCTAAGTACAGATTAGTGGATGATACTTGTCTTGTATAAAGTCATGCGTTTTTTAAATGAACAGACAGCGCCCAGCGGTGCTGCTAGGGTGTTTATTCCGCCACTTCTTCTTCCCAGCGAAAGCACTAGGAAGTAGCGAAGAGCGGGCGTTGGAGGACTGTGTTATGTAATATTGATGTTCTAAAAGTGCTGATTCTCAGCATGATTTGAATGGCTTTTGATTTTGGAATTTGCGGTTCTTGGTTATGCCGGTTTCCTTACGTAGTTTTTCTCCAACGTTTAGAACTGTTCGTTTGTTCATTCCCTGACAGTCAGTCACATAGACTGGCTTATATTTTTTCCATAGAAAGGGAAAAAGCAACAAATTTACATAACTCAGCTAAACGCATAGAAAAAAATATAGGTACATAGCATATCACACACGATATTTGCGCTTACAACTCGCGTCAAAACCACAGAATACCAAGTAACAACTGCGTATTACTCTTAAGTCCATGAAAAACAATAATGTAAAAAAGGCTTGCACGAACAGGTACTTCCCCAGGGGTGAAGGATGAAATATTATTTATATAATTTGGTACCATGTTAACCATGCGGATTTTCCGCAATGGAATAAAAGTACCCCCTAAAGGCAGTCTATCCCTTCGTCAGTCACGTAGCGCCATACGTGATGAGATTACTTAAATATTTTCAGTGTGAAAATGTTAATATACGAGTATCACCTGTTTTGACAACAACTCAAACAACTCAATTGTTTTCCTACACCAGAAAATGAAGAAATGGAATAATAAAGTACTTACAACTTCTTTTTGACGTCCTCGGAATTTGTGAAATTTAAATTTAATTAAGAGCAGTGGTCGTGGTGGCCTAGTGGTTGAAACACCAGCCTCTCCAGTATGAGTGCGCGGGTTCGATTCCAGGTCAGGCAAGTGCCAATGTAACTTTTCTAAAGTTATATGTACTTTCTAAGTATATCTTGGACATCAATGACTAAGGGTGAAGGAAAACATCTTGAGGAAACCTGGACTTTAAGTCTGTAATCGCCAATCCGCATTGAGCAAGCGTGGTGATTACACTCAATCCTTCTCTGTATGGGAGGAGACTTGTATCCAGCAGTCGGACGATAAAAAACGGTTGATGATGAAGAGCAGTGGTAGCCTAGTGGTATCGGCTGCGACTTACAAGTTGTGGGTCGTAGGTTCGAACCCCGTCAGACGCTTTACGTTGTGTAAATTATTTCACCACCACAATACATCGTGAGGAAATTGGCATGCCCTAGAGTCAAAAACTTCGAAGACATGTGATATCTACCAACTACCGCGTGGTGGATTTCGGCCCACTTCCTCTCATCGAGAGCAGGCCTGTGTTACAACAGTGAGAACAATATAGGATGATTAAGTAAAATTAATTTATCGCTTTGCTCTTCGTTTTTAATTGGGAAATAAAACATAATAATAGCTGAAACATCAATACGTAAGCTGAAATCAATGAAAAATCACCTTTGTTATTGAAATACCAACGCGGTCAGAATGAATGGAACTGCAAATAAATACTTTTAATATTTACCAACGAAAAACATCAACGGGTTCAGACTGAATCCATAGTAACAGGCTGTCCTCTGTTTAAGAAGAATTCGAGCCAATTAATTACAATAAA
>JADWQK010002187.1:0-20377 GCA_017933935.1 Sesamia nonagrioides
TGAACAGTTAGGGTGCTGTATATTCTACAGTTATACAGTCGTCGTTTTCGTTTACTTTCCCCAAACTTGTTTTAAAAATAAACAAAAACAGCCGAATCGCTCCAATCGTTCTCAAGCGAAGCTCTTACTAACCATATTTAAAATTTATACAGATGTATGTATATATGTATAAAAAGTATCCAAAAATATCTATTATTTACTAATAAGACCATTTCATTCTCGTCTTTTACATATTAATAATGCGACGTTTGGCATTGAAGCGGCCGTAGGGCGAAGGGAGACATCGGACACCCCGATATCGATCCATTAACAAACGATTTATATTTTCCTATCCATTGTTAGGTGGAATAAATTACAATAAATTGCTAGTAACATATATTTTATTTGGCCGCTTTTGAAAGGAGATGTTTCATTTTGGGCCACTATGTACTCTATATAGATAAAAAGGAAAAATATAGGAGATTTTCATAAAAATACTACTAAATTAATTTGAATAAAAATACAAGTTTAAATAATTAATTATTTAAACGTTTTCTAGTGAGATGACCCTTTATTAAGGTAGCCATGACAGTGGTTATGACTTTTGACAGTTCGACTTTGACAGTTCGATTTTCCCGTTGTGTTCGTGTCGATTGTTGATTTCAGTTAATTGTGTATCGAAGCTTTTAGTGATTATTTTTGTTTTGTGTGCGATATGTTCGGAATTAATGTTTTGTGTTTGTTTTGCAGTCATCTGGTAAATAATATAGATACGATAGCTTTAGATATATGACACGTCAATCAAATGTCACTGTCAAAATCTTATTTCGCTTATTGCTGACCACCATATATAACAGTTGTTGTGTTGCACTCCTTGGCCGAGTTAAATTGAATTTGTATAAGAACTGAGCCAAAGTATATAAAACTAACATAAAAATAGTTAACTATAATGTATACTAATACTAGCTTTCCGCCCGCGGCTTCGCCCGCGTAGAGTTCGGTTATATCGCGCTTTTTAGATTTTCCTCGGGAACATCAAATTTTTCCGGGATAAAAGGTAGCTTATATCCTTTCTCAGGGTATAAAGATTGTCTGTGCCAAATATCATCAAAATCGGTTCAGTAGTTTTGGCGTGAAAGCCGGACAGACAGACAGTGTTACATTAAGTGTACATAGTGATGGCCCAGGCTCCATACATTTCTGAAACATCTCCATTGAACAAACAAGGATGACAATCCTTTTGCACCTAACTGCTCAAACAATGATCGCAGTTACAAAAAAAATTATCAGGAAATAATTGCGGATAATCCTCTTTTTTCCCGAACATTCCTGGAAAAAGGGAATAATTTCACAACGACTTTTTTCATCTTTTGGCACCCTTTGACGGGACCACAATAACACATTCTTTATTCAAAAGCTTGAACCAAAATTATTTGTGAAAACCGCGATGTGCGATTCTATTGTGTAATATTAAAAAAATACTTTTCAATTGTAGCTCTGTAATACATGACATTTCATATTTAATGTTTCATTTGTGCAACATAGCTTTGAGTACCTAATATAGACGTAGGCACTGATAATATTATGTATTAGGCTGGGAGTGTTAAGTTTATGAACATTACGTACAAATTGGCGTCTTCACCCTAGACGAGCGTAGCACCCACGTAGACGTCACGTGCTACGGAACTACTACGCCGGTGCTACGGCTGCGGTTTTACAAGCTACATGGACGTTGGCGTAGAAATTATAGCGTAGATGTGCTATTTGAATTCGATACAATAATAAACAAAGGGATTTCGTAATAAACAAAATTCATTATCAAAACTGTAGGTAGGAACTACAGGTGAAAAAAAACTATGTTGTTTCCGGTCATCCGACTGAAATTATAATTCTATTCAAAGGGTCATTCCATGTAACGGGTGTTACAGGTCGTACACTTTTACTTGACAATTAATTCATGATGCAATAAGAAAACAATTAAGTTTTATGAGCTTAACACCTTCCATCTAGGACTATTTACTGGTATCTGTAATAAATTGGACAGTTACAAACAGCAGTAAAGAAATTAAAGGCAAGATATGTGCGTAACGGGTGTTACACGATTTTGTCTAAGCTTTCGGGCTTAACCGAAATGAAACCAAAACTCTGCGAATTTCTTTACTTTACGTTAGTGAAAAAATTGGAACTACGTAGCTAAATAAATTCTTAACTTCGTAGTCCACTTGTTTTAAAACAAAAATACAAACATAATTTTTTTATCGAAGTTTAAAACTGTAACGGGTGTTACAGCTGAATGTAACGGGTGTTACGAGTACGAAATTAAAACAATATTTGTACCAATAAAGGTATTTTAATAACAATAGCAGTGAAATAATCATGTTTACTGCTAATTTGCATTAATATTTTTGGGAAAATAATAATATCTGCTCCTTCGCATGGACATATTGGCATATCCCTGCACCACTGTATCCTTTTTTTTTTGCTTTCAGAGAGAGCATTTTGACTAAAAGATTACAATATTTTTAATAAAAATATTGTAATGTTTTAGTCGAAATACTCTCTACGCGATTTCTAGTTTTTTGTCTGGTTTTAAGCTTTTAAGTTTGGATCTTGTACAATTTATTCTTTATCTTTTTTTCTTCGTTTTCTGTCCCTCTCTCTTTCTTTTTGCACGGTGTTCTGCATGTTTTGCAGTTTTTTTTTCAGGCTTTGTCTATATTTTTCTTCATTCTATTTTTCGCTGAAGACATCGTCAGTATAAAAGGAAAGCTAGCTCAACCTAAGCAAAGTACACCATACTGCATTCGGCATCAGGCATAATTATTATTTTGGGGCCCGCCAATAAATCACGCTACTAAGTTAAATTGTTGGCGTTTTTGCTGAATTGCAACATTTAGTGTCAGAGATCTGTCGAGTTGTCAAAGGCTGCTTGAAAACAGCTAACTATAATTTATCTAAGTGTCTTTTTCTTAATTAAATAGAAAGAATAGCATGCAACTTAAATTTAGTCTAGTTTTTGAACAAGGGATTCGGGGCTAGTGAACTCAAGACATTAGAGGTTACCCATTTACCAACAAGATAAGAAGTAAGAATAAAATGCAAATATTTTATTCAACACAGCAAAATGAAAATGTTGTCAACTGTTGACGAAAACATTTTTTATTAACGAAAGACATAAAAAACGTGTCATTATAATATTTGGAGGACCCCTAAACGTAAAACCTTTAAAAAATCACTAAACTAGCGCCATTACGTTTTTATTAGTTCATAACAAGGCATGTCAAAATTTGGTAACACCCGTTACGTAACGGGTGTTACACACTGTTACCCGCCAAAATTTCACAAACAAAAAGGCCAATCTTCATATAAATGCAAACTTAAGTGGTTATCAATCATATCCTTACTTTCTTAAAAGCATTTTATAATGCGTGCAATAACTTAATCGCCAAACAAACAAATGCACTTTTTTGTAACGGGTGTTACAGGTAGGAGGCATAATTTAAAAGTTAAATAAATGGAAAGAATAATAAAACTTACGAAATAATATTACACGCAACAACTCTTGAAAACTTTTCTGTTCGAATGGCGGGAAGCGTAATGCCAATTTAACAATAGTTTTCTTTTTTCAGCGAATCTAATTTTGATTAAATTTATCAACCATCAAACGTTCATACTAACCTAACTTAAATATGTAAAAAAAACTAAAAATTAAATACTTATCGAAAAAATAATGATATATTATTAAAATATGGGGTTTTAAGATTATCCTAAGATACATTTTAATTTAAAAACAGTAATTTAAAAATTTATGTTGCAGTAGCGTTTTTCATGGAATTACCCCAAAGGGGTTCCAACTCTAGAACAAAAGTGAAGGTGACCCTGTATTATCTAGTAATATTATAAGTACTAGTCTACAAATTGTTCCAAAATACATTTATAATAGCCGGCCCATATTATATTTAAAATGTTTAGGTATAATTGTTAATAACGTTTATGCCCAATCTAACTTTCAGCGTAATTTAGTTACAAAACCACATTAACGATAATGGCTTGATCACATTGCTGATAGTGAAACAGAGATTACGCATGAATTGGCTTCATTGATTGATACACGTGTGTTTTGCTCAACTAGGCCGTCACATAGCTCAACACTGGCCACGTGGGGCTACATCTCCACTGGAGTACACGAATATGACCCACGACTAAGGCTATGTATATAGCGTGCCACTGCTATCCACGGACACAGGCTTGGGACTTAACACACCTCACTACCCCGTGCAGGAGGCGAGGCCCGGACAGACTGGGACTGGACTGGCCGAGAGTGTGGGGCCGCGGCAGAATTAAGAACTCCCGCGGCTCCGTACGCACGTGACAGAAGAGATACCGGGGTGGTTTTTAGTCAGTAGGAGTCTGACAGACCCCGTCGCCCACCCCAGGGCGGCGGACATCCATTGAGGATTTTCCACCCAGGAACAAAAAAAAAGGCGAAGTTTAACGTGCCTAGCCACGTGAATAGCCTCTCCGTGCATCGTACCACGCTATACATGGGGTCATATTTCTGTAGTCAATGGAAACTTAGACCCACATTGGAGCCAATTCTCTTGTTCACAAACTAAACTAACTTTAACTTAAATGCATCTTTTTCTTTCTATTTCATTAAGAAAAGGATAGAAGATAACATTTTAGTTTAATCCTATCAAATTAAGATATTCCATCGACAGCGATTATAAACATGGCGACTAACAATGCGCACTAATTTGACAGTGTCATGTAACGACAAGAAAAGACTATCGAGGGAGACAGTATTTATTATCAGAAATTAAAAAAAACAAGATGGAAGTATGAAAATGAATAATGTAGGTAGATGAATGAATTGTGGGTGATGGTGAGGGGCGGCCCCTGGTGGACCGGCGGCAGTTACGGAGGAGCGGCCCTGGTGGACCGGCGACAGCAACGGACGAGCGGCCCTGGTGGACCGGCGACAGCAAGGGACGAGCGGCCCTGGTGGACCGGCGGCAGCTACAGAGGAGCGGCCCTGGTGGACCGGCGGCAGCTACGGAGGAGCGGCCCCGGTGGACCAGCGGCAGCAACGGAAGAACGGCCCTGGTGGACCGGCGGCAGCTACAGAAGAACGGCCCTGGTGGACCGGCGGCAGCTACAGAAGAACGGCCCTGGTGGACCGGCGGCAGCTACAGAGGAGCGGCCCTGGTGGACGGGCGGCAGCTACAGAGGAGCGGCCCTGGTGGACCGGCGGCAGCAACGGAAGAACGGCCCTGGTGGACCGGCGGTAGCTACGAAGGAGCGGCCCTGGTGGACCGGCGGCAGCTACGGCTGAGGGACTGCCCCGGCGTCACAAGGCCGGCAGCAGTCGAGGGCTCCGGCGGCAAAGGGCCAGGCAGCTCCAGGCGCACCAGTTATATTGTGACTGGCACAGCAAGAAATACCCTAGAAAGGCTCTCGAGGCAGCGTTTACTGGAGACCTACTTTTAAGAGGCTTGTTTGGAAGCCAGAGCTCGACTGACCACTGCTCTGCGATGATTTCTAAAGAAACCTCGGAGAACGGTTGGAGGTCGAAATTTAAAATATTCGAAAATAGGGACGAGGAACGGTAAATAATTTTACCATAAAAGAGTTCGAATAACAATTATAAAATAAAAATAGCAGACCAACAAGAATTTTGATGAGAAGGTTGTCATAGATACATCATCAACAATGTTGTCAAAAAAATGTCAAAATAATGAAAATGTTCTGTAACAATGTAAATATAAATGGTATTAAATTAAAAAGTGCAGTGTTTGATAGGAAAAAGTGATACAGTCCTGCATAGGTACGGCTTCCTACGCTAAGGGGTCACTAAGTCGCCGAAACTTAGGCCTAAAGTTGAGGACTGTGACTGTGAACTGAAAAATGAGTCCTGGTGTAGTGGAATATGATCAAAACAGAGCCTCATAATAATGGAATGCATATTATGGACCGTGGAAATGAATGATACATATATAAGTATGAATATGAGTATAAATAATAAGTGTAAGTATATCTGAATATGTACATAACATTACAACAGGTCTAAACTGACATTTTATCTTCTTATCGTCATATCAGCGTTAATCCCAGTCGCATCCGTAGCTTTTTTTTCAGCTTTGGAGTCTGGGGTCCGCTTTACCAGTCCAACTGCTGATATGGCTAAACTTCGACATTTTCCGTGAAGCGACTGCCGTCTGACCTCCACAACCCGAAGGCGACATCGAAGCATTGCAGTTAGACCAATTGTTAGATTTTTGAGGGCTCCAACAACCCGTAACGACTGCCACTAGATGTTCGTATGGCAACCGGGACCAACGGCTTAACGTGCTTTCCGAGGCACGTCCAGACCAGTGCAAATACTCATATTCATGCACACAAATATTTGCACTGTGCGGGGATCGAACCCGCGCCTACTTGCGCAACGGTCGCGTTCGCTACCGCTACGCCACGGAGGCTGTCATCTACATTTTATCTTCTGTCCTTTTCTAAATGAAATAGAAAGAAAAGATGCAATGAACTTAATTTTAATTTAGTTTGTAACAAGGGAATCGGGGTCAATGTCAAATAAATGAATACACTCAGCTAAAATGCGCCGCGTGCTCGTGGATAACATGTGCCGTGATGGATCCGCGCCTTTATTTGGGAGGATCGATGGTATAACACGCCGCGCAGTCTATGATGGCAAATGGCAACCTCTAGCCGAATTGCAAATGTGACCCGATTACGTCACACCTTTCCTCATTGGACTTGTTTGTTACCTGCGAAAATGTTGTGTTGTTAATGTTTCTGGTGTTACTACGAAGGTCGTCCGCAGAACACTGAATAATAGATCGAGACTGTTACGATTGGCGATGTTCTGAAAAACAGAAGTAATTAAAAATACCTTCTTTCTGATTTAATTTTAACCTGGCTAGCTTTTTACTGTGTGTGTAACATTAACATAGCATTATATTCAGAAAAGAATTGATAATTTATTTGAAACGCAAGCGAGCTCTTCCAGAGATAAGCTTGCTGTTACTACATTTTGTACCGTGTATTTACAACTAGCTTTCCGCCCGCGGCTTCGCCCGTGTGAACTTCGGTTATATCGCGCTTTTTAGATTTCCCTCGGGAATATCTTTTTTTTTCGGGATAAAAAGTACCCTATTGTTTAATCCGGACTTCTAACTTTACGTCTGCAAAATTTCAAAGCAATCGGTTCAGCAGTTACGGCGTGAAAGCGGAACAAACTCATTTTTCGATTTATAATATTGGTAAGGATTCGCTGAAAATAACATACGTAGTTATTAAAAATGCGTGTAAATTGTAGTTGCAACCTAAATTTTCATGAAAAGGGTAGGGTTCCACGATTAATAAACCACGACATAAAAAATGATGAATATGGAAAAATTACCATAATCGATCAGTGTAGGTCCAGGTGTAAAAATAAGCAACAATTTAACTCTTGGCTGCAGTCCACTGCATGACATTTAGACACAAAAAAGTGAAATAATACATGGTTTAAAAACGTATGTTGGTAAAAGGGTGGTTGAGCCAAGAATTTGACCGTGAAAGATAGTCAAGAGCAACAACAATGAAAGATTGAGAAGGTGAAGTCAGAAAACCTGTCGAGATGACACTTGCCTTGTTGGAATAAAAAACAAGGTCAGAAGGTCGTAGTATCAACAGAAGTTGTATAATTTCAGTCACATACAGTTTCTATTTAAATAGCGACTCTTTCCTGCTAGGCACAGTTTTAAGACGTACAAAATCGAGATGGCAGACACAAAAAGCGGCTTTGCTTTACATATATATTACGTGTTTGTTTTTTGTTTTGTATGCCTGTCTGCAACATGCAGGTTTTTTTCTGCGCGGGTGAGCCTTGTGCCACATCTACTTCTGTTCTGATTGGCTATCGTTTCGGAAGATTACTCAGAACTAACAAAGGCGTTATACGGTGTTATTGTGTTAGGTTTGGTTAGAAGTCTAAGAATATACATAGACAAAGATACCTCAGTAGATTTCCTTGCCTTTATTCAATAAAGGCTAGGAATTCTACTGCTAGTAAGCGTATTAATCACCGTCTTTGACATCAAACCTACATCGCTCAAAAACGTAAACTTTCTGTAATATTTACCTACTACAAACTAAAAATAATTTTCTGGGTGCTTTGCAAAGCATGAAGACCTATGTGTAATATGGATGCCTGAAAACGCGTGACCTTTTCAGAGGCAGCTATCGGTCTTGCTCGTATCAGCATACATTGTTTACACTCTCGTTCCGCGCGTCTATTTTCGACACGAACTTTAGACGTAATACACTGAGATTAGGAGTAGCAAATCGGACACACGCGGTTTACACATATATTAAAATTGAATTATTTATATTTTTATATTTTTTTTGTAACTGCGATCATTGTTTGAGCAGTTAGGTGCAAAAGGATTGTCATCCTTGTTTGTTCAAAGGAGATGTTTCAGAAATGTATGGAGCCTGGGCCATCACTATGTACACTTAATGTAACAGGTCCACTCGTGTGTGGCAGGTACTGCAGCCACATTTGGGCTGTGCTGCAGAAATGTCACACCTGGATACTTCCCAGTTCCAGTGGAGAGGCGTGCAGAAGAGGCTGATTCGACCCAGACTTAACTCAGAGCGGTCTCCAAAGCCTGGAGCCTGTAGGTAGCCCTTTCGGTCTTCTATAGGTTGCATTCTGAATTGTTGGTGTGCAGGGGTGCATGAATTTAATTCACCGTTCCACCTTCGGACGACCGTCATGCGTTCCACCCTTACGTTGTTGTTCACTGCGACCCGGACGTTTCGCTCCTCTTTTTATACCGCGTACATCGAGGGACTGGAACAATTTGCCAGCGACGGTGTTTTTTCCGTCACACGTACAATTCGAGGAATGCCTTCTTCAAGGCTGGGTGAATGGGCTCTTGATCGCATCACTTAGCACCATCAGGCGGGATTGCGGCGCTTCCCATAAATTATACTCTCATAACACTGTCTATCTGTCTGTCCGGCTTTCACGCCAAAACTACTGAACCGATTTTGATGAAATTTGGCACAGACAATCTTTAGACCCTGAGAAAGGACATAAGCTATCTTTTATCCCGGAAAAATCTGATGTTCCCGAGGAAAATCTAAAAAGCGCGATATAACCGAACTCTACGCGGGCGAAGCCGCGGGCGGAAAGCTAGTATTAGTATACATTATAGTTAACTATTTTTATGTTAATTTTATATACTTTGGCTCAGTTCTTATACAAATTCAATTTAACTCGGCCAAGGAGTGCAACCTTCGAGCAACACAGGGCTGTGTTGCTCGAAGAGTGCAACACAACACTGATAAACATGATGGTCAGCAATAAGCGAAATAAGATTTTGACAGTGACATTTGATTGACGTGTCATATATCTAAAGCTATCGTATCTATATTATCTACCAGATGAATGCAAAACAAACACAAAACATTAATTCCGAACATATCGCACACAAAACAAAAATAATCACTAAAAGCTTCGATACACAATTAACTGAAATCAACACTCGACACGAACACAACGGGAAAATCGAACTGTCAAAGTCGTAAATCAAACGTCATAACCACTGTCATGGCTACCTTAATAAAGGGTCATCTCGTCTATATGTATAGCGTACATAGTGGTGGCCCAAAATGAAACATCTCCTTTCAAAAGCGGCCAAATAAAGTATATGTTACTAACAATTTATTGTAATTTATTCCACCTAACAATGGATAGGAAAATATAAATCGGTTGTTAATGGATCGATATCGGGGTGTCCGATGTCTCCCTTCGCCCTACGGCCGCTTCAATGCCAAACGTCGCATTTTTAATATGTAAAAGACGAGAATGAAATGGTCTTATTAGTAAATAATAGATATATTTGGATACTTTTTATACATCTGTATAAATTTTAAATATGGTTGTTAGTAAGAGCTTCGCTTGAGAACGATTAGAGCGAGTCGGCTGTTTTTGTTTATTTTTAAAACAAGTTTGGGGAAAGTAAACGAAAACGACGACTGTATAACTGTAGAATATACAGCGCCCTAACTGTTCAAGAATGGGTCTGCTCAACAACGTAAATAAAGATTGATTTACATTTACACGGTGCAATTTAATTGTCTGTGGATTGAATTAAGCTGAAACAACAATAGAAGTTGCATTGTCTAAACACCATTTAGACGATGCAAGTCATTTGTTGCATCAATTTTATTGTATGCCATAGGCAATTAAATTGCACCGTGTTAATCGGTCTTTACGCTATGAATTTTTGTTCAACTGTCAAAATTAAAACCATTGCTACTGATTGTGTTTTACGCAATTTCCCCGCAGGTGTAGAATGGTATCTACTTATCCAAGGACAATGTATTCTGTACACGAAACTAAGTAATATTATTACACAAAAATAAATAATCGCTGGAAACCTATCTTCATTTATTTTTAGTGTGAAAATTTGCTACTTGCGATAGTGCGTGTAAAATATTGTGCTTGGATGTGGTACAAGGATCGTGGAAGTACTTGAAAGTTGAAACTGTGTTATAACATCGGTAAAAGTTGGAAATTCAACTTTCAATATCTCCATAACTAGACGGTACGATTTAGTACGAAAAACATATCACAATGACGGTAGGCAATGTCGGCTCCGCCAAGAGTCTTTATCCATCCGTTATGTAACTTGTATTCAAAAGTATTTTTCGCGCCGCAGATGAAAACGTGACAAACAGATTCACGTGTCTTTGTATGATTCCCTATATTATATATATTTGATATGTCCCTTTGTATGATTAAATCTTTAAAACTCCGCAACAGGTTTTGATGCAGGTTTTTTAACTGATATTGATTAAAGAGGAAGGTTTATATGTATAAAATACATCTATTAAATTCTGGACAAATACTATTATTTTTGAGATTTCTAATGTGATGTAGTGAATAATTACATTTTTTTCGCGTTTGCAGTTAAACGCAGACTGTACACTACAAGATTTATCAAAATAATGTACTAAATATTGTACGCATTGAAAAGGTCTACAAAAATTCAGCGATGGTATATGTCGATCTCTTATGGATATCACTGACATCTATGTTTCGAAGCGATTTTAACCAATACAACATTAATCCTATCCAATTTAATACCTTAAATACATTGATGATTTAATATAGATCTATATCGTCCTATACAGCATATGATTTAAATAAATATTTTCGAAGATATTGGGGCGGGAGCAGCGCGCCGCTATGTTTTTAGGGTTCCGTACCTCAAAAGGAAAAAACGGAACCCTTATAGGATCACTTTGTTGTCCGTCTGTCTGTCTGTCTGTCTGTCTGTCTGTCTGTCTGTCACCACCCTTTATCTTAAGAACGCGTGGACGTATCAAGCTGAAATTCACATGAAATACTCGGGTCTATTGTCCCTTTAAGCTGTGCAAATATCAAACTTCTAAGCCAAGCCAATCAAAAGATCCAGTCGATTATGTCAATATTTTCAACAAATTTTCGACACTCGCAAAGGAATCAAAACCTACAGGATACTTCCCGTAAACTCAGAATCTTGAAAATTGGCATGAAGCATTGTCATATAATGCAAATATAGGAAAAATTGCGAAAATTAAATTTTTTTAGTTGTATAATTATAATAAACATATTTTAATAAAATGGAACTTACTACCTTATTTCTCACGAACGAATAAAGTTATCAAATTGAAATTTATACCAGATACCTAGGTCTATTGTCCCTTTAAGCTGTGAAAATATCAAACTTCTAAGCCAAGCCAATCAAAAGATACAGCCGATATATCGATATTTTCAACAAATTTTCGACACTCGCAAAGGAATCAAAACCTACAGGATACTTCCTGTAAACTCAGAATCTTGAAATTTGGCATGAAGGATTGTCATATAATGCAAATATAGGGAAAATTACGAAAATCACATTTTTTTAGTTATATAATATAATAAACATATTTTAATAAAATGAAACTTACTACCTTATTTCTCACGAACGAATAAAGTTATCAAATTGGAATTTATATCAAATATCTAGGTCCATTGTCCCTTTAAGCTGTGAAAATATCAAACTTCTAAGCCAAGCCAATCAAAAGATACAGCCGATATGTCGATATTTTCAACAAATTTTCGACACTCGCAAAGGGACCTACAAGATACTTCCAAACTCAGAATCTTGAAATTTGGCATGAAGCATTGTCATATAATGCAAATATAGGAAAAATTGCAAAAGTCACATTTTTTTAGTTATATAATATAATAAAAATATTTTAATAAAATGAAACTTACTACCTTATTTCTCACGAACGAATAAAGGTATCAAATTGAAATTTATACCAAATACCTAGGTCTATTGTCCCTTTAAGCAGTGAAAAAATCAAACTTCTAAGTTAACGCGATCAAAAAATACAGCAGTTTATACCGACACCTTAGACGAATTTCCGTCACACGCTAGGGAATCAAAACCTACAAGGTACTTCCCGTGAACTCAGAATCTTGAAATTCGGCACGAAGCAACGTTAGTACAGGCAGATAAAGGAAAAATTACGAAAATAATAAATTTGAAGTTACATAAAATATTAAAATATTATTTTTGCTTACATGACATAAAATATTTTTTTAATAATTATAAACTTACTACCTAGCCTTTTTCACATGAACGAGTAGAGATATTAAAGTTGAAATTCATCAAACACTTCTTAAATCTAATTGCATCTAAAATGTGAAAAATTCTAAATCACCCGTATAATCATACCGCATGTTTGAATTATTACTTCACAAATGCGCCAATAGATGGCGTTGGAGCATTCGTGTTGAATCCTACATCGCGGTGTCAAGATTCCCCGATGTTAAACTAGGGTCACCAATGTGTCAAGCGAATCACTCTAGTTACGACGGTAGTTGCTGTAGCAGTGCCCAGGTGCTGTTCGCACGTGTACCGAAGTTAGTAAAATTTGCGACAATTTCTCGTTGATTTTGTTTACTTCTACTTTGTTTATCAATTGCAAAATTTTGCAAAGATACAATTATGGCTACAATTGCATTAATCGTCAATGAAAATAATATTTTACATCATATAGTTCCTATGCCTCCAGATGGAAGTTGTTTATTTCATGCAATAGCGTTTTCTATTTACAATTCCACTTATTTGGATCAATCACAATTACTACGAACTTCAATAGTTAATTATATTTATGATAACTGGGACGAGTTTAATTTGTATACAAGCAATGCCCGGGGAGATCCTTTCTCTTCACGACAAGAGTACAAAACTACGATGCTCCAATCCTCCAGTTATGGCGGTACTGCTGAGGTGAAAGCCGCAGGATTTTTGTATCCAGCGAGGTTTGAAGTATATGAACGTAATACGGGTATTCTGAGGGGTGTATTTGGTAGAGAAGGATATCCAATAAAGCGATTACTTTTTTCAGGTAATTTATCATCAGGTCATTATGATTTTTGTTCACCAATCGGGTCCGAAGAATTACTGAGTAATACATATGATAATACGCAGGAAAGCTTCGTAAATAAAACACAAGATTCTAAGGTTGGTCGTCCGAAACGTAATAATAAAGGTGGTCGTCCAAAAAAGTCTGAAAAGTCACGCTCAGAGCAAGTCTTTGAAGCTAAACATAAATATAAGCAAAATCATTCTAAAATTAATAGGGCAGCTGTGGCGTGTCCTACGGCGCCGGATCTCGAGGAATCTCAAGGTCAGCATCTCGTTATCCCTGCTACCTCAGTGTACTCCATGACCTACACAGCTAATTCATCTATGCCAATATCCATGACGTATACTCCTAAACACTCCGCGTCTTTAGTAGCTTCGTCTGATGATACACTTTCTATTAATCGGAAACGAAAATCGTCAGAACTTAAAAAATATAATAAAGAGAAAAAACGTGAATCGAGAAACAAAGAAGAAGTCAAAATTAATGAGAGAATAAGAAACAGACTCTCAAAGATATATCAAAGATCACAAGAATCTACAAGGAAACGTAACAATGAACGAGCTCGTGACACGGCTGCTCATCGTGTATTACGGGAGGACCCTGTATACAGAGACAATGAACGAGCTCGTGACACGACTGCTCATCGTGTATTACGGGAGGATCCTGTATACGGAGACAATGAACGAGCTCGTGACACGGCTGCTCATCGTGTATTACGGGAGAACCCTGTATACAGAGACAATGAACGAGCTCGTGACACGACTGCTCATCGTGTATTACGGGAGGACCCTGTATACGGAGACAATGAACGAGCTCGTGACACGGCTGCTCATCGTGTATTACGGAAGGACCCTGTATACAGAGACAATGAACGAGCTCGTGACACGACTGCTCATCGTGTATTACGGGAGGACCTTGTATACAGAGACAATGAACGAGCTCGTGTCATGGCTGCTCATCGTATATTACGCGAGGATCCAATGTATTGGGATGAAGAGCAAATCCATAATACAATTGAACATCAATTAAATAGGCAGAATACAGATTATGTTGAACGTGAGAAAGAGACAAGTAACTTTAGAAAAAAAAATTACCTACGTGATTGGATGGCCGTACGTCAAAATTTTTTTGATAACATCGCAAATGGTCACACGAATATCTGTTCCTGTTGTGGTCGTTTGTGGCACAAAAATTCGCTTAGAGTTATGAGAAAAGAACAGATGCCTGAAACATTTTCAGATCATAACTTAAATGATTTATTTCTAATCAATACATCTGATGACTGTGGTTCATTTTGTTACACGTGTCAAAAATATCTAAAAGAAGGCAAAATACCACGGCTTGCCATGTCTAATGGTTTAACTTATCCTGTAATTCCAGATGTTCTGCAACGACTTACTCCACTTGAGGAACGTATGGTATCACCACGACATGTATTCCTTAAAATAGTTAGGCGAGGTCAAGGTCTCGGTTTTCAACATGGATTGGTAGGAAACGTAGTGAACGTTCCAGTCGATGTTAATACTATGGTCTCAGCGTTACCAAGGCATGCGTCAGATAGTCACATAATAACACTTGTTTTGAAGCGAAAAATGTGCTACAAACATGGTCGTCAAGAGCGTATTCGTCCTGCTATAGTGAGAGAAGCAGCAAAATATTTAGTCCAGACAGAATTATTTAAAGAATTAAAAATTACATATGATGATCACTGGGAATACGACGACGAAGTTGATGCTGGTCATACAGATAGCAATGAATGCACATGTGAACTCGGAGACTTAATAGATGAACCAGTAAATCCCGGTAATGCTGAAACTTTACTTGATAATGAGCAGGATGTTGTCATTACAATTGCACCCGGTGAGGGTAAGTATCCGCTATCGCTAGTATATGACGATTTTCTTGAAGAATTAGCTTTTATCAAGGTTCATGGGGGAATTAAAAGGCAGTTTAAAATAAATCTAAGTTCTTCTGAGATAATGAAATCCGAAATAAGTCGGCATGATAGAAGGGCTATGCGGCCAGATTATTTGTTTACTTTATTAAAAAAACAACAGATGACCCAAATAGGTGGACACATAGCTACTTGTCTTCGAAAAAAAACCGTCAACGGAGCTCCTGTTTTAGTAAACAACCTTCTTAATGACGACTACTTACAGAACCTCATTCAGCATGATGATGGATATAGAATTCTTAGTAGTGTAAGAAATTCCCCTGCACATTGGGAAGAAGAAAAGAAAAAATTGTTAGCTATGATTAGGCAGTTCGGTGTCCCTACATTGTTTATGACGATATCAGCAGCTGAAACGCAATGGCCTCATTTAATAAAACAGCTTAAAAGCACAGTTGACAAAGAGGAAGTGTCTCTTGAGGAATCCCAAAACGTTCCATACGCAGAAAAAGTGCGACTCATTCAATCCGACCCATTTATATGCGCTACCTTTTTCGAAACACGTTACAAAGAATTAAAAAGAACATGGCTCTCTCCCGTTGGGCCTTTTGGTGAACGTAAAATAAACCATCAATACCATCGCATAGAATTCCAAAACAGAGGTTCTCCTCACGCTCATATGATGTTGTGGATAGAAGATGCGCCTATCTTCATTCCTGGAGATCAATCATCAGCTGAAAATGTTGTAATGTTTGTTGACCAAATCATATCCTGCAATAGTGAAGAATTAGATGAAGATCTAGTTAAGATACAAACTCACAAACACACTCATTCATGTCATCCCAAGTCAAGTCGTCCTTGTAGGTTTGGAATACCTTTTTTTCCAATGGATAAGACACGTCTTCTGACACCCCTGGAAGAAGATAATCCATGCCTTAAAAAATGGAAAGAAGTATCTAAAACGCTAAAAGACGACTTGGTAGATATTCCGCCACATTTAACATTTGATGAGTACTTAGCAACGACAAAATTAAATATCGAAGAATACATATGGACAGTTAGATCAACACTTAAACGGCCCAAAATATATCTACAGAGATGTCCAAAAGATGTCATGGTTAATCCATTTTGCAAAAAAGTATTGGAGTTACAGCGAGCTAATATGGATTGCCAATTTATACTTGATCCATTTGCTTGTTCCGTTTATATTGTTGATTATATTAACAAAGCTGATCGAGGCATGTCAAATTTACTAAGGGCGGCGGTGGAAGAGGCCAAAAATGGCAACAGTAGTATAAAAGAATCTCTACGCGCTATATCAAAAGTGTTTCTAAATTCTTCGGAAATTTCAGCCCAAGAGGCTATATACTGTCTAGCGGGTCTTCCTATGTCACAAGCTTCCGAGGGTGATATTTACATAAACACAGGACACCCCAATGAACGAGTGGGTATTTTGAAATCTTTGATAGATTTACAGTCCTTAGATCCATCGTCCACAGATATATTTAAAAAAAAATTATTAGACCACTATACAAATCGTCCTCGTGATCAAACATTTGATAAAATGAGTTTAGCTTATTTTGCTGCATATTATACTTTCTCAAATAAAATCTCGTGTATACATGAAGGTGAAAACACTGAACATGAAAGTATAGGAAATTGGATTAAGTTGTCAAATAATGATGGTTACGTGCGTAAAAGAAGGAAACCCAGGGTTATACGTTTCCGAAGATATAATAGAGTTCAAGATCCTGACAATTTCTACAGAGAACAGCTAATGTTATACACAAACTGGAGGGATGAAGTTACTGAATTGGCCAATGACATTATAAACCTCGAACAAAAGTTTATTGAACTTAGCGATACAATCCGTTCAGAAAGTCTTCAATTTAATCGCTTAGGGGGGCCAGATGAATTCGAGGCATTGTTAGATGCAATTCGTGATGTAGATAAAGATGAAGAGAATGATGCTTGTGCAGTGAGAGAAAAAGCTCGTCCTTTAGATGATTATGAATTTGAAACACAAGAAGGTGATCCAGATCATTGTCTACAGTTACATGGAAATCAATCGGATTTAGTAGGAGGAGCGATTGCCCAACCAGCAGTATTGTGTGAAGATGATATATTGAGTTTAGTTAGAATATTTAATTGTGATCAAAGACATTTTGTATTACATGTAGGACATATTTTCGCTCAAGAATCACCACCACCTTTTTATTATTTTGTTAGTGGTGGAGCGGGTGTGGGCAAAAGTTTGTTAATTAAGGGTTTATATCAATATTTAATGCTTATGTTTAATAGAGTTCCGGGTATAAATCCTGACGATGCTAGAATTTTACTTTGTGCATACACGGGAAAAGCTGCTTTTGGAATCGGTGGTCAAACTGTGCACAGTACGTTTGGACTTCCGGTATCCCAGTATGGCCAAACAATGCCCGAATTGTCAGCAAGCACCGCAAACACTTTAGCATGTAAACTTGCAAAAGTAAGATTAATTATTTTGGATGAAATCTCTATGCTAGGGAGTCGAACTCTGAACCAAATTAACAGGAGATTGCAGCAAGTATTTCACACAGATACGCTATTTGCTGGTATATCTATAATAAGCGTTGGGGACTTCAATCAGTTACCACCGGTGGGTGACAACTGGGTTTTTCAGCCAAACAGTAGCCGAAATCCACTGGCACCCCTTGCTGGCGCTCCGTTGTGGGAACCATTTCGTCTCTTTATGATGACTAAAATAATGCGGCAAAGAGATGATCTGGCATTTGCAATAGCCTTAAACAATATGGCAGTCGGTCGGATGACTTCTATGGATATAGACTTAATAAATTCTAGATGTTACAGTATTAATACTTTACCTGCAGAGGCGGACGGAGCGACACATTTATTTGCGACCAACAATGAAGTTGATAAATACAATAATCAAGTATTGTCTCGAATGAACACTGAAGGGCACTCGGTTAAAGCACTTGATGTGGTTTCTGGAGCACCAAATCCGCAAGCTGCTAGAAAAGCCTTGCAAACTGTAAGTGTTCTAGCTACCATGCAAACATATGGACTTCCAAAGAACTTATTTTTAAGAGTAGGTGCTCGTTATATGGTGACCGTGAATATTGACACCACGGATGGCCTTGTGAATGGTACTACTGGAATACTGATTACGGTCGACACAAGGAAACAAGCAAAAAGCGGCCTTTACGTATTTGGATACTGTTCGATAAATGTACGGGTATAGTTACGAGAAGTAGATGTCAAGTAACTTCTCGAAAATATCGTCAGTATCTCGAGTCGTATTGGACGCCATTAGATGCTGTCACGTACACTGTCAAAAAATGGAAGTCTTCTAATCTTGTAGTGCAGCGTACTCAGTTTCCAGTAGTACCAGCAGAAGGCATCACAATTCACAAATCACAAGGTGCAACCTTACAAAAAGTTGTGGTGCACATTTCCAAAAACGTTAAAAGATCGATGTTGTACGTGGGTTGCTCTAGAGCAATATCATCGTCTGGACTGTTTTTAGTAGTGAATTCAGGCATATTTAAACCGCCCAATGAAATATTAGAATCAAGTTCTGTAAGTATAGAAATGCAAAGACTGGAGCAAAACAAATTGGTACCATATTTTAAATTTTTGCAAACACCTGAAGATAATGTAGTTCAAATTGTATTTCATAATGTGCAATCATTGCGCAAACATTTTTCAGATGTCATAGTAGATCCTATTATTCATTCCTCACACGCAGCATTGTTTGTTGAAACCTGGGGATGTCGTAGAGACACTTTTGAACTTGATGGTTTTAATGAGGTGTGTAGATTAGATGGTCCAGCCATATCTAATGCAAATCCAGGTTGGGGATCTATTGCGTATGTACGTCGCAATCTTAAGGATGCCGTTAGAGACGGATCATGTGAAAGATATTATTTAAATAACCTAGACGGTGCAAACGGCCATTGTGAATGCTTGCATTTTGAAATCTTTAATGTTAGAGTGATAACTGTATATAGGTCACCACAATGTCAAATTAATGTTGCAATAGTGTGCATTAATACAGTAATATACGGCAGCAACTTCAATAGGTATAATTCATGTTCTCGTCTGATTGTTGTGGGAGACTTCAATATCGATTTTAGAATGAATCCTCAGAATTCATTTTCCACATATTTTTCATCCATAAACATGTTTCCGTTAATAAACACTAGCACTACACGAAGTAATACAATTATAGATAACGTTTTTTCGAACTTTAATGTTCAATGTGATACAATTCACACCTTTTTCAGTCACCATTTACAGATTTGGTTCAAATTTAAGACATAATTAGTTATTATTAATAAGATTTCTGAATGATGACTACAAAATTTTGTAAATAAATAACTTTAATGAACTTTTACAAGGTACTGGCCTACTATTTTAGTTATGTTATAAAATAAAAAATATAAACTATGTTGACTCTCATGAAATTACCATAACTATGATTGTCCTAAACTGAACGGTTTGCGCGAGAGTCACTTCCAAAGTATTAAAATGTGTACCCTCTCTGTAAGCTCCAAAATAAGATAATATTAAAACTAAAAAAATATATGATGTGCATTACGCATTACCATGCAATTGGTTTGAACGATATCTAGTAAGTAATTTGATTTAATACGTCATAAATTGTAAACCGCTACGTTAGTGCGCTAGTGCTGCGCTAGTGGCGGAACCCTCGGTGTGCGAGTCCGACTCGCACTTGGCCGGTTTTTTTGTACAACGTTCACAGTTTTTCTGTTGTGTATTTACTATCAGCATAGCACCCGTGCGAAGCCGGGGCGGTTCGCTATTTATTTTATACTAGCGGCCGCCAGCGACTTCGTTCGCGTGGAGTTAGTTATGCTCCGCTGCTATTGGTCGCAGCGTGATGTTATATAGCCTAAAGCCTTCCTGGATTAATGGGCTATCCAACGCAAAAATAATTTTTCAAATCGGACCAGTAGTTCCCGAGATTAGCGCGAACAAACAAACATACAAACAAACTCTTCAGCTTTA
>JADWQK010001245.1:0-222397 GCA_017933935.1 Sesamia nonagrioides
ATTATATCAATGGCTACTTAAGGTTTGTACCGTAATGAAAAAAAAAAATTATTATAACATTATTTTGTTAGAGAAATAATGTTATAATTTAATTTTTTAATTTCCTTTCGATATACTATTGGTAAAGTACGCCAATATAAACTCCTTTTTGGTTTTATATTTTTAATTTTTTGATATGAGAGTAGATAAAATACATTATAAAATACAATATTTGCGTTGTCGTACACATAATAATATTACATAAAAAAATTAACATTACGTAACAGATTACGTACGTTAACTATACAATGCGTATATACTTACATAATCAGCCTATAACGTTCTCACTGCTGGGACACAGGCCTCCTCTCGGTGAGGGGGAGTGGGCCGTAATCTACCACTCTCGCCCAGTGCGGGTTGGTAGATGTCACATGTCTTCGATGTTTATGACTCTAGGACATGGCGGTTAATACAATCCATACTAATATTATAAATGCGAAAGTAACTCGTCTGTCTGTCTGTCGGTCTGTCTGTCTTTCTGTCTGTTACGCTTTCCCGCTTAAACCTCTCAACCGATTTTGATGAAATTTGGCACAGACAATCTTTAGACCCTGAGAAAGGACATAGGCTACCTTTTATCCCGGAAAAATTGATGTTCCCGAGGGAAACCTAAAAAGCGCGATATAACCGAACTCCACGCGGGCGAAGCCGCGGGCGGAAAGCTAGTGGATAATAAAATATAAAGCACCTCATATTACTGAATTATCTTAGTTATGACTTCTTACGTAAAGTAGGTATAATACCGTAGGGTATATCAGTTTTGACAGAAGAAATATAATTGCTCCTGGGTTCGATCTGTCAAAAAACGGCTAACCTAGTGGACAGAGTATGGTAGGTAACTTTAAGTCTAGTCTTAGTCATTCTTATATACGCGTATCTATTATTTGAGTTATCTATGTATATGTTTGTGGCCTGATTTTACAATTGTAAGTACTGTTCTCTTATACGATGCTTATTTAATTTGGTCTCTCTCTGTTTTGCTTATCAAGTCTTTTAGGTACTAACTGACGTTCAAAGTTGTCAGCACGAATTAACTTAGCACGAATTGCTTGTAAATAGTAGGTATACTAATTTTATCTACATACTTGACACGGTGCAGATGACTGTTTTTAGTTTCATCATTTGTGATAAGTATCTGCGTATGAATATTATGTACGGACGACAGCAAGTCAAGCTACCCCAAACTGTCAGATATTCCCAATCAACCTTGAGCCTTAATGGCATAGAGATAAAGTTGAAAATCTAATAAAGAACTCTGTCTGTCTGTACTAGCTTCTGTTGACGACTTCGTCTGTATGAAATCCTATTTTTTTAAACATCTATACTAATATTGTAAATTTGAAAGTAACTCTGTCCCTACTTTGGAGTAGGTTACCTTTTCACGCCTACACTAAAACCTAGTATGGAGATAGTTGGCAACCCTGGGGAAAGACATAGCCTGTTTTTTTTGTCCCGATAGCATGTTTTTCTGGGATAATTACGATATCCACGTGGACATAGCTGCGGACAGAAGTAAATAAATAATATCCTATCCTATCATCATCATCATCATCAGCCTCTACTCATCCACTGCTGGACATAGGCCTCTTCCATGGCACGCCAACAAGCTCGATTCTGAGCAGTTCTCCGCCAGCCACTACAAGCCACCTTTTTGATGACGTGGCTCCATCTCGCCCAAGGGCGTCCTACGCTACATTTGCCGAGACGCGGTCTCCACTCGAGGACTCGTTTACCCCAACGGTTGTCGGCCCTACGGCATATGTGACCAGCCCATTGCCACTTCAGCTGGCTAATCCTCTCAGCTATGTCGGTGACTCTGGTCCTCTGTCGGATCACCTCATTTCTGATGCGGTCCTTCAGAGAGACGCCCAACATAGCCCGCTCCATAGCTCGCTGAGCGGCTTTAAACTTATGGACTAGTCTGGCCGTTAGTGTCCACGTCTCAGCTCAGTAAGTCATGACGGGTAGGACGCACTGGTTGAAGATTTTAGTCTTGAAACATTGGGGCATGGGCGATGAAAATACCCGAAGAAGTTTTCCAAATGCGGCCAATCCCAGCTGGATCCTTCTATTTGCCTCCTTCTCGAATCCTATCCTATGGTACTCGCCAATACTTGTAGCTCCCCGTTAAACTATTTTTTTTTTAAAACGTGACCAGCAGTTACTAATATTACCCCCTACATATTTACAAATGTTACCTGTTTTTAATATCACTATAGTACACTGTAGTGATAATTGAAAGCAGCCGTGGCCTAGTGGTATAAATTGTAACAAAAAAAAAAGAGAAATAGGTATTTATAAAAACGTTTTTAGATTTTCGATACCGTTATATGTAAATAACGTGTACTTAGGTACTTATTTCCTTTCATTTTATGGATGTGAACACCCACGTATGCTAAAAGGGCACATTTTCTCGGTGGTAGGCAACAATATCAGCCGCCGGCATAAGTTACCACCCACCAGACAAAGTCTTGCCGCCAAGCGATTCGTCGTGTTCCGGCATGATGTCTGGTGAAGCCGTACGGAGGACGGGTCTGAGCAGTTGTGTTGCGATGAGTGCCGGGTACGATGTGCGTAATTTTGTTCTGTCGGGAGTTTGGTCGTGGAGGGTCTCCAGATCATCCTCTGGCGCAGCATCGTTGGTCGTCCTCGCTCAACTGCCGTCTTCCTTCCTATTCACTCAGTTTTTTTGAGTGAATAGGCTTAATAAGCTAGTGCGCTTTACCATCAAGGATTGCATCACTGCTTACCATCAGGTGGGATTGCAGTCAAGCACTAGTTTATAACTAATTAAAAAAAAATTTAAAAAAATCGTTATTTCTTATTTATATGTGAGTTGGTTGGTTTCTCTATCCAACTAATATTATAATCATCAAGATTTTTTATGTATGAAATTACGTACTTTGTCTCAAGCACGGATTAACATATAACCGGGCAGTCAAACCGGATCGAAAATTATGCGGGTGAATCCGCTGGAAGCAGTTAGTTTTTCATAAGATGATTGATGACATCAAAATTAAGAATCGAAATATTAATCATGTGTCGCGGAACAAAAATGTCAAGCTCCTGCCTCCCCTATATTATGGTTATTTCCCACCAAGCGCCCTCAGTTTGATTTCTGTAATTACACAATGAAATGATAAATTATATTTATGTGGCACTTATTACAATTTTCACGCTTAGATTTCAGTGGTAAAGAAGTCTCTCCGTTATCATAATTTTATATTTATTTATCAATTTATTTATTTATTTATTTTATTTTTTATTTATTTCGAGCAACAAGTCTCCTACTTTTAATAACAATGTACCTACGAAATGTGTTACTTAATAATAACTATCTACATTCACATACAAAAAAAAAAAACAATACTGACTGTGACATCATTGCTGCAAGGGCATAGGCCCAGCCGAAACCTTGCAGCAATGGTTCACAAATTGACAGTTTGTGAACATTGTGATGGGATGCTGTTGACGCTTACCGTAGAATTGGGAGGACCCGGTACCCCGGAAAGGCACATGACGAACGCAAAGGTGGTTTTTTAGCCGGTAAGAGTCCGGCACACCCCCCGCGTCCCCAAGCGGAGAACGGGAGGATAGTCCATGAGGATTTTTCCACCTACGGAAAAAAAAATGTTGTTGACGCTGCCCCGCGCCCTACGAGCCAAGGAAGCGCTTCGATTCCGCGTTACTCTGTAGAAACAATTCACACGACCTTCATCAAACATTCCTGATACACTGCAGCATATAACATAAGCAGCCTATAATGTTCCCAGGCTTCCCACTCCTGGACACAGGCCTTCTCTCGGTGAGAGCGAGTGGGCCGTAATCTAACACGCGGGCCCAGTGCAGGTTGGTAGATCACATCTACAGTCTTCGAAGTTTAGGCTTTAGGACATGGCGATTTCCTCACGGTGTTTTCTTTCATCGTTTTGAGAGCAGTGGTGATGAAATAATTCATACAAAGTAAAGTGTCTGGTGGGGTTCGAACCCACGACCTGATCAGGATAAGCGGTTGATGATATAGGCATCATTTGCCTCGCGATTTCTTTCAATTACAATAATAATGTTAAGTACTTAGTTATCGTTTATTGTTCGTGTTTTTTTTATTCAAAAGGAAGGGTAAGTTCACATTTGCGATTGCGCCGCCATTGACTAACAATTTGAATATTTGTGATTTAAATTATTAATTCTTAGATTCGATTCATCATTCAATTCGACACTACTTTAGCAGTATTCAAATTATTTATTCGGGATTCAAACATAGCAATTGATCATTCATTTTAATATTTCATGTCTATTCATTTTGATTGAAAGCATCTCGGTCCTCTGTGATGCAAATTATAATTATCGTTCGTCGAAGTAAGCCGTACTATAGAAATTGTTATCAGCTAGAAAAATGTTGCAGCGTTTTTATCAACTCTACAAATATTTATTCAGTATATGCCTACTAGACAGCGGCTGTAAACAAGCATCATCAATGATGAGCCATTTATTTAAATAAAGGCTAAGGAATCAGCGCTTTTCAAACGTCAAAACTACATCGTCGAACTCACCAGCTTGTTATTATTATTTTTTTATCTAAGTATAACGTGTAAAAGGAATTCCAATATTTTTGCGATTTCATTAGGCAGTAAGCCGAAAATTCCCACCCTTTACCGCTTCCTAGTTATTTCGCAGGAAAAATAAGTCACGGGTGAATAAATTAAAATAGGTTTTCAGACTTAGTTTCACAAAACTACGGAACTGTTATCAGTTGGTAATTAGTTTTAAGTGTAGGTAAATCCGTGTAACACCTTTACCCGTATTTATAAACGTCCAGTGAAGCGGAACTGTTGCCGAATTGCGAACACAGTTGTGACAGCGTCTGGTTGTTACCACAACTAAATTTATTTCGCCTAATTGGCACATTGAGTTCAGCGCACTTAATAACTGAATTTCTAAACTTGTTAAATTATTTATCTCCATAACAGGCATCAATGTCGTTTGTATCTCGCAGCGTTCCCGGTATAGCTAATAGTCAATTGGACGTGCGAGCAGACGGTCCCGTCGGTAATTTGCATAAATTGATTGCACGCCACGGGCTGGCGCGGCGGACACGGGCGAGGTGTGCGCCCGCGCAGGCCCGCCGCAGTCGCGCGCCCAACCCACCGACTGATACACGTTCACCCGTAATGCTTAATTACATCCTCGCCTGTCGTAATTGTCGGACAATTTAGCACTTTTTCAATCCAATTGCGAATTTTCTAAAACGGGTTGTCCAGTGTCGGCTCGGTCGCGAACTGTTCGTGCCGATTGATGGCACCGCTTGTGGCTTTCCGGCGTCCTGTGCGGTTATCTAGTGAATAACCCATGTTATAGTGATCTCGCCTTCAACACTGTGTTACAACCATTACTTTCCTCTAGTCACAAGTCGGCACAATGCGTCAGAGATACCAACTGAAGCAGAGACCGTACGTATAGTTCACCTACGAACATATCTAAGTATAACAAAAGCTCCTGTATCCACTTGACCCGCTGACCGCTTGTTTGACATGACTAAGCATGTTGTTAATCGGTAAATTCAAATCTTATACGTGCAAATGATAATAAATGCCTCCCAATCGAATACAATAGCTAGAAAGTAACAGAGATAATGCTGAACAATAGCATTCCTTACGTGCATCGATGCCAGCTTTGATAAATAGTTACTACAAACAAGTTTAAGGCCGTATATGTAACATGAATCAAGATGTTGGCAATTATATGCATTTTCCCAGAGTATCTTTTCAGAAAAAAATGTCTGTTTCTCTTGCACAAAACATCGAGATGTTGGTTCATTGAGCAGAAATGGCAACGTTTCAGCAAAGTTACAGGCAGCAGACTGGTTGCTGAATGTTTTGTAATATGAAACATTGTTTGACGGAAAACTTCGTCGGGTGTGCAAACAAGTCTTGTTATAAAGCAAAAGTGTCCCGTACTCTGTACAGACTTTAAACTATGAACAGGCAGCGTATTAACGTGGAAACTTCTATAAGTAAACATTTGTATTTGTGTCATCTGCTCGTTTGTTGATTGTGTGTGTCTTTCTGTTTCAGGTAAGTCCTTCAGCCTACTGCCTACAACCTCAGAATACTGAGTAAGATTGATGATAAGTAAACTGTTTGGATACACTGATAATACGGCTTTACCACCGTATTTTTCAGAGCTATGGCACAGTAAACATAAGCTATGCCGTGATGACGCATCCAATAAAAATTTGAAGTAATTTCTGCATAGACTTTGGAGTATTCGCTTTAAACAGTTGCTAGTTATTTTATGAGTCTATTCCCTTCAGCCCTTAGAGAAACACAAGGTTTTCTCAAAGGATATTAATGTTAATGCTGCAAACCGTGAACCCGAAAATATCCTACTCGACATCTACATCACCCATGGGAACATGTACTTACCTACCTTGCGTATGTAAAATTATATGGCCTATATACATATTATCGCTTTCCGAAAGAAAATTTTCTCTTCCTGCAGTTATATAACATTAATGTGCCTTGTCTAGCATTGCATAGACTCTGATGTATCAATCTATGTACTTTTGTATCAAGAATATAACCGTAAAATCATTCTGTGATATATAGTTTTATGTAGAATTTGAAGATGCATTGCCTAGCCTTCAGTTAGTGCGATCTAGTAGTTTATTACGCGAGATAGTCTCTCTAGGATGCTAAATAATAGAACCTACTTTTGTATCAACAATATAACCGTATAATCATTCTTTGATTCATAGATATTGAATTTGAAGATACTTTGCATAGACTTCAGTTAGTACGATCTTGACGCTAAATATAGAACCTACTTTCGAATCAACAATACACATGTAATCATATAATATAAAGACTGATATTATATAATATCATATAATATCAGTCTAATCAGTCATACAAACAGTATGCAACAATTCTGCATATTATTGTGTTAATGTCAGTATCTGATGCGAACGAAAATAGTGTGTTATTCACAGCAAGTGACCTTAATTGTTATGCTCGAAATTTGTCATAAAGCCTATTATAACGGACACGATTGAAGTGTTACCTACACATAAATTAGAATAAATATATTGTCCTTGCGACCACGGTTTGGAATTTTGATGAATACAGGGTACCAGGCTCTGCAGAGTGGTAACGCAGGGGTGGGATATGATGCGTGTCGGATCTTTAAAGTACCTATGTTTCCAATTTTTCGTGGTTAAATAATTGCTTTAAAGGCCCTGACATCCTTGTGATCCAGTCACACCTTCATGCTTGCCACTTGACCATTTTTTTTTACATAATAAGCTCTCCGTAAAGTGGTGGCCTAGTGGTTAAAACACTAGCCTCTCAAGTATGAGTGTGCAGGATCGATTGCAGGCCAGGCAAGTACCAATGTAACTTTTTTAAGTTATAGGTACTTTCTAAGTATATCTTGGACACCAATGACTGATTACAAGGTGAAGGAAAACATCCTGAGGAAATCTAGACTTTAAGTCTGAAATCGCCAACCCGCGTTGACCAAGCGTGGTGATTACGCTTACGAATCCTTCTCTGTATGAGAGGAGGCCTGTGCCCAGTAGCGGGACGATAAAAAAAAGGTTGATGATGATGAAGCTCTCCGTGTCCCGGAAAGCACGTTGTGCTGTTGGTCTTGGCTATCATTGGTAGATCTTTGACAGTCGTTACGGGTACTCAGAAGCCTTAATTAGTCTTACCAAGGAGGGTCGTTTGGAGGTCAGATGGGTGTATCGTATTACCCAGCAACAGGGCTTTGGAGGTCAGATGGGTAGTCGCTATACTTATGTAAAATACATTCAACTGCATTCGGTAAGACTGGAGGCTAACCCCAACTTTGTTGGGATAAGGTTAGCCAGGTTGATATTGAGACACTGCCCACTGTAACTTAATACCATCATACCTTTTTTTTTGTTTTGGTTGGGAAATCCTTAATTTCTGTGCGGAGCGGAAGGGCGTCTCAGATTTTAAGTGACTAGGGTCCGTATTACAGAACGTCACTCAAACTCAAGCTCTACTTAAGTCTCGTTTCAAGCCTTTTGATTGGTTGAAACTAGTTTTAAGTAATGCTTAAGCAGAGATCAATGCTTGAGTTTCCTTCTGGAATACGCACCTAAAACCCACCCGTGTTTCTTCACTTGCCTGTGCGCTAGGGACACGGTTTCATAAACCATCATACCCTAAAGGAAAATGAATAATACTTGATTGTGTACAATTTCGTGTTTCCTATTTTCAATTATTTGGAATACTTACCTGCTAAACTTTATCAATAAAGAGCTTCCTCTAAGAATTACGATAAATAGCACTTTTTACGAGTTTAATAGTTGTTGTTTAGAAGAAAAGTCGATCCTAATAACCGAAGGCCATCCTCTTTATTATACTTACCCTGTGAATCCGAAATCATTTTGTAATTGAGTATCCTGTTCGCAACTCTCAAGTTGAGTTGTGGAGTTGTTTTCTTGATTGCAGGATGTTTAGTAATCCAAACGCGACACCGTCCTTTGTTTACGAGTGTTATACGGGACGGATTTTGGAATTGAAATAAGGAGAAAAGTAAAGTTTGTAGTAATGATACATTTCTGCTGGGAATCTCCAGAAGCTAATTGATTAATACACTGTCAATTGCAATCCAAAAGATTTTGATAATCCAATTTTTTGTGCATTTGATAAAAAGTTCCTAACATACGTTGTTACAGCAATGAATGTTATTAAACTGTCTAAAATGAAAGGCATTGCCATCAAGAAAGACTTACATTTCTCAGCTAATAATTACCAATAATACTAGAAGTGTGAAAAGTTCTAATTTTAATGTATCACTGTTCTCAAGAAAAAATAAAGCACGATTTTAGCTTTTCCCACTTTGTTTTTCTCGAGAGACCAATTCCCTATAATTCGTTGGATCAACAAACCTTTTAAAGTCCCCTAAATTAAGCGTAAAGTTTGGATGCGGGCGTAACCGATAAAGAATCGGAAAAGACCGAAGAAAAAAGTGAACAATTTGTTTGAAATCGTTATGTTAGTCCCTCGGCTGTACTCGGTTCAAGCCGTGACCTTCCGATCGTGAGCCGACACCCGTAGCAAGGTTATTGTCACTTCCGTTGCTGATTAGAAATGACTGATATACATATTTTTGAAGGTTCACTACTATAATTACATAAACATTTCTAATTGAATGGGAATCTTCTTTACGAGATGCAACAATACCTTTACAAACACATCTCTCATTAAATTAATAGCTATCAAGATGGCCTTGATACCCACAAAGCGAATCCACTTCGCAAGTACAAACAATACAAAAATGAGTTCAGAATCAAGACATAAATTACAGTATTACATGTCAGTATGACTTTAGTTAATTCCTAACGTAACAATTACATAAATTGATAATAATCGTTTCAAATAAAACACGCAATGGACCGCGTAACGAAACTTATGACATTCAATACGCAGTTTATAATCTGCGACCTCTGTCTGTAATTATTTCTTAGAATACGAATAGCATAGGAACAATTTCCATTTTTTTTTTTCATAAAGCCAAAGTACAAAGTTTTCGAAATATTTTAAACGTGGAACGGTTGGTTTAGGGAAGCGTGGGCTTGCGCAGACGCCGTTGGGAGAGTTAAGAATGCGGAATGGTTCGCCAATCATCGGGTAAAGGCTTGTTGTTATACTGCTAGGGCCAGTTTTGCAACCGAGGTGTTAATTGATATGCAAATTGAGCTCGGCTAACTTGTTTTGACATTGTGACTTAACTTTATAGAAAAGGGTTTTCTTAGGTTTTTTTGATGAAGAGAAGTGTATTTTTTTTTTAATGTACGATACTGCCACGAGCATTACATACCTATAGTTATGCAAAATCAAAAGCGTTTTTTTCGTGAAATACAAATTTTTATATTGAGAAAGTGTACCAACCAACCTTAACCCCATAAAAAATTATCAACCCCAAGAGAACATCACTTTTGAATCATGCGTCAATGTCTCATGTATCACGTGACAATTTTACAGTACCTACATGAACACGAACTTTTTACAAGGATTGCTGTCAGGTTTATTCAGTCTGTATTTTTAAGGAAAGACATTGAATGTTGTAATAAAGACATGATTTTAAACGTAAGACCATGTATATAGATAATAAATTATTTATTAGTCTTTTTTAATTGTTTGTTTGGATGAGTCTGGGTAGACAAATAACACACGGAGTAATTTTTCGCCAATTTAGTTTTATTAAATAAGCATGGAGCAGTTTAGGCAAGTCCTGTGGTAACGGCCGCGACTTGTAGGTATCATAGTCAGGAGCTTTAAATTGTGGAAACTATTTCATGACCACTGCTCTCAAAACGGTGAAGGAAAAAATCGCCAGGAAACTGGCATGAAATAACATTAGAAGCTGATTTTGTATCCCACACTAGGCCCGCGTCCTGGACGAAGACAGGAGAACTGTGACCCAGCCAGCAGTGGGAAATTTACAGACTGTTTATGCTAAATAGACGCCGCATTTTTTCACAAACAACATAATATTCAGCAATGCGGCCCAACATCACGATATCCGATCAGAATCAGTTCTAGTACCTACAAATATTCATTGTTCTAGAAAAAAAAAACTCCCAACAATACGGTTGGGTCACACGAGGGTAATAATCGCTAACAACTGGTTTCGTACTAAAACTGACACGTGAAACTGAGCATGAAATACGATGCTTCGCCATTCTTTCGGCAACTCTTTCATTAATTAGATAGTATTTACTTAATCATGATTTGCCTAGCCTTTTACCAACTATGTATGTTGCGGCCGGCTTCTAGTCCAACCTGTTGCAGCTAAATAATAAACTCTATTAATATGTACTGGCGGGTAATTGCGAAATAAATTAACAGTCGTAATGGCTTTCATTTTGACACTTCAACAACATTCATTGCGGACCCCGAACTCCAACGCGAAAGCCGCGAATGCAACCGGGATAAACGCTAAGGTGATGACGATGATGACTTCAACAACATTCATTGTATTATTGAATAGAATACTCTTTATTATGTAGGGTCACCATAAGTTCGTGATAAGAGAAGTTAAGCATGCAAATTTTCGGACATATGTAGCAATGGAATAGCAATCCTTCAATTATGATTGATAGTGCCGTATTTCGCAAACAGACTGCTGGCCACGCTGCACTAGGGTTGCCAACTTTTGATATCAAATTTTGTGGAGACTGGTCATCTCTTAGCTGCCAGTGGGCTTAATTCATTTTCTATCTTTTAAATATTTTTTATATTTATACATTGTGCTCACACGATAGAAGTAACAGAAATATGTAACGAAGAAATGTAACCCATATTATGATTTTAAAAGAGTGTCCATGGAGTTTCTTGCACGTTCTCCTCCATAGAGATCTACGCTTTGGAACGTGCAATTTAGCTTCACTCTTCTTAAACTGACCGACATTGACTATACAAAAGCACCTACGGATGGTTAATTTGAAATAAACAATTTTGATTTGATTTGTATTTTTGAAGCCGTTGCCTGTAAAAATATAGTAGATGAAAAATAAACATACAGTATTTTATTTTTCAAAATGCGTAATTTATAGCTACATTAACTAGTTTTTTTTGTCTCATTCACTGTTTATGAGTTTGTTTAGGTATATTGAGTATTTAGACCTATTATACATAATACGAGTGTGTCATAAATATGGCTTTGAGTCAACAAACAATCACTAACTCCAGTCTAGCAGACTGTCAATTTTCTTACTATGCAAGAGTAATCTATGTCAGCCTACAAGTGAAGAACTAGATATTGACCTAGATTTATCAATTCGTTATGTGGGCAGGCTTGATTGGGGACATGCAAGTGGCAGTTTCGTTTTGTTTTATCGAAAATATGTGGTTGCATTATTTTTAGTATTAGTAGATGAGTTGAATTAGTTTTGATTTAGGATTAAAATGCCGCTTTCCCTCCTGGTCATATTTGATAAGAGTCACTTATTCTAATTAGGCTGAGAAACAGCACTTTTCGTTCGGTTCCCCGAAACGCATGTCCCTCACCAATGCCCTCTATTTTGCTGGGAAGAAGTAGTGCAACAAACTCCTCAGCAACATAGTATACCCATTGCAGATAACGTAAATATTTATTCAAATTTTCAAGCAGAGTCTGAATCATTTAAGGCGTTAGCGTCTCAGACTGTTTCAGTTCTAGTATTGACGCGATTTTGCACGACATTTAATTTTCTACGGAATTATTTCCAAATTATACACTTTTTGCCTCTTTCTAAACGTGTGAATTTAAAACAATTCAAACGCTGAGAGAAAAAAAGGTTTCTTTTGCGAATAACCAATTTTCGTGCACAGTGAGTGTGAAAATGCTCAGATTCGTGTAGCATGTAATCTGACTATGAGCACAGGTGTTTGTCACAATGTTTGTTATCCAATAACGTAGCACAATGACAAATTGTACAATGAGTTTGCTGTTATGTGATATTTTGGCTTGTTCTTACATTCTTTTGTATCAAAGTGATCCTTAAAATGAAGTAAGAAACAGGAGATACTTTTGATCCTAATTACATGATGTTTCTACCATACCCAATCTTTTACTCTTTACATAAGCCTAGAGTGAATAGGCTCTTAATAAACTAGCACGCTTTACCATCAACGATTGCATCACTGTTTACCATCAGGCGGGATTGCAGTCAAGCACTAGTTTTTAAATAATAAAAAAATAATACAGAACAGCTCGAACGATTAATCGACACATTGGTGTAAGAACATTTCAAATTTTAAACAGATATAGAATGAATGAATGATGTAGAATTGTAGATCTAATAAAACATCATTATTTTTTTAATTTGAATATAGGTGATTATCACACTGCTACGCATCACGCTGCATGTTGCGTATCAACGCACCTACGCGCGTAGTTTCTAATGTGGATTTTTACAAATTCACGCGCGTAGTTGCGTTTTGTGGATTCACGGCGGCTTTGACTCATTTCATTCTAAGACACGCCAAGCCTATCTAAAATCACGCACGGCACTGCGAGTCCCGCACCCACGCGCGTTTCCGCAATTGCGCATGTTTCTCCGTTCATCCGTCCGTGCGTGTTGTGTGGCAGTGTGTTAAAAGGTCCAAGCCTTATGGCGATTAATACACGGCTAATATTGATCCTTATTAATGTTATCAGGTTCTAACCTGATAACATTATTAAGGATCACTATTAGCCCTAATTTATCATATGAAAGGTTGATGAAGTAGGTACAGAACATTCCTGCATGTAATGAATGATCCACCATAAAAATCATGATAATAAGTATTAATAATGATAAGCATACCATGTCGTATAACGACAAGAAAAGACTTTAGAGGGAGACAGTATTTATTAAGTATACAGAAAAGACAAGATGGAAGTATAAAAATGAATAATGTCGATGAATGATTGATGGGTGATGGTGAAGGGCGGCCCCTGGTGGACCGGCGGCAGTTACGGGGGAGCGGCCCTGGCGGACCGGCGACAGCAACAGACGAGCGGCCCTGGCGGACCGGCGACAGCAACAGACGAGCGGCCCTGGCGGACCGGCGACAGCAACGGACGAGCGGCCCTGGTGGACCGGCGACAGCAACGGACGAGCGGCCCTGGTGGACCGGCGACAGCAACGGACGAGCGGCCCTGGTGGACTGGCGACAGCAACGGACGAGCGGCCCTGGTGGACCGGCGACAGCAACGGACGAGCGGCCCTGGTGGACCGGCGGCAGCTGCAGAGGAGCGGCCCTGGTGGACCGGCGGCAGCTACGGAGGAGCGGCCCTGGTGGACCGGCGTCAGCTACAGAAGAACGGCCCTGGTGGACCGGCGGCAGCTACACGAAGAACGGCCCTGGTGGACCGGCGGCAGCTGCAGAGGAGGGACTGCCCCGGCGTCACAAGGCCGGCAGCAGTCGAAGGCTCCGGCGGCAAAGGGCCAGGCAGCTCCAGGCGCACCAGTTATATAGAGACTGGCACAGCAGGAAACACCCTAGAAGGGCTCTCGAGGCAGCGTTTACTGGAGACCTACTTTTAAGAGGCTTGTTTGGAAGCCAGAGCTCGACTGACCACTGCTCTGCGATGATTTCTAAAGAAACCTCGGAGAACGGTTGGAGGTCGAAATTTAAAATATTCGAAAATATGGACGAGGAACGGTAAATAATTTTACCATAAAAGAGTTCGAATAACAATTATAAAATAAAAATAGCAGACCAACAAGAATTTTGATGAGAAGGTTGTCATAGATACATCATCAACAATGTTGTCAAAAAATGTCAAAATAATGAAAATGTTCCGTAACAATGTAAATATAAATGATATTAAATTAAAAAGGGCTGTGTTTGATAGGAAAAAGTGATACAGTCCTGCATAGGTACGGCTTCCTATGCTAAGGGGTCACTAAGTCGCCGAAACTTAGGCTTAAAGTTGAGGACTGAGTCTGTAAACAGAAAAATGAGTCCTGGTGTAGTGGAATATGATCAAAACAGAGCCTCATAATAATGGAATGCATATTATGGACCGTGGAAATGAATGATACATATATAAGTATGAATATGAGTATAAATAATAAGTGTAAGTATATCTGAATATGTACATAACATTACATTTTCCCCCCGACCCTGGAAAAATTTTCAACTGTAGAAAATTTTCTAATAAGATTTCAAGTAGGGACTGTAAAACAACACTTCACACATTCATCAATCTCCATTCACCCATTCATACCACCTCTCTTTCAAGCAATCTTCTTCATACAGGCATGGGTGGAGTTCACAGTTGATGACTGCCACTCATAGAAGTGTGTTTTAGAATGACGACAAGGCTTATTTTTGGAGTTGTCAGCCGCTCCAGACTGGAAGGAAAAAAAAAGGAAAACATTAGATAATGTCAGTAGAAATTTAAGCTCCTAGAAGAGCGAAAGAGAGAATTTGGTTTAGGCTTATTTTAGGAGTAACAAACTGCTCCTGCATAGGCTTATTTAATGAGTTGCAATCCGCTCCATACGGTAAAAGAGTGAGACTGAAGAGTAGGGTCGAGCAAATGTAATGTAATGTTTGTGCAGTGAGTGATGTTTATAAATAATATAAAAAATAAATAAGATGTGCAGCTGTAAACAAAAGAAATAAGTAATATTTACATAAATAATTAGTAGGTGGTTGAACTACCAGAGTCAAGTAATCCAGTCAAAGATAAATTGTAAACTTTGATGTTAACAAAAGGTCGTTTAAAATCCTTTTCATTAGAGTATAGAGTTGAAGAGATTTTATAGCATGAAAAGAAATTCTTAAGAGTTTTAATCCAATCGTTCCAATCGTTGGCATCAAAGTTTGTTTTACTTTTCAAGTCAGTCGTTAGTTTTTGAACTAGAGTTAGGTTTAGGTGAACAATTAGGACAGTCTGGGGTTTTAAAACCTTTAAGACCACATTTAAAACAAATTAGAAAGTGACGTTGAGTACAAGTATTTAAGGTATGACCATGCATACGACAACGAACGCAAAATGAATTTTCTTGTGAGTTAGCTTGTTTTAGACTGTTTACTTGTTTGGGAGGGTTTTTGTAAAATCTATTTGTGTATGAAGGAGGTTTTGGGTCAGAAGTAGAAAATTCCGAAGAAGTTGGATGAATTTGTTTATAAGCAAATTCTGAAATAAGGGGATTTTGTTGGTTATTTGGTTCTTTAAAATGTTTGTCTCGATCTAAGAATTTTTCATGATTAATAAAAGATTCTATTAAGCGATGGTATTTGGAATTACCCTGTAATAGATTATCTATTTTAATATTTAAATAACTCAGAGTACTATCTATCTGAGCTAACTCCTCCTCTATAGGAATGGGAGAAGTTAAAATATCTTCCGATGGTGTAGAAGGAGCTAGCAGAAGTATCTGCTTCTTTAACAATATAACTGTTTTTGCTGGTTCCTCCAGTCTAATTGTAACTTCATATTCAAGCTCGTTTTTATTTAAGAGTTCAAATTTGATTGGACGAGACATATTTAAGTGTAAGTTAGAAAAAGATAGTTAAGTATGTAAAAGTATACCTTGTTTTCCTGTTAGGGAAAAAAAAAAAGAAAATTAAGTTAGGTGTTGTAAGTATATATGAGTGAATGAGTTATGTGTGTGTTAAGAGAAAATGAAAGGGATAGAATAGCCAAAATATTTAACCAAAGAGTTGAGAATGTACGACACTAGACGAAGTGTTTCTTTTGAATTTAGGAAGTTAAGGGGGTGCAGGAAATTTTCGTTGGGCGCCAAACTGTCGTATAACGACAAGAAAAGACTTTAGAGGGAGACAGTATTTATTAAGTATACAGAAAAGACAAGATGGAAGTATAAAAATGAATAATGTCGATGAATGATTGATGGGTGATGGTGAAGGGCGGCCCCTGGTGGACCGGCGGCAGTTACAGAGGAGCGGCCCTGGCGGACCGGCGACAGCAACAGACGAGCGGCCCTGGCGGACCGGCGACAGCAACAGACGAGCGGCCCTGGTGGACCGGCGACAGCAACGGACGAGCGGCCCTGGTGGACCGGCGACAGCAACGGACGAGCGGCCCTGGTGGACCGGCGACAGCAACGGACGAGCGGCCCTGGTGGACCGGCGGCAGCTGCAGAGGAGCGGCCCTGGTGGACCGGCGGCAGCTGCAGAGGAGCGGCCCTGGTGGACCGGCGGCAGCTGCAGAGGAGCGGCCCTGGTGGACCGGCGGCAGCTACGGAGGAGCGGCCCTGGTGGACCGGCGTCAGCTACAGAAGAACGGCCCTGGTGGACCGGCGGCAGCTACACGAAGAACGGCCCTGGTGGACCGGCGGCAGCTGCAGAGGAGGGACTGCCCCGGCGTCACAAGGCCGGCAGCAGTCGAAGGCTCCGGCGGCAAAGGGCCAGGCAGCTCCAGGCGCACCAGTTATATAGAGACTGGCACAGCAGGAAACACCCTAGAAGGGCTCTCGAGGCAGCGTTTTACTGGAGACCTAACTTTTAAGAGGCTTGTTTGGAAGCCAGAGCTCGACTGACCACTGCTCTGCGATGATTTCTAAAGAAACCTCGGAGAACGGTTGGAGGTCGAAATTTAAAATATTCGAAAATATGGACGAGGAACGGTAAATAATTTTACCATAAAAGAGTTAGAATAACAATTATAAAATAAAAATAGCAGACCAACAAGAATTTTGATGAGAAGGTTGTCATAGATACATCATCAACAATGTTGTCAAAAAATGTCAAAATAATGAAAATGTTCCGTAACAATGTAAATATAAATGATATTAAATTAAAAAGGGCTGTGTTTGATAGGAAAAAGTGATACAGTCCTGCATAGGTACGGCTTCCTATGCTAAGGGGTCACTAAGTCGCCGAAACTTAGGCTTAAAGTTGAGGACTGAGTCTGTAAACAGAAAAATGAGTCCTGGTGTAGTGGAATATGATCAAAACAGAGCCTCATAATAATGGAATGCATATTATGGACCGTGGAAATGAATGATACATATATAAGTATGAATATGAGTATAAATAATAAGTGTAAGTATATCTGAATATGTACATAACATTACAACCACTGATTCAAGCCATGATTCCATGCAACGTAAATTAACTGCGCACTTGCATTCATTATGATTGTGGTACGTAAATCAGGTACGTTTGTGGATATCCGCACTGTTTGGCAAATTTTGAATTCTGTATAGATTTTTGGTCATTTCAATACTGGATATACACTGATTTTTACTGCTGAGTGTATTTAGTAATCTTCTTTGTGATCTGTTGCAACGAACTTTGAGGAGGGCCACCAATTCATAAGTAGGTACTGCGTCTATTGGACACCCGAATTCACCACTCCACTGGCGGCTTAGCTCCATCCTCGGCAACTCTCACCCCGTATATCGTTGTTCCACCTAGTCTTAGGCCTATAAGTTTGCAGTCTCCAGTCAAGAACACGTCTGTCCGACGGTCAACGGTTCTACAGCCAATATAGTCGGGCCATTTCTACCCAGCTTGCTTATACTGTGAGCTAATGTCGGCAACTTTTCCACCCAATTAGTCCACCATTATCTTCCTAGTATCACCGCTGTTAGACAATTTGATTACTTTTCTTTTCCCATTCATCAAAGGATAGAGGTAATTTAGCACTACTCGCGTATGCTATACATTACTAACGCTCATTGCTTTTCATTACAAACAAACGGTACCTTCATTACAGCACAGTATCCGTAAATTGTAGTCATTCGTTTCCCCGGGAGGTTAAATAAACAACTTTGTTTTTCTGAGTAGCAAGTTGGGTGATGGTGTAAATCTAATTTGGGCCTGTTACCTGAAGCTAGTTGGATAGTTAGACTGGAACTCTTCCAGAGGCCTATTTATCGAAACTTCTCTTGGTTTAATTACTTCGATATAATATTATTGTGGACTATTTTGCTTGGAGAGAAATAAAGTAGGCAGTAGATTTATATTTTTAATAATTATAAACTAGTGCTTGACTGTAATCCCGCCTTATGGTAAGCAGCCCTTCACAACCAAACTCCCGACACAACAATATTTGGCGCATCATACCCGGCACACATCGCCACACAACTTCTCAGACCCGTCCTCCGCATTGCTTCATCAGATATCATGCCGGAACACAACGAATCGCTTGGCGGCAAGACTTTGTCTGGTGGGTGGTAACCTGTGTTTGTGAGTAAAATATTATAATTACTTATTAGTCTCAATTAGTGTCCAGATTAATTTGAAACAAAACAAGTCATAAGCTTTTGTGTCTCTTCATGGTTCTTGTTACTTCTGTCCTTTTGAAGAATGCTTAGCTACACATTGGTGTAATGTTGTTTATCAACATAATAATAGTTAGCTACGTATTATACAGACCACGCAATATTAATGCATAGTTTGCACGTTTGATTGAGTAGGCTTACCGATTAAAATGTGAACTGAATTTCTCATTATTTACACGAGTCTTTTTCGAAGAATCGCAATTGTTTTGAAACTTGTTAATAACAAATAAGTAGGTAGATAATATCTGAATATTTTTATTGTAATCTGTATTGCTAATCGAGTCAGGTATGCAACTCGAGTACTTGTTAAACAATCGAGTACATTCAAGGTGGTCGGGTGAAGGCAGGAAGAATGCAGTCGGCACTTATTGAATTATTGTTGTTTTGCCTTGTGAGCAATAATTTCGTTTTTCTACTGTACCGGTAGATCGTTGGTCTGTTAGGTAATCAAACCTGAATCTGAATGGGAACATATTTTTTAGCACTCATCCATATTTTTTTTTTGTTATACAACTACTTCTAACTTACACTTATAAAATACTTTTCTTGGGTAATATCAGCGTCTATTTTAAGTATATATTTTGGGAAGTCTCAAAGTCTCAGGACACGAAAGAAAATCAGAAAGCTCTATACGAGGCCAAAAGGTTTGTGTCTCAGCTAAGGCTCTGCTCATAGGCATTTGTTACTCATTTCTGTCATAATGACACCATATTAGTAGAATAAAAAAGTAAAGACAATAACGTGCACGTATCATTATTTTGTTTAGAATTCTCAGCTTGTTATTTACTTTAGAATTCCACAGTCATGATGAACAAATTCCGACGATTTACCTGAAAGGTAGAATCTAATCACTGTACAAGTGACGCAAAGCCCTCGCAGTCATCAAGCGCCCGGAGCGTATAATTTGAACAATGATTCACTATTTTAGAATTAGGATTATAGCCATATACAACTTAGTTTTTACTGTGCTTGATAACACTAAGAACATTAATATTTTACTATCATGAAACCTGCCCAAGACTTTATAAACCCGCACCTTTATACAGCAAGTGCCTTTAATTTTACAGCATAATGGCATAGCACCTACTACGAACCACAAACTCACGCTTTTCCTAGAAAACCCTTTCTCGGATACCCTTCGTCTGGGAATAACGGAGGGTTTTGTCGGACTCCTACCGATTAAACCCCATTGTTCCTTTCAGTACCATGAGTCGGGGGCCCGGGAGATACTTGTACATTTTTCATTCATGCCGCACCCGCGACTGGTTTTCTTAAGACCTTATGAAAATTCATTTGCGCATTAAAATTGACAACAACTTGATTCAACTTTCTATGGAAACATATTATGAAGTCGAGATAAAAATCCACCACGAATGTGTCTACAAGACTTAGGTACTATCCGATGACGGGCTTATTTTCCGTTTTGACAGGTTCATTATAGGCGTATTGTTTTCTCATGTAAGATGATTACATTAGTACAGTATTCATAGTGTACGGATGGCTATATTGCACGCAGGTTGGCTAATTTCTGGACAGCGATAAAGGTCAGCATATAATCGCAAGCACAATCGTGTACGATGATTTGCGGCCGAGTGTATGCGGAGTGTTGCACAACCATTCCGTGCTTCGGATTTACTAAGACGTGTCCACTTTAATTGGCCATAAAGTGAGGAATGTTGGAATATTAATGGTAGTTCCTAATAGGCTAAATCTTCGACGTTTACATGGCTTACACAGAACTCAGACAATATCTGTGGTATGCAAACGGTACTACATATTGTGAAGCGTTTCGAGCGTACCTAATCTGAGCATGTCTAATCTAATAGCTATTGGCAGGCGGAGCTGTTCTGCCGCGTGAGGCTGTGGTAGAAAGTATCGTCGTGATGCGCTCGTAATGACGACGGGTTAGGGGAGATAGGGTACAAATATTATTTAGGTACAATTCTCCAAGACGCACCTATTATGCAGAGTAATCCAGAATGTTATATTCCAAGTCCCGCATGAACAGTTTCGTGCGATCGTACCGGTTTCCAGTTTGCCAAACTTTGAAACATGCAACTAGTTGTTACCTAACTTAGTACTGTGCGTCTCTCCCACGGAGCACTGGAATAGAATACACACACTCACAGAACATAGTGTTTGAAATCCAATATAGCACGTACAAAGGTATAATAAATTGACTTGTGAGGAAGGGTCCCCACTTGACAAACTCAATTGATTGACCCTTGATCTCAGCGGAGTTGAGTCAACTGAAAAGTCCTATATAATATTTAATCTATAGGTAGAGGAACTTTAACGTTTTGGTTTTCTGCTTGACATAAATAGGTCAGTGAGGAAAGTACGATCAGAAAAATATTAAATTTTTCTCTCGTTCGTGTTTTTTTTTCAGAATCCATTTGCCTTTAACAAGGCTGCAGAGTCGCCCACTTACATAAAACGTAGAATTTTGAATAGTGGTTTCCCGAGGAGAAAATAGCGCGGCTCTGCGGAGCTTAAAAGTGCAAATTAAATTTCTCCAGGGCATCAAAGGCCGAGCCGGCTTATCTAAATTGCATGACATCAGGTTTTCATGAATAATAGACTACAGGACAGGAAAATGTCGAGATTTCAGCTATTCTCATAATTTATGGTTACGAGATAATCGCTGTGTTCCCATCTAGGAGTCTCATTAGGGTCACGGTGGATCCAAACGTATAGTGGTAGGACTAATTTATAGACCTCGTGAGATTATTAGAACAAAGAATTCAGGTATATTTTTCATAAGCTCGAGATTGTAAAGTTTTTTTAATGGCTAACATAGATCGCACGTAAGCTCGCAAAACCATTTTATGCGGCTATATTTTAGACCTAAAATGTTAGGAATACTTGGGAAATATGTACTCTTTGTATCTAATATACTAAGAATAACACATGCCCACAGATAATTTAGAGTTTTGAGTGTATTTTATTTACGATCTAGCACTCCTACACAGTATTACATATGTGCCATTATTTTATAACGTTTTCAACTTTCGATTTCTTATTATTCTTTGCTAACGCTGTGTATTTTTTGTGCCTTAGCTGCAACTACGGCCTTCAAGCTACTTTATTTTTAAATCATTATATTTGACTAGACTCAATTGAAGCGTGTTGTTTAAAACCGTTAACTGTTGATTAGCGTGTCAATTGTAACATATTTTGACAGGAAATACCTACTTCAGTTGCGAATTTTATCTGACATTTTATCAATTTCAACATCAAGAGCTACTTACTACTCACGTTATTTCTTCAGTTTATTTTGACGGATGTCGGTAATTTTACATTGAAAAACGTTGAGGCTTACAAGATTTTGCTATATAATGCAAAAAGATAAACGGTGTCTATACGAGACAGGTTGATGATAGATTAACATGGACGTAATTTTTTATATTCACTGCGTTTAAGGAATAAAATGATTGTTTTAGTATGCTAATGAAATGCTGTGGTATATAAAAATTAAATAAAATTATTCTTTATTATGTAAACAATATACACACATCAGGTCACACATCAGGACACACGTCATATTTAGTTGAAAACCAGCGTCAGCCACTAGTTGTCTGGCATTTTTGATTTTGAGTGATTTTTCCTGAACCGAGCCTTTCTGGCGCAGTCGAGAGGCACACTTTCCTGCTAGTTTTCAGTCTTGATCTTTTCACATTTTATTTGATCCTAATTTCTACTTATTCTTTGTCTCTATCTGATGTGTGTCTTGTGTATTGTAAGTCTTTTACTCTAAGCTAAATAAAAGTTATCTCTCTCTTTCTTTCTTTCTGTGTATCAAATCGTATAAACTTTACAAAGGGAGACACAATGAGTTATCTTATCGTTAAGAGAAGTAAGACTGGATGAATAAAGTAACCAGTGGATGAATAAAAAAAAAAACCGGCCAAATGCGAGTCGGACTCGCACACCGAGGGTTCCGCTGTACAAACGTAGCGGTTTACAATTTATGACGTACTAGCTTTCCGCCAGCGGCTTCGCCCGCGTGGAGTTAGGTTAGATCGCGCTGTTTAAATTCCCCTCGGGAACATCAATTTTTTCCGGGATAAAAGGTAGCCTATGTTCTTTCTCAGGGTCTAAAGATTGTCTGTGCCAAACTTCATCAAAATCGGTTGAGAGGTTTAGGCGGGAAGCGTAACAGACAGACAGAATTATTTTCGCATTTATAATACTAGCATTGATTTAGATTTTTTCACAGTTTAGAGGCAATTAGATTTAAGAAGTGTTTGATATGAATTTCAACTTTAATATCTCTACGCGTTCATGTGAAAAAGGGCAGGTAGTAAGTTTATAATTATTAAAAAAATATTTTATGTCATGTAAGCAAAAATAATATTTTAAGTAACTTCAAATTTATCATTTTCACAATTTTTCTGTTATCTGTCTGTACTATAATATAACGTTGCTTCGTGCCGAATTTCAAGATTCTGAGTTCACGGGAAGTACCTTGTAGGCAAAGAGATTTAAGATATATAGAGATGTGTCAAAATGGCATAGAAAAACTGTGATCCCATGGCTCAGTTCCGCCATCTAGTACAATATAGCAAAATTAGATCGACAATTGGAGACATCAAATAGTAAAAATGAAATAAGTTTATATAAAATATATTCAGCTATTGCCCGGTAGGTGGCCAGTGTGGTCTATGTTGCCAGATCCGATTTAATACCCTAGTATAGTTCAAATCGGGTAAATAAATATTGAAAAGTAAATAAATTAAGTGAAACTTGTCTTGTACAAACAAAAACTGTTTTAGAATTTTATTCGCTACTATTCATTTACCGTGACACCGTCTATTGGCATTTTAGATGTTTTATGCTTACGAATTATTTTAACGCTCAGTTTATTGCGATTTTTTAGTGTAATAGACCTTTTAGGCCATAAAGCGCATTTTGTTTTGCAATTTTCGTTTGCATTTCGTTTTTAGCAAAATTATTCTTTTTACACGTTTGTTTGCAAATATTTTTAAATGGCAATGCAAAAACTGTGGTAGGGTTTGTATCATTTCGATATAAAGTTATCGATAATATTCAAAGAAGTTACTACGACGATGTTTTTTCGCATTATGATAGCTTGAAACAAAAAATTAGGAAGCAGAATAATTATGGGTAATTTCAAGTTCACAAGTTTCTTATTTATATAATTCTTTTAATATAATAGGCGTTAAAGTTTAAAATTGCCGATTAGTACTGAAAATCTAAATAATTGCTTATTTTTAAATTTTTAAATAATTCATTTATAATCAATATATAGGAAGGTCGTTTATGCCTTTGTGATAGAACTCTGAGGATCTAGACTGCACAAACTGTGTGAATGCCTCCTGGGAAGAAAACTTCTTGTCACGTAGATAATTGTCCAAATCACGACAAAAATGGTAGTCTGCTGGAGCAAGACCTTTACAAGATTCGTACGCCATTATCTTTAAAAACGGCAAAAAAATTACGGTTATTGTATGGGAGCCCGCCTTCAGTATTTATTTTATTTTAATTATTTATTTGTAATTTGAATATTAATAAGCTTAATAAAATAATAAAATTAAGACGCTTAAAATGTTCACAGAATATTTGGTTATACCAAATATTCTGTGAACATTTTAAGCGTCTATCTGTTTCCGTTATTAATATGGAGCAAAAAACGGCAAAAATTCACGTTTGTTGTATGGGAGCCCCCTTAAATATTTTATTATTTTTATTCTTAGTACTTGTTGTTATAGCGGCAACAGAAATACTAACACAATCTCTGGAAATTACAACTATCTCGCTATTACGGTTTATGAGATACAGCCTGGTGACAGACGGACAGACGAACAGAGAAAGTCTCATGAATAGGGTTCGTTTTACCTTTTAGGTACGGAATCCTCAAAATCACAAAGTAGCTCGCAATCATTGTACTACATATACGTACCTACATATTTTATGAATATATTTCATTATAAATAAGTTATGTAATCTATGTACTTATCCACTTAACCGTAAATTTTATTCCAATTTTTACGGTTAAGTAGAAAAGTACTGAAATTAATAACTTACTATTTCATTTCTAATACAAGGTACCGATTCTTTTTTTTTAAATTGATCGACAAGTCTTTCCAAAGTAGATAACTTCTCTTTTAAAATGCATTGAGCATAATTTCGACGAATGAGACGGAAGCCAATTTTCTTCTCTACGGTCTATCTGGACAAATCGTATCCACTTTTTCCCTACGACATTATTTTTATTCGGAAACCAAAAATAACAAAACCTAGATAAATGAATAGTAATTGTTCATTCAATTTTGTTTATTAATATGATATGATTATGTTTAAATAGAGTTAATAATAAATAAACTTGAAATATAGTAATATTTTAAGTTTATTTAGCTATATTTTAAATGTCAATAAAATACAACAAAATGTATTCATCTTAATAAGTATTATCGATAACTAAATCGATAAACAACATTACTACATCTCTACAAGAAAATAGTAAAACTACACAACAATAGAGGGCGCTTATTACAATAATGGAAAATTTTCTAGAACTAAGATTTTTTTTAAATTTGAATTGCAGACGAAATATAAATAATTCATAGAAAAACATTCCGAAGTTAGGTCCAGTCGTACTTAAAGGGACAATAGACCTAGGTATTTGGTATAAATTTCAATTTGATACCTTTATTAGTTCGTAAGAAATAAGGTAGTAAGTTTCATTTTATTAAAATATGTTTATTATATTTTATAACTAAAAAAATGTGATTTTCGCAATTTTTCCTATATTTGCATTATATGTCAATCCTTCATGCCAAATTTCAAGATTCTGAGTTTACGGGAAGTATCCTGTAGGTTTTGATTCCTTTGCGAGTGTCGAAAATTTGTTGAAAATATCGACATATCGGCTGTATCTTTTTATTGGCTTGGCTTAGAAGTTTGATATTTTCACAGCTTAAAGGGACAATAGACCTAGGTATTTGGTATAAATTCCAATTTGATAACTTTATTCGATCGTGAGAAATAAGGTAGTAAGTTCCATTTTATTAAAATATGTTTATTATATTATATAACTGAAAAAATGTGATTTTCGCAATTTTTCCTATATTTGCATTATATGACAATCCTTCATGCCAAATTTCAAGATTCTGAGTTTACGGGAAGTAGCCTGTAGGTTTTGATTCCTTTGCGAGTGTCGAAAATTTGTTGAAAATATCGACATATCGGCTGTATCTTTTGATTGGCTTGGCTTAGAAGTTTGATATTTTCACAGCTTAAAGGGACAATAGACCTAGGTATTTGGTATAAATTTCAATTTGATAACTTTATTCGTTCGTGAGAAATAAGGTAGTAAGTTCCATTTTATTAAAATATGTTTATTATATTATATAACTAAAAAAATGTGATTTTCGCAATTTTTCCTATATTTGCATTATATGACAATGCTTCATGCCAATTTTCAAGATTCTGAGTTTACGGGAAGTATCCTGTAGGTTTTGATTCCTTTGCGAGTGTCGAAAATTTGTTGAAAATATCGACATAATCGGCTGTATCTTTTGATTGGCTTGGCTTAGAAGTTTATATTTTCACAGCTTAAAGGGACAATAGACCTGAGTATTTCATGTGAATTTCAGCTTGATACGTCCACGCGTTCTTGAGATAAAGGGTGGTGACAGACAGACAGACAGACAGACAGACAGACAGACAGACAGACAGACAGACGGACAACAGAGTGATCCTATAAGGGTTCCGTTTTTTCCTTTTGAGGTACGGAACCCTAAAAATGGAAGATGACAATACTGTGTATTGTGTATACATTTTATCTAGTATCTAAGTTTTATTGCAAAATGCAATAAAACAAGTAGTTGAAAATTAGCCGCAAATTGGTGTAGATTCTCTCCTTAATGGGGTCTGGCACCTTATGGTGTAGGTCATCGTCCTTAGTTTCACTTTTCCGAGGTATCAGAGCGTTGCCATGGTGACGTCGCCTCACCACGGCCTGCGCGTTCCGTAATTACATAAATGCCATGGAGTGCGCTCCCAGTTTCACTTTCCAAGAAATAACCACTGTTTATATCGTTGGTACTACAATTGTAAACACTATGAGGATGAGGTTCTTATGTATTATTCTTTACAAACCTGTATCATTATCAACCTTTTTACCGTCCTACTGCTGGGCACAGGTCTCCTCTCATACAGAGAAGGATTGAGTGTAATCTTGCTCTCGCTTGCTTAATGCGGGTTGGCGATTTCAGACTTAAAGTCCAGGTTTCCTCAAGATGTTTTCCTTCACCTTCAGTCATTGGTGTCTAAGATATATTTAGAAAGTACATATACCTAACTTTAGAAAAGTTGCTTATTGGTACTTGCTTGACCTGGAAGCGAACCCGCGCACTCATACTTGAGAGGTTGGTGTTTTAACCACTAGGTCACCACGACAAACCTGTACAGCTAAGGACTTTTTTCCTTTGTCAATGTCCTTCTGCCCTAATACCGGCTAATTAGAGATTGCAGCAGCTTTAAGACTGCCATCCTTTTTTTTTGTTTGGGATGGGAAATCATAAAATGAAATCCTGCTCTGGGCGGAGCGGAAGAGCGTGTCAGACGTTTACTGATTAAAACCCACCCGTGTTTCTTCACTTGCCTTTGCACCATGGCCGCGGTTTCTTTTAAGACTTCTATCCTTGCGTCGCTATCAGCGATAGTTCCAATGTGTAATTCAAACTTTTTTTCTGTTTAACTTTTGTAGTATCTTAGTATTCCACCCAAAGGTTGTCTGTAAAAGATCGCTGTTAGCGATAAGACCGCCCATTGTGTCACCCTTTGTAAAATCTTTTTATTTATGTTCTGTAATCTATATGGTGTACATAATAAAGAGTATTCTATTCTATTCACTGCCAGGGCCTGTAGCCAATGTAACATCGCTTCACAACGAATCGAAATCGAATACCAAACCAACCAATAACGAAAGAGATTGACCACATGACGCGATAAATCACATGGTCAATCGTTCCCGCCATTGGTTGGTTTGGTATTCGATTTCCCTACGCTACGAAGCGATGTTACATTGGCTACAGGCCCTGGGCTGGCTTGCAGGCCGGTAGATGTCTTCGAAGTTGTTAGTTTCCACAGGATGACTACCTTCACCGTTTTTGAGTGCAATGATTATGGCATGAACTTGTAGCGGTGCACACAAACGCCAATGTGTATAACAAACAACGTCTGACGTACTGACGTCACACGAATTCTACATCTCGCAAGCAGAGTTTACTATGCAATTAGCATACATACAACTTCTAGCTAGGCAATGCCCGTCAAAATCATCACCTGTCTGGTCGGAGGATCCACCCTTTTCTGTGGAGGTTGAGTGAACTTTACTCCCCGATCCTCATACCTCCACAAACTAAACAAAGTAAAGCGTTTACCCCGGTCCCAACATTTATGATGTTCAACTCGTAAGTCGGCTCCCACTGCTCTTTGTGTAAACTGCTAAAAACCTTCTCAGGTAGAATTGATGTTACCACCCTACTTAAATTGTTATTGCACCAGTTAATGGTACTCTAGCTCATCTTAAATAAGTAACCGAGTCAAGACTTGGTTAGATAAGACTTAGTTAAGCTTAACTAATTCTTAATGCGAAGTGTACTTAAATTTTTATCGACTTAGTCGTTTAGTTTACGCAATTGCGCTTAGATACTCGAGAATGAAGTCAATTGCGCTTAGATACTCGAGAATGAAGTCAATTGCGCTATAGATACTCGAGAATGAAGTCAATTTTCTTGTTCTCAAACTAAACAAATTTTTATTGCAGTGCATATTTTTCTTTCTGTTTCTTAAGAGTAGGACAGGAGATAAAATGTTAATGTAATCCTGTCAAATTAGTCAGCATCTGATGTAAAGCCATAATATATCTTTAGTCGTCAAGTTTTTAATCACGTCTAAACTGTCTAAGGAGCATCCTAATTTGACAGGACTAAACCAAAATTTTACCACGACTTTTACTAAAAATATGAGAAGTTACGTCATGCATTGCCTAATTTAAGAGGGCTATACTATTTATGTTTTGTACCTTTCTTAATGAAATACTCGTAGAAAGAAAAATATGGACTGAAATTAAATTAAGGCGATTCTCACACTGCCCCGCATGATGCAGCGTAGCGCGTGGATGCGTGTTCTTCCGTTGCTTGTAAGTATCTCCGTTTGTATGGAAAACACGCACAGTCTAACACACAGAAAATGCATCCACACGCGTCCATGCGGATCACGCGCATACACGCGGAGTAACATGCACCCCCGCGTGTGTTTGAAAATGCATCTCGATATCGATCGATTTATATTCGAAATCGAAAACCACCCAGCTATCTGGAATATGAAATGTGATGAATACAGTGACAGAGCGCAGAAAGTGAAACAAGGGGAGGAAGTAATAAATATGTTAGAACGGCGAATAAATGAGAGCTGCCGTGCGTGAATCTACAAAACGCACCTACGCGCGTGAGTGCGCAAAAAACCCGCACGATGATGCAGATCTAGACTCCCGCAGGAACGCGCGTAGGTGCGTCGGCACGCAACATGCAGCATGACGCGGGGCAGTGTGAAAATCGCCTTACACACAGAAAATGCATCCACGCGCGTTCATGCGGATCACGCGCATACACGCGGAGAAACATGCACCCCCGCGCGTAGATGCGGGGCGAGACGCAAGGTATGGCACACCGAAACCCGCAGTGCCGCGCGTGATTTTGAATGGGCGTGATGTGTGTGTTTGAAAATGGATCTCGATATCGATCGATTTATATTCGAAATCGAAAACCACCCAGCTATCTGGAATATGATATGTGATGAATACAGTGACAGAGCCCAGAAGGTGAAACAATGGGAGGAAGTAATTAATGTCTTAGAAGGGCGAATAAATAAGAGCCGCCGTGCGTGAATCTACAAAACGCACCTAAGCGCGTGAGTGCGCAAAAAACCCGCACGATGATGCAGATCTGCACTCCCGCAGGAACGCGCGTAGGTGCGTCGACACGCAATATGCAGCATGATGCGGGGCAGTATGAAAATCGCCTTAGTTTGGTTTGTGAACAAGAGAATTGAGGCTGTTTGTCGGAAGAAATTGGTCTTAAGAGGCAAGTGTTGCTTCATGAGAAATTATAAGTTCATCATCATCATCAGCCTCTACTCGTCCACTGCCGGACATAGGCCTCTTCCATGGCACGCCAACAAGCTCGATTCTGAGCGGTTCTCCGCCAGCCACTACCAGCCTTTTTGATGTCGTCGCTCCATCTTGCCCAAGGGCGATAAGGGAGTATAGTAGACGTACCTAATTGGACTGTCTGTTTCTGGTATATATCCTCCCCTGTATAGAAATAGCTAATACTGTTAATAACGTAACATTATCTATTAATTAAGCCCTATGGTAGGTTAAATGCATTCAAATGAAAATAACAATAAATCTCAATATACTGTGCCGTTGCGGTTACTCTCACAATGATTCCAGAGATCAGTGTTGACAAATTGGAGAGGTCACTGACTGCGTTACATCATTGTTATCATAAAACATTGTACTATTTGGTAACATTGATACCGTCCAATCACCACCGGATATTGCGTCGGCCAGAGAAAGGTAATCATGCTGTTTGAGTGTCTCAATCTCAAATCTATTCACTATCTTATAAAAAGGTCATAATATTACTTCTGTTTCATGAAGCTGTCATCGGGCTTTAATTTAATAGCTCCGATATAGGTGTAGATATCTACGGGTATGAGATAAATTATTCATAGAGAGTAATTTAGAATATCAGAGTTGAATTAAATTTGAATTCATGTTTATTTTAATTTAGTTTTGATATATATAAATGAAAATAGTTTCATTTAAAAATAATCTAACAGACAATAATAAATATTAATTGGACACATAAACTCACGCCCTTTTTTGGTGTAGGCAGTAAACATTGGAACCCCACCTACTACGAACCTTGCACACTACTCGTGAGCCCTGCTTCCTTCATCCTTTTATTGAACTAAGTAAATATCGTCAGGGAAACTCGTGCACAATCTATTCTTGTTATCTTAAATTAAGAGTAACGTCAGCATGAGCGTGCGTACGCAGGGCGGGGGGCAGCTCCCCCTGCATCTCTCAGAACATGTATGAACCCCCTAATTACTAATCAAAGTATAAACGGGGACTTATACAGAGTCATTTGCGTCTATTTTCCCTACACACTACACTACAAATGCCTAATATTTCATCTAAATGTCCTTGTGTAATTTGTAAGCTAAAATAGCCGGGTAAGATTCGACTAAGAAGATACTCTTTCAAATGGGCGACTAGCTTCACCTTACTGACTGACCGACCTGACAATTCAAAAGTGCATGTAACTAGTTTATTTGAAATAAATGCTTTGATTTTGATTTTTGACTCTAAAAATCTGACTTGCCCCCCCTAGCCTTGCCATGCAATGACATGCCCCCAAGCCCTTACATCCCCCCTCTAGGCGAGAAGCTGGGTGCGCCCTTGAACGTCAGCTTTTATTTGATAAGATTAGGGCAGATTAGATAACTGTGCGATAAAGCTTGTGAAAACACACCTAGTTTAAATGCCCACAGCGTATCAACCAAAACGATACGTATTAATGTGTATCGTAGAAAGTAGTGCTCTCGTTAAGTTCGAGGCCGTCTAACCCACATTGACAGGTTGCAAACAATAGCAGGATTCCCTCCCACGTCGCAGAGTGTTGTAATTTAGACATCTGTCACTAATCGCTGATGTATGCACTCGCACAATCATGTTTACACACTGGACGGTGATGGCGCTTTATCGCTTCACATCTGGGCCAACGCTGCCAGCCTCTTTGGCAACGTAAACGTTTTATTGCAGAATGTCTCCTCCATTCATAAGGAAAATGCATCTGCTGTAGGTTCTACTTGTATTTTCATATGTCTGTGTTACTCAGCGAGATGGGTATAACAAGGAACTTTTATAGAATTTCATTGGGGTATAATTATTGTATTAAAAGAAACTCGTTGCTCTTGTTGCTATGGTGACAACTGATGATGTATTAAAAAGCTAGTTTTATCTTTCTCTTTCATATGCTGTTTCATTGATAAAGTCCTTTCTAGTTTATTCTAACCTTATATCTGATACCTTTACTTAGAAAATCACAGTAGCCGTTGCTCTAAATTCCATATAATGGTAGCAAGGTTAAACATTTTTAACTAAAAACCTTTACAAACACATCCGTTATCTCGAAGGCCGTTTATTATCAGTGTCACGCTGTGTTTTTACTTCTTTATCAGTCAGAAGAATCTGTGTGTGAAACACGAGCACAGTAAAAGACAGTGACATGACCTTGCGTTATCAACATACGTTTCCCTGTTAGCGAGATTATTTTGATTGATCGCTTCTAAAACTTTGGTGATTTATGCATTTTTTTTTTGCCTATGCTTTCGTGAGTCGACTTTGCTCTAGCAATAGTTTGCGTAGATAAATCATCGTATCAATACCATCATCATCATCTCAGCGTTTATCCCGGTTGCATCCGCGGCTTTCGCGTTGGAGCCAGGGGTCCTCTTTCCTGCACATTCTCCTCCATTTCGCGCGATCTTTAGCATCCTGTGGTAAGAGCTTATTGGCACGCATGTCATCTTTTACAACGTCAAGCCATCTCTTCTTTGGTCTACCACGCTTGTTCCGGCCCGGCGGGGGCGCCATGGCATTGTATTAATACCATTCATCATATTTTTACATAACACACATAATCAGCCTATATTGCTATAATGTTTTCGCTCCTGGGACACAGGCCTTATTTCAATGAGAGGGAGTGGGCCGTAATGCACCGCGCGGGCCCAGTGCGGGTTGGTAGATGTCACATGTCTTCGAAGTTTTGCTTCTAGGTCATGCCGGTTTCCTAATGATATTTTCCTTCACCAGTAGGTATGTGTCATATTTTATCCATACTAATATTATAAATGCGAAAGTAACTCTGTCTGTCTGTTACGCTTTCCCGCTTAAACCTCTCAACCGATTTTAGCGATATAAACGAACTCCATGGGGGCGAAGCCGCGGGCGGAAAGCTAGTATTGAAATAAAAAAAGGATTTCTAGTATTTCCACTCGTTCCCCTTCAATTTCAAGTTTGAGGATTTATGTACTTACACTACCTATTAAAATGGATAGATATATATGGTAGATATATGATGATAACTGCAATTTTGCATTTTATCTGTTTTGTGATACTTGTGTCGTAGATTTCCGTCAACCTTCAAAATAATTACGAAGTTGCCTTTACTATTACAACGTGTAACAAAAAGGATATATACATACCAAGGGCATGGCATCTTTAGATGATATCAAACGATATCGGAAGGGTTTCAACTCAAAATAAAATACTCAAAAAATTGGTACCAAATTTTCGGTTTCGTGTGTTTCTTAAAATCAAATCATAATAAACATGGCAGCACACTACATACTATATAACTACTCGTTACCCGTCACGTTACTTGCCACAATCCGATAAATGTGTTCAATATCTCTGTGCGACTAGTATGATAATAGCCTATCACAGGCGGTGTTTTTCCTCATAAGTTCCTAACATAAAGAGATAGGATTAAAAAACCCTTCCAATACCGTTTGATATCATGTAAAGAAGCCATGCCTTTGTTATGTATATACCCTTTATGTTACACGTTGTATAAAGGCTGTACAGAATAAACTATATTCAAAGAGAAGCAATAATTAAAATGCCATCATTTTCTCCTTCTATTTGAATATAGTTTAATCTAATTTCTGGCCTATAAATCTTCGAGATACCTCGAAGTAATAAATCAACAACCTGTTTCGATTGCTACGTGGACTAGTTAGAATTTACTATCATTTTAATAAATCATAAATTGTTGGTCGTATTTTGCTATTAGTGCTTATTATTTATTTGGAATGGGCAAAGAATTTACTATCATTTTAATAAATAATAAATTGTTGGTCGTATTTTGCTATTAGTGCTTATTATTTATTTGGAATGGGCAAAGAATTTACTATTATTTTAATAAATAATAAATTGTTGGTCGTATTTTGCTATTAGTGCTTATTATTTATTTGGAATGGGCAATAGTTCATCATCTTGATTAGGTTCGCTAGGCTAGGTAGTTAGATTAGACAGCGTAAAGTTTACGGTGTTCTTATCGGGTACTTATAATTTAATTATTTCGACATCACAATAGCATAATTTTTTGGAAGGGAAATTATCAAATGACTTCTCCCTTCCCAGAGCGGAGCGAAAAAGCGTGTCAGTCTTTTACTGATTAAAACCCACCCGTGTTTGTTCACTTGCCTGTGCTCCAGGGGCCACGGCATAACCAGCTGCACCTCAAGTAAAGCTCAAAGCATTTATTTCAAGAAATCCAATATCAGGCACCTAATTTGAACTGTCATAGGGTCCCAAAAAAAAAAATGAAGCTAAATGTCCATTCCAAAGCCTCGAACCTTCCAATGGAGATGAACAGCCAAGAGACATTATTTAGTCCACCGTGTTTTTAGCAGCCCCCTAATCGGCAAACACATTTTTGTCAAATGATTGCGACTAGTTGGAATCGTTTGGACCGCCCATTGGTCCGTTCGGTGCAAAGCAGAACAGGTTAGATTTCAAAAAGTCCAACCACTACTCCTTATCTTTACCACAAGCTTTAGACTTTCTTTGGTAATATTAGCCACCACCGGTATACAAAATGGCTACGATTTTATTAGCATAAACTAGCTGCGCCTTGCAGTTTCACCCGCGTAGGTTTTTTTTATATGCTCCGCTGCTATTGGTCGCAGCGTGGTGTTATATAGCCTAAAGCTTTCCTGAACCTTTAGTCCAGGAAAGCTTTAGGCTATATAACACCACGAAAAAATATTTTTCCGTTGGATAGCTCATTAGCTATCCAACGGAAAAATATTTTTTCAAATTTTACCCGTAGTTCCTGAGATTAGCGCGTACAAACAAACAAACAAACTCTTCAGGTTTATATATTAGTATAGAAGTGTTGTATCGGTTGGTACTTAACACTCAGAGAAATATTATTAACCTAATTAATTATAAAAAGTATACGTAAAAGCTAATATAGCCCTGTAGCCTAAACTACACACATACTCCAAGAATGTAGGTTTACTACCTTCATACATTTGAACTTGGGTACCACTAAAGAAATTGAGACCACTAACAGTACCACTATTCATACTGCTTACAAAAACGCTCTAGGTACCATATTCCCTTCAACAACGAAGCAGGTATGCCGGTGAAAAATTCCCGTGTTTGTGTCGCCAGTGCGCGGCATACTAAGCAGATGTCCCACTACGCGTGTAATATTGAACTCGTACGTCGGAATGTGGCTTATCACCGATGAGACACAATGATTTAGGTATCTACCTACTTATCGAGCAATTAGTTTTCTTTCTAGTGTAGGTCATAGCATAATCAGCCTTTAATATTCCCCCTGGGATGCACAGTAGCCTCTTTGTGAGATGGCCGTAATGTACCACGCGGGTTCATTGTGGGTTGGTGGATGGAAGTCACTTAAAGTTTTGGTTCTTAGACTTACCGGTTTTCTCACAATGTTTCCTTACACTGGTTTGAGAGCAAAGCTGGTGTTTCGAACCCACGATCTACGGCGAAGTGTAGGTACGTCTGTTCAGCTAAAACTTAAGTGCTGAGCATTTGTCAATTTAGCAGTTTGTATCCTTACTCCAAACAATTCTAATTCTATTACACCTGTAGGACAAGATAACATGGTAAATATTTCTTTTAGAACTGCTTTTAACCGACTTCAAAAATAAGGAGGTCAACCTCCTTATTTTTGAAGTCTCTCCTTATTATATAAGCCAAATTTCAAGTGTATGTATGTATGTTTTTATGTTTGTGCGCGCATATTTTCGGAACTACAAATCCGAGTTTAGTAATTCTTTTTTTTTCGTTATACTATGTATTGTTCAACTTAGGGGATATTATAAGTTTCATCAAAATCGGTTCAGTAGTTTTTGTGTTAGGGATTTTTTTCGTATTGAGGAGAACTTATACTAACATGGGTTATGGTTGCCACTATTGTTATGAGGACACTGAAAAGCATGAAATAAAAAACTTTTTACAAAAAAATTGCAACCGACTTCAAATAAAACACTTAAAAGGAAAAAATAATTTTACTTTAGTCATGGCTCTAGAAGTCGGTGACGAGCTAAACAACAGAAACCTCGAGACACCGTAACTTATAAGTCATTCCGTAGATCCCCAACAGTAGTGCAATAGTAGTAATAATAGCAGTAGTATCTAGTGTTAATAGTAGTGTGTCCATTTGACTCATGTCCATCAAACCGTTTAGTAGTTTGGCGAACTATGATATTGAGACCACTAAGGAAACAATCTAATTCACCTGGAACACGCAGTTGTTCATTAACACTCGAAATTATTGCTTACGTGCTAATGGACATCGCTAGCGTGTTCTTCAAATCGTTCAAACATGTATGTCAATTCAATTTGTTGCTCTAAATGTTCTCGAAGATTTAAGAGACGTAAATAGTTGATACTAAAATCAAAAATGTACCTACTTTACTTTTATTAATGAAATTGTAACAACACAACACAATCAGCCTGAAATCATCCCACTAGTGGGACAAAAGCTTTTTTTCGAAGGGGAGTGGGCTAGTGTCTACCACGCGGGCTCAATGCGAGTTTGTAGATGTCACATTCTATTGTTTTTGGTACTAGGACTTGCCGGTTACATCACGATGATTTTCTAGTTTTGTGAGCAGTGGGGTTTAAATAATGTAATTATTAAATAAATAAATATATACGGACAAATCACACAGATTGAGCTAGCTCCAAAGTAAGTTCGAGACTTGTGTTATGGGATACTAATTTAACGATACTATAGAATATGTAAAGAAAACCCTGTCCGATCCGTGAAGGTATTGTTAGGTATCGAAAACTGATTCTACTAATGCCCACAAAGACAGTCTAAACTTAAAAAAAAAATCCCCCTAAAAAATAAATATTATTTCGCAAAAAGAGGTAACTTAATACATGTGCGGTACGCAACCCCTTCCGCGGGCGTCGGGGGGCAGGGCACGCGGCACCTGTGACGTGGTCGCGTTGCTATTCGCTTATAATAATACCGGTGTTGTCACTTTTTTAAAAATTACCAAATTTCGGGGAAATTGGAATTAATTCCCGGGAAAAAAGGATTATTTCAAAATTCATTAGTATTGTTTCTATGGTGATTATGTAAAATTTTATATTATATTTGGTCAAGTGTTTACCTAACCTTTATTATCCTTCGGGTCGGACAGGGTTTTCTTTACATATTGTATTTATAATAGATACATCTATAGATAAACATCCAAGACCCAGGCCAATCAGGGAACGATCGTTTTCCATCATGACCTGGCCGGGGATCGAACCCGGGGCCTCCACATCGCAGACAGGTGTGTTGACTGCTGCCACGGAGGTCGTCGTATTGAAAGTACGGCACCTGGCACTTAAGTCGAAGCCTCAATCTAACTGCTTAAATCGTAACAATGTTGTCAAACATTGATCAATTTTGTCAATTCAATGTTAAGTAGATTGTCAATGTTGTCGACAAATTAAAACCATTGATATAATATTAAACAGATATGATATGCTCTAACAAATTAACCAAAATAAATGTGCCGAACGGAGCAGCAGCACACACATGCAATTTTTTTATTCTGCGTACATTTCACATTTTGGCACAGTGTGAGTGAGATGGGGCGCAATCTAAAGCATAGAGAAGAAAAAGATGGCTAGTGTTTGTCGTTTGCGCTTAAATATGTAGAATCGACGAAAACTAAAGCGACTTGCTGGACTTACCTCCTTTTGTACGCTTCATTTTCAGTGCGCTAGTGACGTATCTACCTTAGTTTAATATTATATCAATGATTAAAACCATGTCTTGGTATTATCGTCCTCCGTGGCGCAGCAGTCAACATGCCTGCCTACGACGTGGAGGCCCCGGGTTCGATCCCCGGTCAGGTCATGATGGAAAACGATCTTTTCCTGATTGGCCTGGGTCTTGGATGTTTATCTATATAATATGTATCTATTATAAAATATAGTATCGTTGAGTTAGTATCCCGTAACACAAGTCTCGAACTTACTTTGGGGCTAGCTCAATCTGTGTGATTTGTCCGTGTATATTTATTTATTATTATTTATTATTAAGTAAGATTAGTCGGGCACCTAACTCTAACAGCACCCTAATTGCCCAACACACTACTTATTAATATTAATCAATTGGAATCATGGATCATTGGACGAAGCGCTTCGCCTCCTCCTTTATACCGCGTACATCGATGGACTGGAACAATTTGCCCGCGGCGGTGTTTCCGTCGGACTACAATTTGAGTGTCTTCAAGGCTAGAGTGAATAGGCTCTTAATAAACTAGTGCGCTTTACCATCAACGATTGCATCACTGCTTACCATCAGGCGGGATTGCGGTCAAGCGCTGGTTTATAATTTATAAAAAAAAAAAAAAATCATTTTGAAGCATATTGCTAATCCATTGCTCCATATGTTCGTAAAGTGTGCCCGCTGAACAATGTAAATAACGCAATGAATGATGTAGAAGTATCATAATGAAACTTATTGCTACTGATAGTTGATAATTATTCATCATCATCCCAGCGTTAATCCCAGTCGCATCCGAAGCCTTTTCAGCTTTGGAGTCTGGGGTTCGTCTTACCAGTCCAACTGCTGATATGGCTAAACTTCGACATTTTCTATGAAGCGACTGCCGTCTGACCTCCACAACCCGAAGGCGACATCGAAGCATTGCAGTTAGACAAATTGTAGGACTTTTGAGGGCTCCAACAACCCGTAACGACTGCCACTAGATGTTCGTAGGGCAACCGGGACCAACGGCTTAACGTGCTTTCCGAGGCACGACCAGACCAGTACAAATATTCATATTCATGCATACAAATACTTGCACTGTGCGGGGATCGAACCCGCGCCACCTTGCGCAGCGGCCGCGTCCGCTACCGCTACGCCACGGAGGCTGTCGTTGATAGTTGATAATTATTACCCTGACCAATAACAAAGCAGCGATAGAACTTATTGAATGGCATATTTAATTAGTTAATGTAAATTCTTTAGAGCATATCTTTCTTTTGTTTTTCTTGATTTTCTCGTCTGCAATTCAGAAATCGGAATTTATTTTGGATGTGGCAGGAAAGAGCTATTCGTTCACCACCTTAGGTACATAGGTTGTAAACTAATAGCTTTCGATAATAACTGTATATTGAGTCACGAGTATTTACTAGCCTTCTGGAGCAGTAGGTTAGGAGTTGATTAGCGACCTAATACAGGTCCTTTGCCTAGCAATTGGCACTTAAACGAAACTACGTACATAAGTATATTTATCCTTATTTATTACTAGCTCTCCGCCCGAAGCTTCGCCCGCGTGGAATTCGGTTTTGTCGCGCTTTTTAGATATCCCTCGGGAATATCACTTTTTTTTTCAATAAAAGGTAGCCTATGTCATTTCTCAGGGTCTAAAGATTGTCTGTGCCAAATTTATTCAAAATCGGTTGAGAGGTTTATGCGGGAAAGCGTAACAAACAGACAGAGTTACTTTCGCATTCATAATATTAGTATAGATTGTGTGCAGACTTTGAGATTCTATTTCGGAAAATAAACGAACAAAAAAAAACTCTTTTCTATTCACGCTAGACTTTTATTTGATAACATTAAGGGTTACGGTATTCACAAATAAATAAATAAATATATACGGACAAATCACACAGATTGAGCTAGCCCCAAAGTAAGTTCGAGACTTGTGTTATGGGATACTAACTCGACAATACTATATTTATAATAGACTAGCGGCTGCCAGCGACTTCGTTCGCGTGGTTTAGTTATGCTCCGCTCCTATTGGTCGCAGCGTGATGTTATATAGCCTAAAGCCTTCCTGGATTAATGGGCTATCCAACGCAAAAAGGATTTTTTAAATCGGACCCGTAGTTCCCGAGATTAGCGCGCACAAACAAACAAACAAACTCTTCAGCTTTATATATTAGTATAGATACATATAGATAAACATCCAAGATCCAGGCCAATCAGGAAAAGATCGTTTTCTATCATGACCTGGCCGGGGATCGAACCCACTATCTAGCAGTGATGGCCCAGCTCGGTGGTGACGCCCCGATTTACGAGTTGTAGGTCGAAAACTATGATCATTCATCACCACTGCTCCGCAAACGGGGAAGAAATAGATCGTGAGGATATCGGCTTGTACGGGAAATTAAAATTGGAAGACATGTGACAACTATCTAGGGTTGCCATCCGTCCTGGTTTCCCCGGATTTGTCCTAGTTTAGAGGGCATCCGGGGAGCGTCCGGGGAAGGTTTCATTTGTAGACCGAGTTTAAAAAAAAAAAAAAAAAAAATTAGGGCCGCCCGCGAGACACGCACTATGCTCGCACACCACGATCAACCGTCGAACCAAGTATATTCATCGTTCCCTTGCCGTCTGCTGTTTGTTCGTTGAATATGTTTAAAAGATATTGTTATGATATGTCCGGCTTTCGGACTCTAAAATCCGGGGTTTTCACGCGTCTTGTCCTGTTTTCCAAATTTTAGAGATGGCAACCCTACATCTATCTACCCGCACTAGGCCTCGTCGTATAGATTATAGCCCACTCCCTCTGCCTGTCGCCCAGCAGCAGTGGTAATGTTAAATGCTGATTATACACATATGACATATCTATAGACACCAGTCTATAGTTGCTTCATGGTTATTTTCAGTTAATGTATTTGCCAACTGATATTTGTTAGTTAACTCATCACACATTGTCATTTGTCATGTAACTGTTCAAATAAAACTGAAGTAATTGTCTAGCTTTTATGAATGGCATGATTCACAACTTTAACTATTATAATTAACTAGCGGGCGCCAGTGACTTCGTTCGCTTGGAGTTAGTTATGCTCTGCTCCTGTTGCAGCGTGAAGTTATATAGCCTAAAGCCTTCCTGGATTAATGAGCTGTCCAATGCAACAAGATTTTTTCAAATCGGACCGGTAGTTCCTGACATTAGTGCGTTCAAACAAACAAACAAACTCTTCAGCTTTATATATTAGTATAGATTGAACTTGTAAATGCGGCATTGACACATTTTTAGGTCCAAGTTTGTATGGACATGTTTTTCCTACGGCGATTTTCTTTTAGGCACTGGATTTTTAACCCTCCGCTTAGAGTCAAGAGCTGAAAGTTTAACAGTGTGTTTTATGCCGCGTTAAGATGGGCTATATTGGATTCTCAACGCCGAGAGCGAATAATCTAGCGCGCGATGAAACTCCACCGCGATATTTTTACGTCGTCGGACAGGAAATATAGTAGGTAAATTAAAATTATTTAGTTACTCAACTACTCCGAGATTCCACAATTGAACTAAATAATTGTCATAGCTTTACGGTTTTTTCAGAAATATCGCACATAAAAAAGCATGTCTTCTTTTAAGCTTTGGACACATGATGTTAACCACATCATGTGTCAACGACATGTACAACTTATGTCTGAATTAACACAAAAATAACTACGAATGCAGTAAATGAAACATGTTTATTTTCTCAGTAGCATTGTTAGGTCACCCAAAGTACAGGTGAACGGGACTTAGTACTTCAGCATGTGGGGCAATAATGTGCTACCTCCTATAATAAGCGACTGCAAGGCTAATGTTGCTCCGACAAAAAAATATAAGGGCATGTTTATATGCATCAATGGTTCCACAGGAATTCCTTTGGTTCCTTATTACTTATGATAAAATATTCTATTACCGTTGTGTTATGTGTTTTTTATATCCACAACGAGTGTACAAACACATGTTGAATTATTAGATACGTGTCTCATTATAATGTAGCGTACTTCATTATAATATTAGAAAAAATAAATGACTTAAATAAATAATGATGCACATTATCCGCTTAGATCTTTCTCTATTCTTTTCTCTCTCATTTCGGATGTAGCTGATTACCAGTATTTTATATGGTGGTAGTGGTGGTAGGCCATAACCACCGCTACCGGCAGAAGTTACCACCCACGAGACAAAATCTTGCCGCCAAGCGATTTGTCGTGTTCCGTCATGATGCCTGGTGAAGCCGGAGGACGGATCTGAGCAGTTGTGTTGCGACGTGTGCCGGGTACGATGTGCCAAATGTTGTTGTGCCGGGAGTTTGGTCGTGGAGGGTCTCCAGATAAATATCCCTCTGGCGCAGCGTCGTTGGTCGTGTTGTTAGGGTTAACATTGCATCACCTCGCTCAACTGCCGTCTTCCTTCCTATTCACTCAGCTTATTTAAGTGATTAGGCTCTTAATAAACTAGCGCGCTTTTCTATCAGCGATTGCATCACTGACCTCAAGAATCCAGTCACTGGGTAACACGAATGCTCTTAGTTAGACTGCTTGTCAGACTTTTGGGCTTCTGAATAGTCGTAAAGATGGGGAAAGATCTCCGAAGGACAGCCTAGACCAGTGATTTAACGAGCTTTCTGAGGAACGGAGGGTCTTGGTAGACATAAATTTATACTTTGCTGTTTATTGTGTTATTGGCTCGAACAACTCCTGAGCGCATTCAATGTTCTAGCTAAATTTCCAAGACGATTAATAAAACCTTTAGTAAATTAGATTTCCATTCCAGTTCCCATTTGGTTCTCCATAATCATCTCAGCGTTAATCCCAGTCGCATCCGAAGCTTTTTCAGCTTTGGAGTCTGAGGTCCGCTTTACCAGTCTAATTGCTGATTCTAGTGAAACTTCGACATTTTCCGTGAAGCGACTGCCGTCTGATCTCCACAACCCGAAGGCGATATCGAATTGTTTAACTTTTAACCAATTGTTGGACTTTTGAGTGCTCCAATAACTGCCACAAGATGTTCTTATGGCAACCGGGACCAACGGCTTAACGTGCTTTCCGAGGCACGACCAGACCAGTGCAAATATTCATGTTCATGCATACAAATAATTGCACTGCGCGGGGATCTAAGCCGCGCCTCCTTGCGCAGCGGCCGCGGCCACGGAGGCTGTTGAATTTGGTTCTCCATAATATTCATCATTAAAATTTATGTCTTTTCAATATCGACGATATGTCATAAAGATGGAAGGAGTAGACGTTAGCACCTAATAAATGGTAACGTAACTGACGAACGTCAGAAAACTTACCTCCAAACCTTAAGGGAAGCCAATCTAGATCAGTCAATACATTCCAAAGCGCTCCATGAAATGGTCGTAAAGTCTGCATACACACTCAACTTTATACAACTTTGTATCTCAAACAAAGTTAGTTAACCAACTGTGTATCTACTATCTCTGTGCTGGTAATGAAAGTGCACGTGCATCATTCAGGCATTTGATCCGCACACGTGTCCCTGAATAGCAAATTAGAAGACTGACTAGCTTTTCATCCAGCCAGGATTATGTTGAATAATCAAAAGCAGAAGCTAGTAAGTACCTAGTGTGAGGCAACATTTTTTTTTATAATAAAGAATTTCGCATTTAGTAAGTATATTGGCTTTAGATAGTAGATATAATACTCTTTATTATAAACACCATCTTTGTCGTGTCGTATGACAAGTATTTAAAATCTTCGACCCAAAACTTCCCAACTCCCACGGCGTTATCAGTGGCAGCCCAAAAGTCCCTTTATTTGTACTTTTTGAGGGCGCAAAAGGCAGGACAGGAGGTGAAGTATGCTTGTATATATACCATAAAAATTGCAGATATAAATGTTTTATATAAGTTGACTCCAGCGATTATAAAAGCTGTGTAGTATTTATAAATAATCTTCTCCTTTAGGTTTCTTTAAAATGTAAAAGAATATTCCATGTGAACCGAGGAAGATAAGAGTGAAATAAATTTATGTAAACTTGAGTTTAGACACGGTCATGTTTAGTCCTTGTACAAGGTGAGCTACTTCATAATATGCAGCAGGTATCTCATAGAAATTTGAAGTAATGTACGTACTCCATAAATAGACGTTATTGTTTCCTTTATCTAGAGATGTAGGTTAAAACAGCATCATCATCTCAGCGTTTATCCCGGTTGCATCCGCGGCTTTCGCGTTGGAGCCCAGGGTCCGCTTTCTAACTCAATTTCCTCCATTTCGCGTGATCTTTAGCATCCTGTGGTGTGAGATTGTTGGCACGCATGTCATCTCTTACAACGTCAAGCCAGCACCTCTTTGGTCTACCCCGCTTGTTCCGGCCCGGCGGAGGCGCCATGGTAAGACATTTTCCCACGTAACATGGACAGGAATATAAGGTTAAAACAGAACGGCGGGAATTCAGAAATAATACAGGAAAGGTACTAGTTGGTCTGTGCAGCCAAGTGTCTTAATCTCGCAATAGACACCTGCATTGTAGACACTAACAAACGAACAGGTTCTCGCATTGGTAAGCAAGATTGACCACAAAACCGATAGTGAAAACAGGCGTAGTTTCTTTTACCGTTAGCATACGGTCAGTGGGCCACTTTTTACCATTTATTGGGCGCATCGCTAAACTGTCTGTTATACTTCACTTGGGTTACCAGAATTAATGTAATGTGGGCCAGGAAAACGTGTTTATTTGAAGACTTGTTTTATGCTAAAAAGTAGACCTACAATTATTTTTTTGGAAATTTGAATTCATGTTTGTTTTATCGATAAGTTCCGTTGGATTCAGTTGTTTTGCACATTTTATTAATGGAGGTTACGCTTAATTACCTTTTTAATTGGTACATATAAGGTTAGCTAAACTGAGAAGTATTTTATATTTACGTGTAGCATATATACGTATACATGCTGTACATGCAAAACGTAAAGTGAAAAAATGAAGTGTATGGCCTGTCGGCTTGTTAATCTCTAAACTTTCCACTGCATACCTATAATATTTTGCATTTGACGTCAAGGTTGACGCTTTGCGGCATTGTGTTCATTTTAACATGCAGTAAATAAAAGTAAATCTTATAGAGTCTCATTTCACTGATTACGTTTACAGCACCTTGACCTCGGATGGCTTAAAAGGCTCGCTGCGATTCCCCGCATGCGTTCCGTTCACACGCTCATCAAGCCATGTAGCTGTAGAGTGTAGTGGGTTTAATTTCCGTTCTTCCCACAGACTGAATGCGTCGATGCTCTGTAACTTTATGGAACTTGAGAGCCTCAGAAGAACACGGAGATAGAAAAAGTTTGGGCCGACTGTAATTCGACCTACGTAGGTATTCTGTTTAGGGTTTTAACTGTGCAGGATTGTACAAAAGTTTCTCCTTCGTTTTGTGTAATAAAAGGGACAGGGGCTAAGTGACACGGCAGTAGGCAGTTACAGAAATAGTCTCTTTTTGGGAAACAAGCACTTTAATTGGTTTTAGAGCGTTAGAGCATAAGGATAATGTTCACAATCAATGTCCTTGTATACCTAGAGGTTTCATTAAGAGGGAACTCTAGTGGTGCTTTCTGTATACAAACGTATTTCGCTGTTTTCTTTGTGGATAATGCTTTTAGAACAGTTTTTATTTTCTACAATTGTACACCGTGATTATACTTGCGCCTATCATTTGATTTTTTCGAAACTTCATTAATAAACGAAATATGATACTCTAAAATCGCGAAAAATAACCAATCTTTACCGCGTTGTTCAGACTACTGTTAGACAAATATGATTAGTTTTTGACAAAAAAGAAAATAATAGAAGCATAGGTATACTTTTCCTCTAAGTTTTGATATAAAAATAATTGAGATCTGTCCTGTTTTGAAATAGAAAACAGCGGAATACGAAACGTCTTTTGGTCAATATTTTTGTAGGTAAAATCGCCTGAGCTGCAACTATCCTTTTCGCAACTTACCGGGAGAGGTTGGAAGCAGCGTGACGGCAATAGTTTCTTCAAATACTTATTTTCCAATTTCCTCGGCACCAGAGTCCCCTCTTAATGGTCGAACTCAATAAGTATTTTCATTTAAAGGTATATCGCTATTGATGTTAGCCAGTAAGATCATAATTGCCAGTATGACATAGGTAATCGTACAGATAGCTACTGATGTAGATTATAGCGAATTGAAAACCTGATATGTTTTCCTACACCAGTATGTCAAAACTGACGATAAATACAGTAGTAATTGGGTTCGGCCTGGGGTCAGGGTTGCGGGTTGGTTAAAAAAGAAACCATGGCCTGTAGAGCGGGAGAGGTCATTTGATGATCTCCTACCCAAAATAAAAAAAAAAAAACAAGGCAAATCTGTCAAACTTTTTTTTTTTAATAATTTTAAACTAGCGCATGACTGCAATCCCGCCTGATGGTAAGCAGAGATGCAATCTTTGATGGTGTAACGCGCTAGTTTATTATGCCCATTCATTGAAAAAACTTAGTGAATAGGAAGGAAGACGGCAGTTGAGCGAGGTGGTGCAATGTTAAATCCAACAACACGACCAACAATGCTGCGTCAGAGGGAGATTGATGTGGAGACCATCCACGACCAAACTCCCGACACAACAACATTTGACGCATCGTACCTGGCACACATCGCAACACAACTGCCCAGACCCCTCCTCCGTACGAATAACAACTAATCGTGGGAAGTATAATAGGTAGGTCTTTCTTATTTTGAATGAATATCTTGTTCCATCAAATTTTCATATCGTATACCTGCTGCCCATAACGACAACGGAGTTTCACCAGAGAATTTCATTTCAATTCCATATACAAGTAAGTGGACATTGCAACGGATCTCAAAGTCTGGAAATACGAACAATAAACTTACGGCAAAACAACACGATTGGTGCAGTGGTTAAGCGACTGCTGTGCTGCGTGTCGCGTGTTCATTTCCCACACGAAATAAATATTTGTATGACCTACAAGTATTTGTTGCGGGTCTCGTTTGTGTATGTGAATTTATATTAAGATTATTCAAATACTACCTCTGCCGACCGTTATAATGGTTGTATGACGTACTTGTAAGAAACATTCAGTCAATCATTAAATTCCTTACCTCAATAAACTACCATTAGGTACTTAGGTACATAGAGGAACCGTTGTAAAGGTCATTGCCACCAATCTAGACAAGAATTGATGAATTAATTGAAATTAATTGATGCACGTTTATCGATCGTTCACTTTATCAAGACATAATAAAATGATCATTATATTCCTCAACGAAAATAAAGGATATTGTTTTCCTCAATTTTTACTAGGAAAAATATTGAGATAAGGTATGGGAAAATCGTCACCTCATTTTCGTTTATCGTCTTTTCAATTCTGTTGATTTGTACTTATAAAATACTCAGGTATTTTGCAAGTCAATGTAATGTTCGAATTGTACCCTATAACTAAAATAATCTAAAATAAGTTTATCTCAATTGTCATACCATTCAGTATCACTTATGGCGGAATGTTTCACGTTCTCTTAATGTACGTATACTTACATATGTTAAAAATAGTAACAAAGATGTATCTAATCGTTAAATTTGGACATACTTAGGTACGTATGTATTTTTTTTAACAAAATAAATATCGAAAGCCTAAGAACAAACGTTTACCCATAAAAACCTTCACCCATTTCAAGGTTAGACTAAATTTTCATGACTATATTGCACGTTTTTATAATTAATATGAATCAATAAGAGGAAAACGTTAATCGTAGCTACTTCCATGTTAGAAATAATTACATACCTACCAATAAGAAGTGACAGGTGCACACTGGCATTTGCTATTTCAATGTCATTTGCAAGCTTGTACGTCTAATGTAAAATACTGTTCCAAGTTGTATTGGAAATAAAGATTAGGAAAAATACGACCGTTCTTGCTCGTCCAATGGTCTTGTCGTATTAGAAGAAGTTTGTTGGTGTGGGCCACAGAACTTGACACTTTAGGCCAAGCTACCAAAACATCTCAAAGTTACGTAAACTTGCAGTTCTTGCGGAGTTTAGACAGTTACTCTGTCCAAAAGATAAGTGAATAAAACAATGTGTCGGATAGTACTATCGTTCAATCAAAGATAATACAGATTTAGACAACAGATTCCTAGTCTCCCTACACTGTTTCTCGTGTTCGCAAAAATGAAGCACAATTTTATCATACGACCCGGAGTCTTGCGGTACGTAAATATTTTAAGACATTACTTTTGAGTGAAAACATTCTGAATTTCTGTGTCTGTCTGCTAAGTTGATTGTTGAAACTGCACGCTAACTTTGGAAGACTTGTAGGTAAGTTCTTTGAAGTTTGTCCAGGAACTTCATCTTACTTAGCGGACTGAGTTGTTTCCACGCTAGATTAAAATCACGTTCCTCTGAAAGTTGGTACCTATAGTATAGGCACCTATAACATGTACGGAAGTAATTTTTATAAAAATAGGTATATTAGGAAAATATCTGGTAAATCTGAAAATGCTGTAAAGTAAGTAAGTAGGTCTTCTAACATTAGTGGTAACAATATGTAAGGTGTTGGATCGCTAGAGCGTGGGATATCGATGTTAAAGTGAGTACAATTTTCCGGTCGACGGCGCATCAGTCTCACACGCAATTAATATTGTTTATCGACACCCGTGTATGCTTCGTTTGAAGCCGTCGCTTGCGCAAGTGCAAGTACATACATATAACATGATACGATTTCATTTTTAATAAAGATATTCATAATGAAGTGTGCGCGTCATGGCGTGATGCAAGTTACAAATGTCTGCAAGTGGATGGGATGATGGGTGGCCTCTGCAAATAAAACAATTTCATAAGTATCGTAATACTTATGAAATTAAACTGTAATTTTACGTATCTTAACATAAAAACAAAAATACAATAATAAGGCTAGTTTTGCTCTGCGTTCTAAAATGCTAGTTTTGTATTTTATGTAACAGTTAATATACCAATCTACGAGTAGATCGAGGTGATATAAACTAACGATGCAATTTACAAAACAACAATCAAGTATTAAAATCTATAGGTATAGGTAACCACTAGTTGCGCTCTGCGATTTCAGCCGCATATATTTCGATTCCGTAGAAATATCGGAATCAAAAGCATCGTGTTAATCCTGGTTATCTATACAAATATATAAAGCTGAAGAGTTTGTACGTTTGTTTGTTTGAACGCCCTAATCTTAGGAAATATTGGTCTGATTTGAAAAATTATTTTTGCGTTGGATAGCCCATTAATCCAGGAATGCTTTAGGCTATTATATATGCTATTACGCTGCGAACAATAGGAGCGGAGAATATAAAAAAAACGCGGAAGAAACCGTGTGGCGCAGCTAGTAAACTATATGTGTTCCAAAATTTCATCAAAAATCCGTTCAGTAGTTTTGAGGTGTAATAGTGATAAACGTCCATCCAACCATACAAACTTTCACATTGATAATATTAAAAGGACTAGCTAAAAATTGAATATTTTAATTCCATTAATAGCTCCACTCAATTTTCGGCCATTAACATACGCTATTATAGTAATTAATTAGAAATGCGCCAGATGTACGTGATGTGTCTAGGTGAGAAGTGGGTCAGCGTATTGCATATAATGGCGCTGGAATGGCTTTAGACACGCAACGACAGACACGGCGACAACCAGCGCGACAGATGATCATAACCACGGCATAGATTATAATGGAGTACGAATCACGCCCTTCGTCGACGCCGTTAGATTACAGCAATCTGTTACTGGACATAGACTCCTCTTATAGGACGTCATTCAACTAGATTTTTGGTAATGCTTATCCAGGTGCTATCTTATGAAAATCACAGCTCTATCTGGCTTGAAGTAGGCCTCAAGCGTGCCCTAAGATAAGCCTAGTTGATACATAAATGGAGCCATATTTTTCGCCTTTTTAGGGTTCCGTACCTCAAAAGGAAAAAAACGGAACCCTTATAGGATCACTTTGTTGTCCGTCTGTCTGTCTGTCTGTCTGTCTGTCTGTCTGTCTGTCTGTCTGTCACCACCCTTTATCTCAAGAACGCGTGGACGTATCAAGCTGAAATTCACATGAAATACTCGGGTCTATTGTCCCTTTAAGCTGTGAAAATATCAAACTTCTAAGCCAAGCCAATCAAAAGATACAGCCGATTATGTCGATATTTTCAACAAATTTTCGACACTCGCAAAGGAATCAAAACCTACAGGATACTTCCCGTAAACTCAGAATCTTGAAAATTGGCATGAAGCATTGTCATATAATGCAAATATAGGAAAAATTGCGAAAATCACATTTTTTTAGTTATATAATATAATAAACACATTTTAATAAAATGGAACTTACTACTTTATTTCTCACGAACGAATAAAGTTATCAAATTGAAATTTATACCAAATACCTAGATCTATTGTCCCTTTATGCTGTGAAAATATCAAACTTCTAAGCCAAGCCAATCAAAAGATACAGCCGATATGTCGATATTTTCAACAAATTTTCGACACTCGCAAAGGAATCAAAACCTACAGGATACTTCCCGTAAACTCAGAATCTTGAAATTTGGCATGAAAAATTGTCATATAATGCAAATATAGGAAAAATTACGAAAATCACATTTTTTGAGTTATATAATATAATAAACATATTTTAATAAAATGGAACTTACTACCTTATTTCTCACGAACGAATAAAGTTATCAAATTGAAATTTATACCAAATACCTAGGTCTATTGTCCCTTTATGTGTAAAACTTCTAAGCCAAGCCAATCAAAAGATACAATAACAACAAATTTTCTTCAAATACAGGATTAAACTCAGCATGAAATTACATAAAATTGCATAAATGCAAATATAGGTCATTGTTATATACACACGAACTATCAAAAGATACCTTAGACGAGTGAATTTCCGTCACACAGCTAGGGAATCAAAACCTACAAGCAAAGACATTAAAATTATATTTACAATAGACAGGACATCACGAACAAAATCGTAAGCCAATACTTTTATCGACTTGGTTAAAAGTCGACAGACGACGGACGGTCGGTGGACGTAATTTGTGTCCACCAAGAATAAACATTTTCTAAGGAAATATGCCATGTTGCGCTTTGTGTTTCTGTACATCTCGTTATAGTAAAACGACTGGACCTAACTTCGGAATGTTTTTCTATGAATTATTTATATTTCGTCTGCAATTCAAATTTAAAAAAAATCTTAGTTCTAGAAAATTTTCCATTATTGTAAAAGCGCCCTCTATTGTTGAGTAGTTTTACTATTTTCTTGTAGAGATGTAGTAATGTTGTTTATCGATTTAGTTATCGATAATACTTATTAAGATGAATACATTTTGTTGTATTTTATTGACATTTAAAATATAGCTAAATAAACTATTACTATATTTCAAGTTTATTTATTATTAACTCTATTTAAACATAATCATATCATATTAATAAACAAAATTGAATGAACAATTACTATAAATTCATTTATCTAGGTTTTTGTTATTTTTGGTTTCCGAATAAAAATAATGTCGTAGGGAAAAAGTGGATACGATTTGTCCAGATAGACCGTAGAGAAGAAAATTGGCTTCCGTCTCATTCGTCCGAATTATGCTCAATGCATTTTAAAAGAGAAGTTATCTACTTTGGAAAGACTTGTCGACCAAATTAAAAAAAAAAAGAATCGGTACCTTGTATTAGAAATGAAATAGTAAGTTATTAATTTCAGTACTTTTTTACTTAACCGTAAAAATTGGAATAAAATTTACGGTTAAGTGGATAAGTACATAGATTACATAACTTATTTATAATGAAATATATTCATAAAATATGTAGGTACGTATATGTAGTACAATGATTGCGAGCTACTTTGTGATTTTGAGGATTCCGTACCTAAAAGGTAAAACGAACCCTATTCATGAGACTTCTCTGTTCGTCTGTCCGTCTGTCACCAGGCTGTATCTCATAAACCGTAATAGCGAGACAGTTGTAATTTCCAGAGATTGTGTTAGTATTTCTGTTGCCGCTATAACAACAAGTACTAGGAATAAAAATAATGAAATATTTAAGGGGGCTCCCATACAACAAACGTGAATTTTTGCCGTTTTTTGCTCCATATTAATAACGGAAACAGATAGACGCTTAAAATGTTCACAGAATATTTGGTTATATATTCAAATTACAAATAAATAATTAAAATAAAATAAATCCTGAAGGCGGGCTCCCATACAATAACCGTGATTTTTTTGCCGTTTTTAAAGATAATGGCGTACGAATCTTGTAAAGGTCTTGCTCCAGCAGACTACCATTTTTGTCGTGATTTGGACAATTATCTACGTGACAAGAAGTTTTCCTTCCAGGGGGCAGTTCTGCTTTCACACAGTTTGTGCAGTCTAGATCCTCAGAGTTCAATCACAAAGGCATAAACGACCTTCCTATATATTGATTATAAATGAATTATTAAAAAATTTAAAAATAAGCAATTATTTAGATTTTCAGTACTAATCGGCAATTTTAAACTTTAACGCCTATTATATTAAAAGAATTATATAAATAAGAAACTTGTAAACTTGAAATTACCCATAATTATTCTGCTTCCTAGTTTTTTGTTTCAAGCTATCATAATGCGAAAAAACATCGTCGTAGTAACTTCTTTGAATATTATCGATAACTTTATATCGAAATGATACAAACCCTACCACAGTTTTTTGCATTGCCATTTAAAAATATTTGCAAACAAACGTGTAAAAAGAATAATTTTGCTAAAAACGAAATGCAAACGAAAATTGCAAAACAAAATACGCTTTATGGCCTAAAAGGTCTATTACACTCAAAAATCGCAATAAACTGAGCGTTAAAATAATTCGTAAGCATAAAACATCTAAAATGCCAATAGACGGTGTCACGGTAAATGAATAGTAGCGAATAAAATTCTAAAACAGTTTTTGTTTGTACAAGACAAGTTTCACTTAATTTATTTACTTTTCAATATTTATTTACCCGATTTGAACTATACTAGGGTATTAAATCGGATCTGGCAATATAGACCACACCGGCCACCTACCGGGCAATAGCTGAATATATTTTATATAAACTTATTTCATTTTAACTATTTGATGTCTCCAATTGTCGATCTAATTTTGCTATATTGTACTAGATGGCGGAACTGAGCCATGGGATCACAGTTTTTCTATGCCATTTTGACACATGCCATCTCTATACAATATGTTAAGAAAACCCTGTCCGACCCATAAGGATAATAAAGGTTAGGCAATCACATGACCAAATAAAATTTGAAATTTTGCATAATCATCATAGTAACAATACTAATCAATTTTGAAACTATCTTTTTTCCCCGCGAATTTACGCTAACTTCCCCAAAATTTGGTGTTTTTAAAAAAATTACAACACCATTGTAGGCGGTATAATTGTCGGCTTTCCTTTTATTGTTTTGTTAGATTATTTATTTCTTTGGCGGCGTCGCGCGTGAGCTTTGTCGGCGACGTAAAAGAAATAACTAGTGATGCACTAATTTTTGCGCAATAACGTTTTTTTATCGCTATTAATCGAAACTTGTATCTGGTTGAATGATTTGTTAAAAACACAGATTACCCAATGGTAAAAGTACTTTTGTTTGTTTATCGATTAATTACTAATAACATTATTATAACACAAGTATTAGTAAACAGAAACGAGAAGGACTTATGAAACACAATTTTAGTAAAACTTTACAAATATTTTAACGGTCAATATCATCGATTTTGAGACAGAAACTGAAATTAAACATTTAGCATGATTTTCATTTACAGCAGTGTACCTAACTAATTTAAGTTTTGTAAAAGTTCTAAACAATTCCATGCGATGTTGAATCTAGAATGAGAATGAGAAACTACAATACTAAATCGATAACAAAAATAGACGAGTAAATTGTTTCCATCGAAAATCAATATTTTGATTACTTACACATCCCTATTTACTCAAAGGATGCCGCGAGGTCAGCCCCGTAGGTACAATTCTAAAAAATAAAAATCATTTTTACTTTAAATTATCAGTCGCGCGTAAGCATCGCTCTAGTAAAGACTATTCGTGTATTGTGTGATCATGTCGTTTCCTAATGTAGAGTAATGTAACATGCTGATGGAAGGTAGCAACTGCTGTTTTGTGATCAGGTGATTGTGGTCAATGTGGTTCCAGTATGACAGTGCGTCACCATATCTTTGTCCTGTACGTGAGAACCTCCATTATCAGTTCGGCGAGCAGTGGATTGGTAAGGGTGGACCAACTGTGGCCAGCGCGGATTTGACACCACTTAATTTTTATTTATGTGCATGTCCGTGCTAATCTCGTGCGACGGTGCCAGCTGGGCCTGTATCGTTATTAGTGAACGAATTTGGAACAACATCTCCGCCACAGCCAATAAGCTCATCGAATGAAATGATACATTTGGAGAGTCAGACGACCTTCCTACTTAAAAAAAAGATCTTTTCACGAGCTGCCTAAGTATCGTTATTTATTTCGAGACTCGATAAACGTGAATAAATTACCTATACCTACATGCATGAGGTCAACTGAGGTTATGAACTGTGCCTGTGTTGCCATGAAATTACCTCTTTATTTTATTTAAGTTATTTATTTTTTAGGGGGAATTTTTTTTTAAGTTTAGCCAGGTTTTGTAGGCATTAGTAGAATCAGTTACCGATACCTAACAATACCTTCACGGGTCGGACAGGGTTTTCTTAACATATTGTATATCTTAAATCTCTTTGCCTACAAGGTACTTCCCGTGAACTCAGAATCTTGAAATTCGGCACGAAGCAACGTTATATTATAGTACAGACAGATAAAGGAAAAATTGTGAAAATGATAAATTTGAAGTTACATAAAATATTAAAATATTATTTTTGCTTACATGACATAAAATATTTTTTTAATAATTATAAACTTACTACCTACCCTTTTTCACATGAACGCGTAGAGATATTAAAGTTGAAATTCATATCAAACACTTCTTAAATCTAATTGCCTCTAAACTGTGAAAAATTCTAAATCAATGCTAGTATTATAAATGCGAAAATAACTCTGTCTGTCTGTTACGCTTTCCCGCATAAACCTCTCAACCGATTTTGATGAAGTTTGGCACAGACAATCTTTAGACCCTGAGAAAGAACTAGGTTACCTTTTATCCCGGAAAAATTTGATGTTCCCGAGGGGAATTTAAACAGCGCGATATAACCGAACTCCACGCGGGCGAAGCCGCTGGCGGAAAGCTAGTACGTCATAAATTGTAAACCGCTACGTTTTTACGGCGGAACCCTCGGTGTGCGAGTCCGACTCGCATTTGGCCGTTTTTTTTTAGCTAAGTTTTATTTTCCTTTATAAGTATAATATATTATTATAAAGTTTTGCTAAAGAAATAACTATCAGTGACAGAAAGCCATTGGCGAGGCGTAACAAGCATAATGTGTAGTCGCCTTATACTATAGACATAAGTCATAAGTATTATAAGTGATATAGCCGGAAAAGTAAGGAACATTCATAAACAACGGGGATAATATGCAAATTCATTATGCTATAGGGGAGAAAATATCTAGTGTATAATAAATAGTAGATGATTCAGCTGTTTGTGAAGACGCCAAAAGACAGTACGGCCGCACATATTCACTCCATTTTCATTACTCCGCGGTCACGGTACTGAGGTTGCACGACATGTCGTAAATATGTGAGATCCTCTACATCCATGTTTGCACGTCCCCATTCCCTTATTCATGGGAAGGGAATAACGAAGAAAAGCAAAGCTCTGGGAGATCCTTGTGTAGCGTGTGTTTGAATCGTTTCACTTGCATACAAAATGGTTTTATTTTGTAACATAACCTCTCCTTAGACTGTACTGTATTCTGTAACATAACCTTTACTTAGAGACAACTGTGTTCTACGTATTTTCTGCCAATTTAAACAATTCTCAATGGTCATGGCCGATGGTGGCCTTGAATTGTTTGGCATCATTTCTACGTCATTGGTTTCAACCATAACATTGAAAACAAAAGCATAGCCAATGCAAAGCATCCTAGCATTATGAAGTCTCAGCAAGCAAATCACTGTCATTTCTCTGCCTATCTTAAAATGGGTTCGATCGTAACACAAATCTTACATGGGGGAGATTGCTTATGCGACTATAAGCGGTACAAATTACATACGGCGGAACAGTGGTATTTCGTAACAATAATTGTACCGTAGTTTTTCTAGAGCACTTCCTCATTAAATAGAACGAACCGCAGAACGAACAAATGAACGAACGCTTTTGTGCTGAACGTTCCACAGCTCTGCATAGAAACAAAAGCTGCTGGAGAGATGGACACTCCTGCCAACAAAGGTAATTAAATAAGTTGAGTTGAGTCGAGTATTGTTTTACAAATAATTAGGGTTCTTCATGCTTGTGTTTACGGAATTACAGAATACTGTTTTTATTTAATCTTTGCTTGTGAGTTAATTTTTGCTTTGTCGATCCATGTTTTTCTTTGTTAACGAACGAGATAATTGAAATATTTTAAGACTTCCTTATTTTGGTTTTATATTGTTTATATGTTTCACACGTAGGTACATTTTGCGGTTATATCGGTAAATACATTACTTTAATTCCTATAGATGGTGCACCTAAGTATACATACTAAAGGTTAAAACCTAAGTATGTAACATACTTGTAGAACTTTCTAAGTGAGCACTAAAAGAAATCTTGTTATATCTGCTCCCTGCGACAGCTTTCATGTACCGCTTTGGAGAGATAGTACATTCCCATAGTGTATACATTTGTTCAATGATCGATATTTATGTAAAAATGGTGTTAATTTTATTAGAAATGCACTGATTAAAGTATTGTTTTAAATATCAATATTTTTGTAGATGTAATTGTGGTAAAAAAGACCTTCAACCAATACTAACGGGCACATTTGAAGCGCACGAGCCTCTTAATGTGCAACGTCTAAAGATCGTAAATCGATGTAAAGATCGCATTAGTGTTAGTGGGTTATATCCAGCTAGCCTTTGACAACTGAAAGAAAGAAAGAAAGAAAAAACGTTTATTTGCGGTAAACACGACGTAAAAGACTACAAAAACACAAAAATTTAAGAAATGGTTGAGAGAACATGCGTCACATCCACGCAAAACGGCTGTCGCTCGGCATTATGCTGCGATCGAATGCAAAATAGAGCTCAGAGCTAGTTTTCAGCGACAGCCGGCGAGATATCAGCTGGTGCAGCAAACAATCACAAGTGATACTGAATCAGTAGAAAAAATAAAATAAAAAATGTAATACTAATAAAAAAAAAACAAAGTTAATCTAAATGGTGAGAGAACACTAAACAAACACAAACTGAAATATAAAAGAATACAGGATATATAAAAACTACGAGAATATCATCCTAAAAATGACCTACCTACCTTTCCCACTGCTTGTGAGAAATCATCTTTTCTTAAAATGTCAATCTATACTAATATATGTATAAAGCTAAAGAGTTTGTTTGTTTGTTTGTTCGCGCTAATCTCGGGAACTACTAGTCCGATTTGAAAAATTCTTTGCGTTGAAAATCCAGTGCCTAAAAGAAAATCGCCGTAGGAAAAAAAATGTCCATACAAACTTGGACCTAAAAATGTGTCAATACCGCATTTACAAGTTCAATCTATACTAATATATAAAGCTGAAGAGTTTGTTTGTTTGTTTGAACGCGCTAATCTCAGGAACTACCGTATACCTGATAGCCCATTAATCCAGGAAGGCTTTAGGCTACATACCATCACGCTGCGACCAATAGGAGCTGAGCATAACTAATTCCACGCGAACGAAGTCGCTGGCGGCTGCTATACTCTGTTTTTTAATCTCGTAGACTAAATTGACACATGCAAATGTCAAATTTACATTATTAATTTTGTATTATTACGTTTTTAATAAGTACCTACACATTATTTCAGGATAACTTATTGTAAAAAAACGATACTTGATTTTATGAACGCTAAGTTTCGGCACTATTTAAGAATTGCAATAAACTGCCAACACTCGTAATGTCAGTTTAGTCTACGAGATTAAAAAACAGAGTATAGTATAATACATATAAAGAGATTGAAGTTTTCTGATATTAGGTGTAGCATAAAGATATTATTGCCGTTAATAAATACAATATTGGTGTTTGCAACCCCTGTTCACAAATGAAACTAAAATTAAGTTCAGTCTTCTAAATATTACTCTTTCTAGATCATTAAGAAAAGGACAGAAGATACCTAAATATTAGAAGTCCAATCAAATTCGAGCGCGTCTGATGTAAACGGACGTAAATTGAATCTCCATGTTTTTAATCACTGTCTATGGAGTATCTTAATTTGACAGAACTAAATCAATATGTTATCTTCTATCCCTTTCTTAATGAGATAGATAGAAAAAGATAAAATGAACTTAAATTTTGTTTAGTTTGTGAACAAGAAAATTGGAGCATTTATCTATCTATAACTCAACCACGTCAACATAATTCAGGTTAATATTGTTTTCACGAGGTTTTTTTTCGGAAAAATTGAGGTAAATATATTTACCTATTTGTTTTTTACGCCTTAAATGATTACGGAAATAATTGTGATACAAATCTTTATCGTAATTTAAACAAATCTTTATCGTAATTTAAGGCGACAATTCACATAACTTAATCAAAGATGACAGATAAAAGCAAGCTTTTGTACCTAATAAGGTACACGACACATACACACTCAACATAAACACAGCTTGTTCTAGTTCACTGCGACAGCAATGCGAGTGTCAAGATTTGTATCTACTCGTATAGTTTCAATGCTAAGAGAAAACAAGTTATATGTAATTAAGAACGGTAGCGAGATTCGACCGGTAATACACGGACATAAACTGATAAAAAAACGCAATTAGACACATATGTATGTTTGTGAGAAAATAACAGACATTTGTTTCATTTTATTTAGTCTCTTGGACATAACTGTCCTGAGTAATGAGATTGTCACAAGATATGCAAAAAATTTGTGATTAAAATTGCTGGAATTAGATCGAAAGTTACAAACATTTCAAAAGAATATTTCTCCAAAATTTTTATTTGCTTTTTATCCGTCTGGTATACCGCAAGAACAGAACAAATATATCGTTTAGGTATATACCCCCATAATCATTATATTTTATTAGGTAATCGGACAGTTATTAAATTTCATTATCTTCAATGTAATATTATTTTCTTACATCACAGAAAAATTACGCAAAATTCAATCATTAAACTAATCTAGTCGTTTCATCAACTGACTAAACAAAGGAAAATTGGTTATTACATACTTATTAAAGAAATACGCGAACGGCTCGTGTCCAAAAAAGACCATTTGTACGGTAGGTACTTAAAATATGTCGTAACGTTACGTGCACGATAAAGCGGTCTACACACTGACAGAATTTGTCGGCGGCTTCACGGTTACTTCGTTTACCACCTCTGTTTACTGAAGCAGAGAGCTGAAAGGCCACTCCCCGTGACGCCGGTCAAACAGAGCGGCTAGGGCCTGGTTTTAGATGACAAAACCGCTTTTTACATAAAAACAAAAGATTCGTATGACACGGTTTTGAAATTGTTAGTTCAGAAACTAGTTAGGAAAATTCAAGTAACGTACTCACTGTGAGCATCCACGAATTTATTTTGCAAACATGACAATTGTTCACTCATCCGCAAATTTTTTGTTATGACTACCGGAATGCCTTCATCATCATCATCATCATCGTCATCAGCCTCTACTCGTCCACTGCTGGACATAGGCCTCCTTCATGGCACGCCAACAAGCTCGATCCTGAGCAGTTTTCCGCCAGCCACTACCAGCCACCTTTTTGATGTCGTCGCTCCATCTTGCCCAAGGGCGTCCTACGCTACATTAGCCGAGACTACCGGAATGCCTTAGTAATTAATAGTTAAATAGAAGAATATATTGGTCAGGTAAACAGTAACAAAATTCATAGGCTAAGACGACATGAGTAGCTTTAAATATTACCTAGAGCTAGGTTACAATATGGTATTTGCTAATGAGCCCCGAACAAGTCTGTACCTTGGGGCTGAGATTACCTACGAATTCCAGACTGAAGTCTCGAGAGTAGATTTCGTGGATGATATGGTACGTGTGTCGTGTATATGTGTGATGTGTGTATGTGAAGGTATGTGTTTGTACTTTGTTCCATTGAACTTCGTTTGATTTGTGATCAGCTCTAAGTTAGTAAAGGTAGTCGTACGAATAGGGTATTTGACTAAAAAAAACTAATTAGTCCGTCAATCAGATTTCCAAAGAATACTAGACAAGTATTTTTCTTTTTTTCATATAAACAAAAAATTAAGACGACAAAGTGCGTTGAAAACTCGTGTGACGTCACTGCACGCTACACTTTTTAGCGAGCAGTGACGTCACCAGCCACCACTCCTGATCTTTGATGCCTTTTATATTTGTCAATTTTTATTCATTTGATAAAACAAAATATACGTATCCAATATTTTCCTATAATCTGAATGACGGACTAAATAGATTTTTTTTTTTACCCAGGATACATCCCCATTGTCAGTTAATCCCTAAATTACCTACACAATCAGTGTATGGAATTGCAGTAGGTACGCTTTAATTACATCAAGTAGGTGCTGGAGTGACCTTAAAAGGGGAAATCTGTCCTTGCTTCTGCGAAATCAACATCGTCGATTGTAGCTAGCTATATGACCACTGGTTAAATCCCTCATAGTTGTGATTGTGAATAAGTAGGCCACTGGTCTTCACAGTTAAAAGAGTCCATCTCCATTGAAATGTAGCTTTACCGAGGCACCAAGTTCGTACAACATTCGTTTTGTAATTTTGAAAGGGGCACGGCCATTCAACTGTTTGTGGTTGAAAGATTGTAAATTACTTTTCATTTTCAATGTAATCCATTTATGTAATTTAGATTGCGGTCAGATGATAAAAATTACAATTTATATCTGTAAGGTAGTAAATACTTGTGTATTTGAAAAAAATCTTTAGTTTTGTTTTTATAACGTTATTTATAAATTTAAACTTAGATAACATAATAAAGTTTTAATATTCAAGGAAATAAGTTGTTTCCCACTAATTATATCTAGACTAATTATATTTGTTAGGATAATTTGGAGAATTCTTGAAACCTTTGCTAATCAGTTTCAGTCGGTCTCGGTAGGCATAAGGTCTTACTGTAATAATTAGGGGTGATCAAGTGATTACTTGACCACCCGATAATTAATAATTCACTTATAATTCTTAATGCGTAAGATTTACGCAATAAGAATTACTCGTACCTATATCTGTTACTATAGCTTCAATGAATATCCTCGGAGACAAGTGCGATGCCATTATAATATGTAGAACAATTAATTTTATAGTCTTCGTAGAAATTGTTCTACCAGAACCTCACAACATCGCGTTGCGACGGTTTACGGGAACCTTAAAAAATAAAACTATTTAATGGATGACTTTAAGGTTCAGAGCTGCTTGTTACCGCTACAGTAATAAGGCATTATTGTTATTGCATCAACTGCTGTCTCCAGAATGACTTGGCATACCTTCGTTTAAACGAGACATTGATCTTTAATTATTTCGTAATAGCGACTATTACGAAATAATTAAAATTAAGTTAATTTCGGCTAAAGTTCAAATGAAAAAATTCTTACTATCTGTTGTTTGACTGAAAAACGAACAGTCTCTCCAATTTTCCATTTCTCCGCTCTTATTAATGTAAAAATGACTAATGACTTATGGAGCGTGACATCGAAAGTGACTCTTATGAACACCTCGCTAGAGTTCAAAGATGGCTTCATTGGTCTGGCAAATTAATTACTGGATAAGGACACTAGAGACTGCGAACTTCTAAGAACTTTCCGAATGAATGTGGTTAATTTAACGGTTCTTCTTAACAGTTACGCCATCTTGCAAACATTTGTCTAAAGAAGGATTATGAAAACACAGTTGTGAAATGTTCGTCGGGAAACTTGATCCCTTAGCGAATTGTAACGAGCTCCTTTTGTTCTCTCCCTTAATATTTAAGTTGAATGTTCATCTATGATGTCAATCTTAATACCATTTATGTTAAGAGCGATCGTGCTCTTCGTTTCCCATGTAGGCCAGGAGTACCATGAGCTGCGAGGTCGTTGACCTCCCCCCTCTTCCTGCCAACTCTAGACCCTGCACTACTACATTTCTCCACTCGGGTGCACTGCACGAGTTATCAAGTAACTCCACCGGATTTAATGCAACTAGTTCTGTACGACTTTTTTTTTGTAATAGAAATCTAAACTTTATCACCAAACGCAGTTATGAGATCTCGTCTCAAATTGTTTGATTGTTATGGTTAAGTGTGAACCTCGCTTGAATAGCCAGAGAAAGCCGTACAGTAAAAAAAACAAGTGCCCATTATTTCTGAGACCGTATGTGTTCTGTGAAGTTTTATAACCTACCGTTACCGTGACGCGTTAAATGCATTTAGCCGTTTTTAATAATTTGGGATTCGGTCAGTAAGACTTTTGTCGGTTAATTGCACCGCATTCAACGTTTAGTGGATTTTAGTTCAGGTACTTTAAGTAAATTAGACAGTTTGCGGTATATGTGCGGTTTTACGAGATGTTTAGTTATGGCCGACTGGAGCCGAAGTTATAAGTTACGCGGTCACAGATCGTGATCGAGGTTAATCGAGTTATCTCAAAGATTGCTCGGCACGGGCTGCACCGACGTGACCAAACGATTGGTCATTTCCGCCTTAATTGGTTGCAATTTTAATAAAAGGGTTCCACTTGGCTCTATCTCGGTTTGTCAATGACTATTTCGTGAAAAAGTCTCGCACAGCGGGTAAGATAACGTTTCATCGAACGTGGGCTTGATTTTTTTTTTTGGGAAAAGTAAGAAGCTTCGTGATAAACATCGTTTGGACTATATTGATACTCCAAACGACGAACCTCATTTACGGCAACAACGCGGGCTTAAGCGATACTACGCCACAACACACACAAGATCCCAAAATTCAAGTCACGTCTTTTATATGTTTTTACTACGAAATAAAGACGTAGCTGTATAAAGTTTGGCTTGTAAAAAGCCTGCAACAGCAAGGTAGCATGATTACTCGTATTTCCTCCACTTTCTCGACTGACCTATCACGAGTTTGGGTACCTACTGCGTTTTGTGTCCGTAGAAAATCACCTCTCGATAATTTTGCATAGGTTTTACATTTTTCACTGGACTCCGGAAACTCTGGAAAAGCCGTGAGATTGTTGCTTGCAAGCACACTTGTTAGAATCCCTCAAAGAAAGTTTGTTTGTAATTTCGCATTTAAATAAAAACTGTGTTTGGATTACCAAAAGGTGAAATACAAAGCTAACAGAACGTGAATGTCATTGCCTTTTGGATTAAATTATATAAGCACATTTGCTTCTACAATAACGTTTCTATTTTGAATGCAGTCATTTAGAGAAAGCTCATATTATGTTACAAAGCACATGGATGCATACGTAGGTAGACACACGTAACCATCGTCGACTGATATATCGACAGTATTCCAGTTGTTTCGCAAATGGAATGGAACTTTGCAATTTCATGTTTCAACTATCCCAATAAAAGTAGTCCCTTCTCTGTATGAGAGGAGACCTGTGCCCAGCAGTGGGACGTTAAAAGGTTGATGATGGTGATGATGATGACTATTTATTATGTAGCCGATCGATTCTGTAAAAAATCACCGTGAAAAGTTGGGTGAAATGAGTTTCGAGTGAGCTGTCAATAGTGGTAATCTCTTAGCATTGCACTTGGAATGAGAGTTCTCTTTACTAACATAATTATGTTTTCACTAGGGATCTAACGGAGGTAGTTATATCGGAACCGGAGCCGGAGTCAGAGTTTTTAAATTTGATTTATCGGAGTCGGAACCGGAATCGCAGTTTTTAAATTTGATTTATCGGAGTCGGAACCGGAGGCGGAGGCAGGGTCAGAAGTGGTGGTAGGAGAGAGATTTTTTATTTAAACACAAAAAACATTATTCAGTTAGTTTTTTCATTTAATTTTCTTATTGCAAAATTAAACACAAACAGTGAAAAAAAAATTGGCATATTTCCAAATGAACAAGAAATTAAATTGAAGTTAATTAAAACCCAAAGAAGAATATGACATTAAATTAAATGAACAAAAGCTTTGAAACAAATTAAGTCAAATGCGTCGACTCCAAAACTAGCGAAAAATCAAAACAAGTGAAAAAATAATTAACGATAAAGTGCACGTAGCAGGAGCCAGGGAATTCCCCGCGTGCTATGTATGTACCAGTAGGGTAATTACGTAACATAGTATCAGTAGCAATGGATTTCATTTTGACAGTTGAAAAACATTCATAGCGTTATTTACGTTATTGAGTACACACATTTATCGAACATTATGGAGCAATGGCAATATGCTTTAAAATTGTGCAAACGTAATTACCCTGCTGTTCATAACAGTCGGCAGGCCGCCGCCGCTATGTTATGCTTTAATAACCTCCGATTAAAACCTCCGATTTAAAAGTATCGGAACGGTATGATAGTAATCGGAAGTTCCGACTTAACGGAGTCGGAGTCGAAGCTCCGTAACATCCCTGGTTTTCACTATGAGATGTTTACAGAAGATAAAAAAAAGTTAAAAAACTAAAACCGAACTACGACAAAAAACGACGCTGAAAAAGTATAAAACAAGATTTTCAGAATACTGAACTGAACAAAGTTGCTAATGTAGTTGCAAGTAAATGGACACAGTAGTTATGTCATACAATACTATTCTGAAGTATGCAACATTCACTATGTAGAGATAAATTTTCATGTTTGGAGAGGCGTAGTCACACGTTACATATACCTACCTACCGTAGCACCTTGACAACGTGTGACTACGCCTTTCCAAACATGAAAATTTATCTCTACATAGTGAATGTTGCATACTTCAGAATAGTATTGTATGACATTACTACTGTGTCCATTTACTTGCAACTACATTAGCAACTTTGTTCAGTTCAGTATTCTGAAAATCTTGTTTTATACTTTTTCAGCGTCGTTTTTTGTCGTAGTTGGGTTTTAGTTTTTTAACTTTTTTTTATTTGTACTATTTTGGTGTTAAAGTGTATTTGTGGCGCATATTATTAACAAAAGTTAAACTGATGAACTAAAAACTAGGTACTTGACATATTACATCTACACGCACATATAACAACATAAGCCCGAAGGCATATAGCGCAGAGGCCTTTTTATGGGAGATTTAGCCAGTTATAAAACTGTTTCCGCCTTCACCGCGTGGAGTTACTCCCAGCTTATGTCGTTTTCATTAGTGCATTACATATTCTAATAATGTTCACACTGCTCTACATTGCATAAAGCGATTCACAGTTCCCGTGATCCGCGCTTTACTCTTATCGCTCATATTTAACATCATTAAAGCATTCTTGTAATTATATACAAGCATAAAGCACTCGTGAAGCTCTTTCACGTGATACAAAACACGGTATGTTTATTTTAATTTTATATTAACATAGAACTTTTTGTCCGCTAGAGGGTGCAATACTAAATTTGGTGACAAGCTTTATAGCTCATAACTAACAGAATATCAAGGCCCTTCTAATGGTAATGCAGTGGTCTTATTCTGATAAGTAGTAAAGAAGCTATGAACGAAAAGATGTGAATTATATGCAATAAGCCCACGAATACAGGTAAAGTCACACGCAAATGCTAGCAATATATATATATTCAAAATGTACAAGTAAAAGGCTTTCAAATGATACCAAACACGGCATATTTATCTTAACTTTAGTTTTTTACTCTGTATGTTTTGTCCGCTAGAGGGCGCTACAGTAAATTTTGTGAAACCCCATATAGCCTATAACCAGCGGACAATTAAGACGCTTCTAATGATATATCATTTGTCGAATTCTGATAAGTAGTTTAGAAGTTACGAGGGAACAGATGAACATACATACATACATACATACATACATACATACATACATACATACATACATACATAGCCTGTCAAAATCATAACCCTCCTTTTGCTTTGCCGTAGTCGGGTAAAAAGGATGAATATTAGGAGGTTGTTAGTTTGTGTTTAACAAAGGAGAACGTAAATTTAAGGTTCTTCTACAGTGAAGCTGTCTGGTGCGTTCTGCCAAGTTAAGACTCAACATTTGTCGTGTCCTAACACAAGTATTAAGTATGGAGGCTGGCACTAGTATGGAGGCTGGGCAGTAAGCCAATGTCTGTCCCGACAAAGCCTAAGTGCCATATATCAATATAACTATGTAGTTACAAAGCAAGTACCTTCGCCAAGGTAGGGCAGTAGTCGCTTCTGCATTTTACGCAACTTTCACCTGGCAAGTAACACTGGCACACATCATCTTGCAGATATTTACTATCCATTGTTTAATACCTACCGCTTAAGACAGCTCACGAAATTCAAATTTACTACTATTTTTTTAAAATTGGTAGGAAAGTGTGTTTATAAAATTATATCTTTACAGAGTTGTAAACTCTAGCAACAGCCATATAACTTCCACTAGTTGGTAACGCTCACAAATGGCATGTGTTTTTGAAGCAGTCATCATCCTTGTGGGAGGCTTAAGTCCAGCAGTAGACGTCTTTCGGCTGAAATGATGATGATGATGATGTAGGCGATACGTTTTCTGTTTGAATGTGGTTACTCGACAATGTTAATGCTAAACCATCTTTTTACTCGGAAAGTATATGGGCAAAAGGGAATTTGTTACCTCTAAAGGGTTCTATCGAGCATTTTTAATCAACTTAATTATGGCATGCAAGGGCAAGCTAAATAAAGGGTGGAACTGGAACCGACCCTGTCACTTGGGTTGAAGGGCAAATCCTTTATCGCCACCTGCTACAGGTTCGTCCTATTTTTGTTACCTAAATCCTGTTGACCTTATCGTAACACCGTTGTTTGGGCTTTTATTTTAAAAATAAGCCACGTTCCTGACATGACAGGGTCATGTTCCGATAAATGGATTATATTTCCCATAGTTGCATCAAAGACAACGTTCAACAAATACTTTTTCTTTTTTTCCTTATTCATATTTAAACAAAAGAGTACCTCAACGCACTTATGTGCAATGAGCCGTCTTTAAGTTTTGTTTACATTGTAACTATCTTGCATCCCATTAGTATGTAATGGAACTGTGTCTCGTCTTTATTTTTAAAAGTTTAAGAGAAGTAGGTCACCAAAGGCTACGCAAAGGCTTATTGACCTGTGCCTAACTAAAAGGTATAGGTATAAAGTACATATTTATACCGCGAATACCTGCGTCACTACGACCTTTCTCTTAATACAGAAACACATATATAACTAAGTTAATTCAACGTCTTATGTCTAATTGAAACACATATTCTTTAGTGGAAAGAAAAATCGCGGAGCATTCATTCTGTCACTCGATTTACACGAGGATATGAAAAATTTCAACATTTTCGCAGCAAAACGACGTGTGCCACAGACAGTTATTTATTGTTTTCTGCAACGACGGACATAAGGATTTTCTTTTATTGAAAATGGTAGAATTTAGACGACGTAGGGAATAAAATTATATGTAGCAAGTTTTATGCATGTACCTACAAAAAGCTCGATACTCCTCCATCCTTGCATGAAGCGCCGCGCATCCGGCGTTGTCGCGCGAATGATCTCACGCCATCCGACACCCTTGTGTGGTCCACCGAAGTACACTGTAATCTTTGCATATACTTATAACTACTTATGTAGACAGTTAGCTAAGTACTTCAATACCAATGGAGCTGCGGTTTCCTGTTTAGTAACCTGCTTTAACTTAGCGGAGTATCAATGAGACGGCGTTCATTGCTAGTGTTTGATCAGATCAGGCATGAAAACACTAGAAGTAGAGCATCAACAGAAACGTATAGAGAGTCCATTTATTCTGTCCGGTTTATCTCATGCGGTTTTGTTTTCCTAAAAAAAGACTAGAGAAGTGACATCTGCAGTTTATCGACCCCTTTCTGAGGTCCAATAATTATCGTAATTTTAAGACCGTTGGCAGTCTGATCTGTCTTTATTTTTCAAAAAGACCTCTAATTTCGGGATATTAGAAGTATTTTACAAATGTCAAAAACTTATCAAAATATCAGAACATTTTGACAAGTTTTTGACATTTGATTGTCATGTTACGAGAATTGGCCTTCTGGTTAGAGGTTCTGATGATGTTGCTAGGATTAATTGAAACATTATTAAACAATTTTATGCTGATAAGCAAAACGACAGTTGTTTACGATGGCAAAGTTTGAAACTTGGTTTCATTTTGGGGTAAATTTGGCACGGATGTTTAGCATAGGAATTAAATTTATTAAAAACATTTACCTCACGGGTATGGAAATGCGGAAAACTGCGGGGTAGTATTCCAGGTTAAAATATTTAGGTATTCTGTAATAACTCAATTATTAAAACTGTCTACTCAGTAAACATAGTTAAGAAAAGGGTTTTGCCCGCTTAAAAAACAAAAAAAAAACCGGCCAAATGCGAGTCGGACTCGCACACCGAGGGTTCCGCCGTACAAACGTAGCGGTTTACAATTTATGACGTACTAGCTTTCCGCCAGCGGCTTCGCCCGCGTGGAGTTCGGTTATATCGCGCTGTTTAAATTCCCCTCGGGAACATCAAATTTTTCCGGGATAAAAGGTAGCCTATGTTCTTTCTCAGGGTCTAAAGATTGTCTGTGCCAAACTTCATCAAAATCGGTTGAGAGGTTTAGGCGGGAAAGCGTAACAGACAGACAGAGTTATTTTCGCATTTATAATACTAGCATTGATTTAGAAATTTTCACAGTTTAGAGGCAATTAGATTTAAGAAGTGTTTGATATGAATTTCAACTTTAATATCTCTACGCGTTCATGTGAAAAAGGGTAGGTAGTAAGTTTATAATTATTAAAAAAATATTTCATGTCATGTAAGCAAAAATAATATTTTAATATTTTATGTAACTTCAAATTTATCATTTTCACAATTTTTCCTTCATCTGTATATATTATAATATAACGTTGCTTCGTGCCGAATTTCAAGATTTTGAGTTCACGGGAAGTACCTTGTAGGCAAAGAGATTTAAGATATATAGAGAGGGCATGTGTCAAAATGGCATAGAAAAACTGTGATCCCATGGCTCAGTTCCGCCATCTAGTACAATATAGCAAAATTAGATCGACAATTGGAGACATCAAATAGTAAAAATGAAATAAGTTTGTATAAAATATATTCAGCTATTGCCCGGTAGGTGGCCAGTGTGGTCTATGTTGCCACATCCGATTTAATACCCTAGTATAGTTCAAATCGGGTAAATAAATATTGAAAAGTAAACAAAATAAGTGAAACTTGTCTTGTACAAATAAAAACTGTTTTAGAATTTTATTCGCTACTATTCATTTACCGTGACACCGTCTGTTGGCATTTTAGATGTTTTATGCTTACAAATTATTTTAACGCTCAGTTTATTGCGATTTTTGAGTGTAACAGACCTTTTAGGCCATAAAGCGCATTTTGTTTTGCAATTTTCGTTTGCATTTCGTTTTTAGCAAAATTATTCTTTTTACACGTTTGTTTGCAAATATTTTTAAATGGCAATGCAAAAAACTGTGGTAGGGTTTGTATCATTTCGATATAAAGTTATCGAAAATATTCAAAGAAGTTACTACGACGATGTTTTGTCGCATTATGATAGCTTGAAACAAATTAGGAAGCAGAATAATTATGGGTAAATTTAAGTTTACAAGTTTCTTATTTATATAATTCTTTTAATATAATAGGCGTTAAAGTTTAAAATTGCCGATTAGTACTGAAGATCTATATAATTGCTTATTTTTTAATTTTTAAATAATTCATTTATAATCAATATATAGGAAGATCGTTTATGCCTTTGTGATAGAACTCTGAGGATCTAGACTGCACAAACTGTGTGAAAGCAGAACTGCCTCCTGGGAAGAAAACTTCTTGTCACGTAGATAATTGTCCAAATCACGACAAAAATGGTAGTCTGCTGGAGCAAGACCTTTACCAGATACGTACGCCATTATGTTTAAAAACGGCAAAAAAATCACGGTTATTGTATGGGAGCCCGCCTTCAGTATTTATTTTATTTTAATTATTTATTTGTAATTTGAATATATAACCAAATATTCTGTGAACATTTTAAGCGTCTATCTGTTTCCGTTATTAATATGGAGCAAAAAACGGTAAAAATTCACGTTTTTTGTATGGGAGACCCCTTAAATATTTTATTATTTTTATTCTTAGTACTTGTTGTTATAGCGGCAACAGAAATACTAACACAATCTCTGGAAATTACAACTGTCTCGCTATTACGGTTTATGAGATACAGCCTGGTGACAGACGGACAGACGAACAGAGAAGTCTCATGAATAGGGTTCGTTTTACCTTTTAGGTGCGGAATCCTCAAAATCACAAAGTAGCTCGCAATCATTGTACTACATATACGTACCTACATATTTTATGAATATATTTCATTATAAATAAGTTATGTAATCTATGTACTTATCCACTTAACCGTAAATTTTATTCCAATTTTTACGGTTAAGTAGAAAAGTACTGAAATTAATAACTTACTATTTCATTTCTAATACAAGGTACCGATTCTTTTATTTTTTTAAATTTGATCGACAAGTCTTTCCAAAGTAGATAACTTCTCTTTTAAAATGCATTGAGCATAATTTCGACGAATGAGACGGAAGCCAATTTTCTTCTCTACGGTCTATCTGGACAAATCGTATCCACTTTTTCCCTACAACATTATTTTATTCGGAAACCAAAAATAACAAAAACCTAGATAAATGAATAGTAATTGTTCATTCAATTTTGTTTATTAATATGATATGATTATATTTAGATAAAGTTAATAATAAATAAACTTGAAATATAGTAATATCTTAAGTTTATTTAGCTATATTTTAAATGTCAATAAAATACAACTAAATGTATTCATCTTAATAAGTATTATCGATAACTAAATCGATAAACAACATTACTACATCTCTACAAGAAAATAGTAAAACTACTCAACAATAGAGGGCGCTTATTACAATAATGGAAAATTTTCTAGAACTATTTAAGATTTTTTTTTAATTTGAATTGCAGATGAAATATAAATAATTCATAGAAAAACATTCCGAAGTTAGGTCCAGTCGTTTTACTATAACGACTGTACAGTAACACAAAGCGCAACATGGCATATTTCCTTAGAAAATGTTTATTCTTGGTGGACACAAATTACGTCCTGACGCGCAGACTAGACTGAGCGCCTTTTAACCAAGTCGATAAAAGTATTGGCTTACGATTTTGTTCGTGATCTCCTATCTATTGTAAATATAATTTTAATGTCTTTGCTTGTAGGTTTTGATTCCCTAGCGTGTGACGGAAATTCGTCTAAGGTGTCGGTATAAACTGCTGTATCTTTTGATCGCTTTAACGTAGAAGTTTGATTTTTTCACTGCTTAAAGGGACAATAGACCTAGGTATTTGGTATAAATTTCAATTTGATACCTTTATTAGTTCGTGAGAAATAAGGTAGTAAGTTTCGTTTTATTAAAATATGTTTATTATATTATATAACTAAAAATATGTGATTTTCGCAATTTTTCCTATATTTGCATTATATGGCAATCCTTCATGCCAAATTTCAAGATTCTGAGTTTACGGGAAGTATCCTGTAGGTTTTGATTCCTTTGCGAGTGTCGAAAATTTGTTGAAAATATCGACATATCGGCTGTATCTTTTGATTGGCTTGGCTTAGAAGTTTGATATTTTCACAGCAAGAGACAATAGACCTAGGTATTTGGTATAAATTTCAATTTGATAATTTTATTCCTTCGTGAGAAATAAGGTAGTAAGTTCCATTTTATTAAAATATGTTTATTATATTATATAACTAAAAAAATGTGATTTTCGCAATTTTTCCTATATTTGCATTATATGACAATCCTTCATGCCAAATTTCAAGATTCTGAGTTTACGGGAAGTATCCTGTAGGTTTTGATTCCTTTGCGAGTGTCGAAAATTTGTTGAAAATATCGAGATATCGGCTGTATCTTTTGATTGGCTTGGCTTAGAAGTTTGATATTTTCACAGCTTAAAGGGACAATAGACCTAGGTATTTGGTATAAATTTCAATTTGATAACTTTATTGGTTCGTGAGAAATAAGGTAGTAAGTTCCATTTTATTAAAATATGTTTATTATATTATATAACAAAAAAAATGTGATTTTCGCAATTTTTCCTATATTTGCATTATATGACAATGCTTCATGCCAATTTTCAAGATTCTGAGTTTACGGGAAGTATCCTGTAGGTTTTGATTCCTTTGCGAGTGTCGAAAATTTTTTGAAAATATCGACATAATCGGCTGTATCTTTTGATTGGCTTGGCTTAGAAGTTTGATATTTTCACAGCTTAAAGGGACAATAGACCCGAGTATTTCTTGTGAATTTCAGCTTGATATGTCCACGCGTTCTTGAGATAAAGGGTCTTGACAGACAGACAGACAGACAGACAGACGGACAACAAAGTGATCCTATAAGGGTTCCGTTTTTTCCTTTTGAGGTACGGAACCCTAAAAACACGTTTTCGTTTATTTTGCCTTTTGATCTCGGTTACAAACGAATTCCCATAGGTGTTAGAAAGGTGACTTAGACCTATAGAGGATAAGAGTCATTTGGATTTGTGAAAACATCTTTCAAACAACAAGAACCAAATTGAAAATAAAAACAAGAACAATTTGTAAAAAAAGGCTAGATGATGATGACAAGTCACTTACTAATAAAATTTACCTCCTTACCTCTCTTCTTTTACTATTCTACGGCGTATGCTATATCTACTGTCTTTTCTTTTTTAGCCAACGCAGTCGTTCTTACGAATCGGACGACCATGAGAGGGGAGCGTGTGAGTGGTGCGAGTACGCGCTCGTCATCACGCTTGCCACCATCCTGCTGATCGGCGTGTCAGCCCTGACCGTCTTCTGGGTGTTCTACTACCGCGAGGGCTATGCTTGGGCCGACGATGTGCCCGACAAGCAATTCAACCTCCATCCTACGCTTATGGTGGCCGGATTTATCACGTTCAGCGGATTTTGTGAGTACCTATAGATTAGTTCATCTTATATGTATATACAATTATACATATAAACTTGTGCCTCTTTCCCATGGTTCCCCTAGACAGAACTACAGTATACCAACTGCTTCCTACGATCCTAATATAATTCTTTTACTTCATACATATATGTATATACTTATGTATACATATATATCGACGCTTGAAAGGCAATCATATCTAAGCGACAAAAATTCGTAAATTGAGTTATATACACCAAACGACGCAGAAAAATCTAGCGGTTCGAATGGTGTATATAACTCAATTTACGAATTTTTGTCGCTTAGATATGATTGCCTTTCAAGGGTCGATATATATATACTTACCCATGCCGGTTGCGAGTATTACGCCTTTCTGAAGAACATTACCAATGAAGTCACTTACATACTTTATTATCCATGGCACGATAACAAAGACTAGAATACGACACTAGAGAGTTGTTAATTTTATTTCTATATAGGTATGGTTTATCCTCGTTGGTTGGTCTCTGAAATCATAATGAACATTGCCATATAAGTCAACTTCTAAATAGATATTTATCCATCGTAGTAGCATCCTACTAGCAGGTTTTACGATCACAGTCTACTGAGACGAAACGACGTAAGACGATGATATTACAGTATTCCTAGTATTGAAAATATCAGCTCGGATTTTATGCAAGCCGTATTGTTGGCTGTTCGAATTCAATATGAGGCTAAACGAGCAACATCTCCTTTTATAAAAGATCTCGGTATAAACATAAACCTGAGGATCGTCACACATTGACATTTTGCTATCATATGTGTATCATTTCTTTGGGAGTGTTTTGTGTTTAGATAAATGAAAGATAACTAACAAAAATGTATTGTACCGGGTGATGTTCTGTAGAAGAAATAGACGTTTATTTATATAATAAATGTATGTATTACCCATGTGTGTTAGAAATAAAATCATTACGTGAGAGAAGACTGGTACAATGAACAGACATAAGACATTGCCACAATAAACACAAATTGCTCAATCAGAATGATTAGAAACAATGTTCTCCTTTTGTTTTCATCAGTATCAGTGCCAGTGCACTGATAGGTACTGATGTTAATCTCGTAATAATGGTTACCTAGTACACCGACAGGATGAATTGCCCTATACGTCGAGAATTCAACACCTCAGGACACGTTCTTGCTATATGGATAATATGTCTAAGTTCACCTCACTCTATATTCTATTCGCTGCCATGCTACGTGCGTGTTCTACGCGACTATTGTATCATTTATCAACCCTCAATAGGTCATGAGAGTCAAACGGGCATATGCCCGTCCATATGGACTGGCGATCGAAATACCTTGCATTGCTAAAAACAGATAGAACATATCGATCTTCTTCAGTCAGATATGGCAGTACCTATATGTTGTAGGTAGGTTAATATTTTAGGGAAACCAAAAGCTTCTCCCAATAGTTCCTTATTAAAATGACATAATCCATGTTGTTCACAGCCGTGCTCCTGTACCGTATCTGCCGCTGCTTCAGACGCATCTATGTCAAGCTGCTGCACGCCATCTTCCATGCGCTTGCGTTCCCCTGCATCGTCATTGGATTCCTGGCCGTGCTGGACTATCACAACAAGAAGGGCATCAACAACTTTTACTCGCTACACAGCTGGATCGGCTTCGTTGCCATGGGACTGTTTGGATTACAGGTAATGTCTGTCTTCTATCAAGGCACACCATTACTCAGCCGAGAAAAGTTTTAGATTCATTTAGATACCTTTGAAATACTTGAGGTTATGTTAATAAATAGCAAGTTCAATGTATGTATCATAAAGCCAAGCTAGGGCTACAAAATGAATTTGGAACTGATATCGCCGAGTTTTGCTCGCAAAACGAGCGTGAAGATAGTGCTTGAGTGAGGCACAACGACAGATAAGGAACCGGCTCATTAGGGACGTTAACGGCAGGATGCGATAAGCTAATTGCGGATCAAATGCTTGTCGAAATTCATTAGTTCTGCTGCATCAACAGTTTTTCAAGTTCTCTGTATTTACACCGAATGGTTTTCGTTGACCATGACGCGAGGTCACGTTTTGAAATCATTTAACATTAATAGATAAATTGAGATTTTACGTCAACATGTGCCTAGCTTTTTTCCCAAATTTATATTGAGTTCGGCTTCTACTCTAACCGGATGGAGATGAATACCAGTATTTTACATTGAACGACTACCTGTCTGACCTCCCAGTTACTTTTAATACTGGTTAATACGTTACCCCTTGTTAAGACTGGAATATCAGACTTTCGGAGCTCTGACTACCCGTAACGGCTATCAATGATCCACAAATGAAAGCAGAGACCAACAACTTAATGTGCTGTCCGATGCACGGTGGTGTCTCAGGATGTAAAGATCACGTCACAAGCCGCCCATCTATATACATATAGACAGCCTCCGTGGCGTAGCGGTTGCGAACGCAGCCGCTGCGCAAGGAGGCACGGATGCGAATATGATTTTTTGCACTGGTCTAGTCGTTCCTCGGAACGCACGTATGTCGTTGGTCCCGGTTGCCATAGGAACATTTAGTGGCAGTCGTTACGGGTTGTTGGAGCCCTCAAAAGTCCAACAATTGGTCTAACTGCAATGCTTTGATATTGCCTTCGGGTTGTGGAGGTCCGGCGGTCACGTCGTCACGGAAAATATCGCAGTTTAGCCAAAATCAGCAGTTAGACTGGTAAAGCGGACCCCAGACTCCAAAGCTGCAAAAGCTTCTGATGCTACTGGGATTAACGCTGAGATGATGACGATGACCTACTATATACATATATAATTTAAGAAAAATCAAATTCTATATCAAGGTCTGTAAGTACCTACTGGAAATATTGGGAATGCTAGCAAAAACACATGCTAGATTAGACAATTGGATATTGAGACCTGTTAATTTTATTGTGCATGGTGTGGTCTCCTATAAATTATTTTACGTACATTCTTGTGTAAAATATTGACTTTCAAAAAGTGCTTATTTTCAGCCTAATTTGAACAAATTATTTTTTATTTATTTTAAATGCTTTGTCGTCCATTAACTATATGTACTTATTGGATAGTGTAAATTTTTTGTGCAGATTTTAAAATAAATAAAAGGCGTTACTTGAAAAATTAATTACATCTAAATACTTTCCACAGTACGCTGTCGGCTTCTTCAGCTTCCTGCTGTTGTTGATCTGCAATAAGGGAACTGCTGGCTTCCGTGCCTCCCTGGTGCCCGTCCACGCAGCCTTCGGAATCCTTACCTTCGTACTTGGGGTCTGCGCCTGCCTCACTGGACTTACTGAGAAGGCAATCTTCAGCCTCGGGTATGTAAAAAGTCTACTTCTGGAACGGAAATCTCGGCATGTTTCTTTGCTTTTTGTTTTGGCACTATAGTTGATTTAAGAGCAAACCTTTCGTCTAATGTCAAAACGAGCTATACCTTTAGACTCAGGGTAAACCTACGAGTTAGTTACTGGATTTTCAATTTTATTCCGACTACACATAAAGGTCTTAACGCAAATTAATAACTCACACTAACCGGACTATAGTTCTAAATTTTAAAAAAATGGCTCTGTTTTTTAATCCGCGGTCTACAGATAATAAATAATAGGTTTATCTATAGACTGCGACTTCTCTAGGCCTATCTATAAGCCGATGATACAGTTTGGTTAATCCAGTTTAAAATTGACTTTTGTGACGTCAAAGCTCGCCATGCTCAAAGACTATGCAAAAATTATTAGTATCACAAGTCTAGCTGGAGCAGTTAGGCTGTTGTGTAAGTTCAACAAATACTGTCACCCAAAGCACTGCACTATTTATTTGTGTATGTACGCTGCATGTGTGCGTTGGATGTTTTTTCTGCATGGCCTAGAATTGTCTTTTGTCATAGTTGTGTTAATGTTCTGTCTTGTGTTGTGTCAGTTGCTTGTAAGTTTCCATATTCACAGCGGGGAGAGGTACAGCGGCATGGTCGACGAGGGAATTATCATCAACGCCATTGGGGTCGCCTGCATCGCCATTTTGGCTGTCGTCATGTATATCTTGTCGAGAAACAAGTTCCGCACGCCGGAGTCCCGCGGACAACATATAAGGGCCTCAGTGGACCTCTAGATTTAGATCACTATTTATTACAAAATTAGATATCAGAGTCAATGATCTATTAGAATAGTAATTATAAAAATGCGATTTAAAATTAGTTTAGCCATGTAAAAACTTATTTAATGTTATGTTAATTTGATCATTGGTTCTGAAATCTAAAACTTCGATCAATTTGCATACAAATAGATTACACAATACGTATACATATATAGTTAAAATAATTGTTTTTAATGAATTTGCAACTTGCATTTTTATAGTTTTTTTTTTCATATAAATATGTACATAAGTGCAATTGGCTGGTAAGGGACACAAATATATTTTTGCTATCATTATTGACTAAGGTCCGTATTCCAGAAGGAAACTCAAGCAATGATCTCTGCTTAAGCATTACTTAAAACTAGTTTTAACCAATCAAATGGCTTGAAACGAGACTTAAGTAGAGCTTGAGTTTTGAGTGACGTTCTGTAATACGAACCTTATACTTAAAGTAACCTCCTATTTCGAAGATAGGATAATCCTTGCTACATTATTAGATGTAGGTACACATACAAAGTATTTAAATGAAGATATTTTTTTATCATCAATTTACACAAATTACAGAAAAGAGGCTTCATGTATCAGCTTTGATCTGTATCAGATCAAAATAACGTAGGCATTAGGTAATTTTAGCAAATGTAGAATAAGATACTATAAAATAGGAAAATAAATGACTCCGTAAGCGTAACGTAATATAAGAATAAACACTGTATTTTTGTTGCATTAAAATAAATGTAAGTTACTTACTCATGGACTTTTCATTTTAATAGTTCACTTATATTATACAATATGTAAAGAAAACCCTGTCCGATCCGTGAAGGTATTGTTAGGTATCGATAACTGATTCTACTAATGGGTACAAAGCCGTGTTAAACTTTAAAAAAATTCCCCCTAAAATAATAAATATTATTTCGCAAAAAGAGCTAACTTAATACATGTGTGGTGAGCAACCCTACTGCGGGGGGCGGGGGGCAGGGTACGCGGCACGTGGTCTGGTTGCGATTCGCTCATAATAATAACGGTGTTGTCACTTTTTTAAAAATTACCAAATTTCGGTGAAATTTGAATTAATTCCCGGGAAAAAAAGATTATTTCAAAATTCAATAGTATTGTTACTATGATGATTATGTAAAATTTTATATTAGGTATATTTGGTCAAGTGTTTACCTAACCTTTATTATCCTTATGGGTCGGACAGGGTTTTCTTTACATATTGTATTATATTATAATTTTCAAGAGATACATATGACATGTTTATTAATATTTACGGATATTTTAGTTCTCGCCACTTATTACACACTTACACACTTACGCATTCGAACGGAACCAGAACTGCGCCGCTTTGAGTTCAAAATTAATTGGGAAAATGTTGACCTAAAACAGTAAATCGGTCATTGTGGAAAGCCTTGGCGGAAGCCTTTGCCCAGCAGTGGACCTCTATAGGCTAAGAACAAGAAGAAAAGACAGTAAACATTAATAAACATGTAGTTTCATATTATGTAAGCATTTCGCTTGGTGTGCTTGTTGTATTGACTGCATCTATGTTTATGCTTGTGGTTTTGCACCATTATTCCGCTTTACTTGCACTCAAATTTTATGTAACATTTATGTGGTAGATGTTACATAAAAGTTGTTGTTCAATATCTGTTTAAAATGAATTGCAATAGCAGTTACTCACTACCTATGCTTTATCCTACTAAGAGGAAATTGACACTTGTTCGTTCTAGTTTTAGCCTACTGTATTTTGTTTAAAATGTACAGTTTTATCTATGTATACAGTATAAGTACGGATCTTGATTTATAAGACATGATCCAATTAATCCACTAACCGATTTAATAATCACCTATACTGTCACTGGTCACCATAGTGCCAATTCGAAATTGGTTAATAAGTTAAATTTGCACTTTGGGATTCAGGGAGAAAACTACCATCTACTACCACGGTATCTTTAAATTGGCGATTATTTAACACAAGTATCTAATTGGAGTCAATTGCGCCGATTCTTTTATTCACAAACTAAACGAATTTAAAGTTCGGTGCGTCTTTTTCATTAAAAAAAGTAAAGTATAGAAGATATCTTAGTTTACTCCTGTCAAATTGAGATACTCCATAGACCGTTTAGACGTGTTTAAAAACTTGGTGACTAAACATACGTCAATTTAAGTCCGGCGCGGACTAATTTGGCAGGACTAAGCTAAGATTTATCTTCTGTCTTTTTCTTGATGAAATCGAAAGAAGAAGATACACTGAACTTCAATTAAGTTTAGTATGTGAACAAGGGTTTTGGGGGAAATTATTTAGCATTGGCACTCTAACTATAGTTGAGCCAAATTCGATAAAGAATAGAGGTAAACAAACTGTTGCTAGGCAACGAGTAGTTTACGCCTAAAAGACAGATGTTAACAATCTTTTCTACATAGATGATTTTCATAAAAGTAATAATCCTACTTTCTACTAATCTAAACAGTTTATTTATGTTTAGATATTTATGATTTGCATAAAACGCTTAACCTATTTGAATGAAATATGACATACATGTAAGCTAATTTCCTAATAGGTTACATTTTTTGATATTACATGACATATTACTCATATTACAATGCATGTGTTATGTAGTTGATATAAAAGTAATTAAAATACGCAAAATTGTATTGACAAATGCCTCAACTTTAGTTATTGGTTGAATTCCGCAAAATGTGTTTAACATCTGGATTTCATCCATCTTTCTTTTTTTGTAGGGCTATCACGTAAAATTAATGTCGACTTTTTAATGGTTTTTCGAAATACCAAGTTATTATGCATGTTCTTTTAGTGATTCTATTGAAATATGCTGCAATAGGAATTGTTAATAAATAATTAGCATGTAAAAGACGATAATCATGTAAATAACAGGAGATTTGTAAAATGTGAGTTGTGATAACCCTAAATTGGTTTGTTTACCTGTTTTCTTTATGGAGCTTGGCGGGAATATAGATTAAAGGCGCAAGAGTGCCGTCGTTAATAAATTCTACCTTCTTATTATCTGGTTCATAAAGTAAAATAACTACCAAACTACAAATAGCGTAGACACAGCCAGAAATCAGACGAGTCCTAACAATTCTGTATCCGTGTACATTTCCAAACAACTAACCCGGGGCATGCGGTGTACAGGAGCGAGGTATATGCGACGCTGAACAACGAGGCCATCGTGATCAACGCTATCGGGATGTCAGTGGTGGCGGTGGCCATCGTGGTGCTGTATACCGTGCGCGGCACCGGAGGGTACCGTCTGCGCAAGGTGGCCGCGCAGCACCCCAGCTAAGCACCAGGACGAGAAGTAGCCGTAATCCACAACAGTTTGGTGACAAATCCTTAAATCGATGAGTGTGTATCAGCGATATCAACATTTGGACCGCATTTTTGTTACGAACTTTCAAATATTAGATAATTTTGGTACGTTCCTCAACGGACGTATGAGGTGCTTACGCCACATCTAAGTCAACTAAGTGTTTTTTGCGGAATGTGAAAAAACGTGTTTTATTTGTTTATGTCGCTGATGAGGACTGTCCGAATACAGCAAAGGAATAAGCAATAACAACAATATTAAGATTTATCACAATTTTATATCGATAAAGCAATAAAATACTCTTTAATATTTAGCAATGCGGCTTCCAGATCAAATTATTATATCCACGCTCGACCGTCGGACAGGCCTTCAGTCGCTAGATATGCAATATTGTATAAAAACATCAGCGATTGAAATTCAACACACTCGTCAATTTTTCACGGACAGCAAATATTTTCAGAGTCCTTTCTGTGACAATTGGACACATCAATTAAGTTTGACAAGTATACCGACATCAGTGCGTAACTCAGTGAAAAAGAAAATCTTTTCAGATAATTATCTGTTGGGAAAGGAAAAGAATGAGAAGCAATAGTATCTTTTGTGAAACAGATTGAAACAGAGATTTGTCACCAAACGATTTTCTACCATTTTTAAACAGTTTGTAAGTTCGTTTTTATGCTCGACGCGAAGAACACCATGACTGTGGACTAGTATAACATAAGCATAAAATCGAATAATATAATAATTCTTCCAATTTCCTTAAGTATAGATAATTTTGCGCAATAAAAGACAAGTATCTATTTATTCTGAAACACGGTCTTTTTGTGTTTCGTGAAGTTTATATTCGACTAATTCAATTAAAGAATATAATTGTTTAGCTCAATTTGTTAACTTTAGGTTTACAAATTCTATTATGGTAACATTATTTATGATCGTTCCTGGGGTTGTGCGTTGTTCCATTTTTAAATCTAGATGAAAAATATGGGTGAGTTGATTCCGTCTTAGTCAAAATTAATTCGACTGATATTGGAACCGTAGCGTTTATTTCATTTCTTTGCTAATATAAACAACATTGTATAAGTACCTAGCTATTATACGCTAATAGTGGAAGCAGTTAACGAACGTTAGTAATATAAAATTAATGCAATGTATTTGGAGGATTTTGTAATCTTCTATGATGAAGAAGTGTATCGAATACCTATGCCAGAAATAGGTTTGTTTTCTTTCAAACTTTGTACTCGCTGTTCTGTGGTGAAATTATATTATTAGTACCTAGCGTTAGGGCAGTACTTGCAGTGTAAGCTACGTATGGAACAAAATCAAGTATGTAACGGATTGTCTAAACATAATCAGAACCCAAAATAAAAAACCATGTAATCTATTGTTTTTAAATAATAAACTCAGAGGCCATACACATGATACATTTTTGTTGGTATCAAACTAACCTACGTAGGGTTGATTAGTTAAGATATAATAGTTGTAACTTGTATATAAATTTTAATCTAATTTAATGTAATGTGCGAGTGTTCGATAGTTGTAGAATGTGATGGAGTAGTAGCGAAAATACCATTAAAATAATTTTAACGATCAATATAACATACGTGCATATATTAAACTACATACAACTTTAAACAGAATACAATATAAAGTGTTAAATGTAACTTGGTTGCAGGTCACTGCAATGTTGGAGTTCTTATTAGAATTTCAAAAAGCATCTTAATCTTTTATACATATTTTAAAATAAAAGATAAAATTTCTGTCAAAAATCACGAATTGTCAAATTCAAAAGCTGGATACCGTTAATATTGACATGTGTAATGTAATGATAGATAATTAGTAAGACAAGTGTTCATCCAAGTTGCCAAATTCGGTGTAAAGTCAAGTGGTCATATGTTTGTTATAATCAATTATTATTGCGTATTACAAGTAGCATGTTTATCAATAATTATAGGATAATGCTCAACGTGTTAATTTTATACGAGGGGTACCGACGCGTTCATTTCTTTTAAATTATATATTATAATAAAAATATAATATAAGGATTCAATTTTATAAAATTGCATTCCACGTAAGCATTCGATGATATCTTTAACATTCTTTGATGGATATACAACAGTACTAAGACTGCATTCATAAGTAGGTCCTTTTGTATTCAATTACAGGATTTGCTATAATTTTTGCAAATAATATTTACAAACTAAAATAATTCTAGTTTTTGTGGATCCCTTTCAAATGCTGGGGCCAAGTTTTTATATTATTATTATATGATCCCCAATTGTACAGTTGAGGCAGATTTTGTTAACATTTCTATAAATGAAAGTTTATTACCTATTTAGCATAACATTGAACACTATTATCTCCGACGCTTCCTTTAATTTGAAAATGCACTAAGAGATTTAAATATGGTACCTGCTTATTAATGTTATAGTTAAGGATATTGTAACAATAAATAATTTCCAGTTGTATTCATATGTTGCGTATGGTAGATTAGTTTCATACATGCTATTTCGATTGTAATTATTTTGAGTATTGAAATATAATTTCGCATACGTTTTACGCATTAGTTAAGTACGTTGATTACAGTTATATTGGTTGAAATATGAATTTTATCACTGTTTTACATTTCGAAATATTTATACGGCATTCATAAGGTACATTAAATACTTGTAATAATTATTGAGTTGTTTTATTTTGGTCAGCCCTAATCCTTTCTTAGTTCTTTTTAGGAGAATTTTGACAATAGGCAGTTTATCAGGAGCTTTCTTATGACTTGCCAGATGGCGTAGCCGGCAGTTTTGGTAATAGAGGAGTGTTGCATGACATCTAGTGTCAAAATGTGTCAAAATAATTATGGAGTTTTGACGGGAAAGTTAAGATGAGTGTCACGCGCATTTTTCACTGGACTTTTAAAATTATTTATAGTGTCATTTACTAAATCAAAGCGCGTGATTTAGGTATAGAGTAAAAAGTGCATTTAGTAAATAATTCATAAAGAACATTGAAATATCGCAGCATAGTGGCCATAAATTTAAATATATTTAAATATTCTAATGTTTACCTGAACAATATTTTTTTAATCAATTTATTTATATCGTGACTTTCATCAAACCTTCCTCATAGACGTTTCACGCAGTTGTCTTATTCAACTGTCATTAGCGAGAAAATTTGTTATTGTGAAATAAAATTTTCAAAGAATTTCTATATTTTTTTACACGTGTTATTGGCAAAATTGTGGTATATATTCCACAGAGGCCATTGATCAAGAGTTGAGGTTGAATCTCAACTTGAAAAAAGAAGAAGAAAATCTTTATGGCTTATGACATTCTGTCACTGTCATCTTGCCAGAGACTAAATTAACTGCAAAAAACAAATTTAAAAAAATACCAAAAATATGAGAGCGCCACCACTTGATCATTTTTGAAACGAACCTATCGGAAAACTGCTATTCTTCTTCTTCTTTAGCCTATAGAGATCCACTGCTGGACAAGGGCCTCCCTCAAGAGTTTCCACGATAACCGGTCTTGAGCTGCCCGCATCCATCGGTTTCTCGCGACCTTCACCAGGTCATAGGTCCACCTTGATGGGGACATCCCTACGCTGCGAAAACTGCTCATTCTTCCTTTGTTTATTTTTTTGACTCAGAGTGGATCCCACATCTGATGTAACGGGCCAGTAGATAGTAGATTGAAGCCATAAATTCAAGTTTACACACTGAACCCATAGCGCGTTAGTGCGTCAAGTACCTACACTAACTGGAAGTTACTTATTAGCAGGTACGTATTTTAGGAGTGGTGATCTTGTGGTAACTTCAGAGTTCGTGGGTTAGAACCCAGGCAGGCGCTTTACTTTGCGTAATTTATTACATCACCATAGCAGCAAGAGAGACAGCCTCCGTGGCGTAGCGGTAGCGAACGCGGCTGCTGCGCAAGGAGGCACGGGTTCGATCCCCGTATAGTGCAAGTATTTGTATGCATGAATATGAATATTTGCAATGGTCTGGTCGTGCCTTGGAAAGCACGTTAAGTCGTTGGTCCCGGTTGCCATACGAACATCTAATGGCAGTCGCTACTGGTTGTTGGAGCCCTCAAAAGAACAGCAATTGGTCTAACTGCAATGCTTCGATATCGCCTTCGGGTTGTGGATGTCAGACGGCAATTGCTTCACGGAAAATATCGAAGTTTAGCCAAAATCAACAGTAGACTGGCCAAGCGGACCCCAGACTCAAAGCTGAAAAAAGCTTCGGATGCGGCTGAGTTTAAGGCTGAGATGATGATGTGTCAGTTCATGTCAGTGTCGACAAACGCACTACAACAATCTTCTGTCAGATGTGCGATCACCCTTAAGGCGAATTCGTTTTTGAAAAGGAAAGTATTATTCTTACTAATAAGTCGGAAAGTGAGTTTGTTTGTTTGTTCCGCTTTCACGTCGTAACTACTGAACCGATTGCTTTGAAATTTTTCAAACGTTAAGTTAAAAGTCCGGATTATATAGGGTACATTTTATCCCAAAAAAAAATATTATAATCCCGAGGGAAATCTAAAAAGAGCGATATAACCGACCTCCACGCGAGCGAAGCCGCGGGCGGAAAGCTAGTAAAATTATAAATACCTAACCGAGAAGCTGTTTGTGAAACCTGAACTTTATATATTTCTAAGGTATGTCGTACTTATATGTACATAGGATGAAAACTTAAACAACCATTATCTTTTTAGTTTACTAAGGTAAATTAGGAACCCTTATATTATGCACTCCCACTAATGTGGGGATCCCCCTTTTTGTTATCGGGGGGAAACCTTCTAACCTGGTCCTTGGGGATAGGACCAGGGTGTGTAAGATTCTTACCTCACTAAAACCACCCCCGGTGGTCACCATCTGCACATAGAAGGAGCACCGTTACCTCCCAAAAGACCAATCCAGAGCCCTTGTTGTGCAACACCTGTTAGGGCACATCTCTGGGGAGACTGTAAAGGGGTCTCCCCGAACCTTAACCTAATCTTTTTTTTTTGTTGTCGCTGGTGAAAATGGCAATTACGTCCCACCCGTCGGCCTGGGAAAAAGCGGAGCTTTGGCTACCAGCCCCCCACCGGCGATATGCCCGCCTAATACGGCGGGCCCTCATTCGCCCCTCCACAGGGAGAGGCCGTGGCTCAGCCACCCGTGGTGAGCGACGCAAGGCGTGCGCGGGCACTCCCGTGCCTCACCTCAGGGAGGGAGAAAGCGGGCGAAATCCCGCCTTCTCCTGCCCCTGCGCCGCCTGCGGAGCGCCGGAGGGAGGAAATCCTCCTCTCGCTCGCGCTCCGCGGCCTCCTTCTGCGACATCACATCCTCGCAGATGGAGGCCATCGCCGCCCAGGCCTCCTCGCTCCCCACCATCCTACCGCCGCGACAAGATCGCGGCGCGGCACGGCCCACTAAGGGCACACCGCGAGGGTGTGTTCCGCCGTGTCCTCCGCCGCGCCGCAACCGTGGCACGACGATGTCTCCTCTCGTCATATCCGGTGCAGGTACCTGCCAAAGCAGCCGTGACCGGTGAGTACCTGCACCAGATGGAAGGGGAGGAACCCGTGACGCCTGTGGAGCCAGTCCTTCAGGACCGGCCCGATGGCGTCGACGGTACGGCGGCCGAACACCGCGGAGGCGAGGTCCCGCGTCCAATGCTGGACAATGGCGTCCCTCACCTCCCGGCGGACCTCTGGGGCCGGACGCTCGCCCAGCACCCTGCGCCCCGCCGTCCACTCGTACACTCTGGCGAGCACCCACGCCTCGAGCTCCCAAGGCGGGGTGCCCACCAGAGCGCACACCGCTGCGAAGCCCACCTTGCGGTAGGCCCGCGCCGCCCGCTGGGCGATAGCCCTTTGGGGCGTCCGAAGAGCGGTGATGTTCTCCCTCCTATAGAGGGAGTCCGCCCAAATGGGGGCCCCATAAAGGGCCATACTCTTCAGTATGCCGGCGTATAACCGCCGGCACCGCGTGCTCAACCCTCCCATGTTCGGCATGAGCCATGAGACTGCGTCCGCAGCTTTCAGCAGGCGCTTCGACAGCCCGCTAAAATGCGGCCGAAGCGCCATCTGCTGTCCAACATGAGCACCTTAACCTAACCTAACTATGCAAGGCAAAACGTGTGTGCGCCGCCTTCTCTGAAGTCGCTCAGTGTGCCGACAGAGTCTCCACTCTAATCGCCTGGGACCTCCAGTTCCCGCCTGTCTTAGATGATGCAGGCGGGATTTCAACTTGTTAGGCGTCTAGGCGGTTGCGTCCTCTACGCCTTCTTCTCCGAGCGGGATCGGCTCTCTCACGATCCCGCTCGTCAGCCTCCTTCTGGAGGCGACTTTCCGTCAGTTTTTCTAGATCTATCAGCATAGTACCCACTACTGCTGGTAGAGAAAGATCTCACCCGATCCTGTCGACCAAAATCTGCCGTTCTGAGGCCCACGCAGGGCACTCCTCGAGCGTATGCTTTGCAGAGTCGAGGTCGCTTCCACAATGGTGGCAATTTGTTATGGTCTCACGCCCTATCATGTCAAGGTATTCACCGAAGCAACCATGACCGGTTAGCACCTGGGTTAGCCTATAAGAGATTCGCTCTTCTCTTTTCATCCAGGCTTCAGAGTGTGGAAGAACAGCTTCAACATCGCGCTTATGTGAATATTGCGGCTGCTGTAGCCGCTCACGCCACGGCGCGAACGCATGTCGCCGTTCCTGCCGCCTGAGCTGAACAATAGCGATTCCTGGCACACCATCGCCACTATAATATGCATGCCCTGAATTTATAATATAATAGGCATGAAAGCATCACAAATCATCACCATTTTTTCCTGGAACCACACCGCCTCTTTCTCTGGATCGGGCGGGTTCCTCTGTGTGTCTGTAATCTGTATCTTCCTAGTGGAACTCCTACACGTAAAGTGGGAAGATATTTTTTCAACTTTAATTCGTGATGGTATTTAAAAATGAATAGGGGTTCACTAAAATATTTTTTGATAATGTTAATATTATCGGAAACAATTGTTCCAAAAGTAACAAAATGCGCAAAACTTTTGAAACTTAAATTTAAAAAATATGAAAAAACCTTATTCTAGGAATAAGATGGGTTGAGCAGTTTTGAAAAAAGTTACTAAATAATTTTTATATTTTAAATGTGTCATCATCATTTCAGCGTTTATCCCGGTTGCGTTCGCGTCTTTCGAGTTGGAGCCCGGGGTCCGCTTTCTTGCTCGATTTCCTCCATTTCGCGCGATCTTTAGCATTATTTGGTGTCAGATTGTTGGCATCACGCATGTCATCCCTTACAACGTCAAGCCAGCACTTCTTTGGTCTACCCCGCTTGTTCCGGCCCGGCAGAGGCGCCATGGCAAGGAATTTGTGACCCACGTAACATTCGTAAGATGTAAGACGTGACCGTACCAACGTAGGCGACCCTCCTGCAGTTTGTCCGATATGTCACGGACATGGAGACTGCCACGGATGCGCGAGCTCCTGATGTGATCTTTCCGCGTAACTCCACACATCTACCGCAGCATATTCATCTCCGTGACAGGCAGCTCCTGCTTGTGTCGCTCAAGCACAGGCTACGCCTCACTGCCATACAGGAGAACAGGTCTAATGATGGCTTGATAGAGCTGCCCCTTAAGCTTAGCCGGCATTTTGGGGTCACAAATGACACCTGACACCTAACTCCATTTTGCCCAAGCTGCGGAAATACGTGACCTGACGTCGCAATCAATGTCGCCGGACGCATGGAGCACAGACCCCATGTATTTAAACTGGTCTGTGCACTCGACCATGTCTCCGCCTATGTGCACAGACATGGGGTCTGTCGTGTTGCTTGCCATATACACGGTCTTTGCCACATTGAGTTTCAGACCTCCGTTCTCGAGTGAGTCCTTCCACACATTCACACGGCGCACCGACCGATCCCTGTCCGCGTCCGCCAGTGCGATATCGTCAGCATACATGAGTAACCAAGGAAGTTGCTCCTGTGAATCCCTGATGCTATCCGACAAGACGTCTAATATCACGCTGAACAGAAACGGACTAAGGACGGAACCTTGGTGGACTCCGACGGTGATGGGGGAAGGGTTTAGTGTCATCAACAGCGGTCCTAACATCATTCATCAGCATCATTTTAGCGAAAAGAAGTCCACTGCTGGACATTGGCCTCCCCAAAGGTTCTCCATGACGAACGGTCCTGCGCCTCCCGCATCCAGCGGTTTCCCGCGACCTTCACCAGGTCGTCGGTCCACCTTGTCGGGAGCCTACCCACGCTGTGTCTTCCTGTGCGTGGTCGCCACTCGAGAACCCGTCGGCCCCATCGGGCATCGGTCCTACGGGCAATGTGCCCAGCTCACTGTCACTTTAGTGTTGCAATTCTTCGGGCTATGTCGGTTACTCTCGTTCTTCTGCGGATCTCCTCATTCCTGATTCGATCGCACAGTGAAACTCCAAGCATAGCCCTCTCCATTGCCCTTTGAGCCTTCTTATAAGGCCCATTGTTAGCGACCACGTCTCAATTCCATAAGTCATTACTGATCTTAAGACACTACGGTATTTCGGACGAGAAGATTCTACGTAGCTTCCCGAAAGCAGCCCAGCCGAGTTGGATTCGACGATTGACCTCTTTGTCGAAGTTGGACCTTCCTAACTGGATAGTTTGTCCCAGGTACACATCATATCAAAGTGGCCAGTACGACAAAACACCAATTTCATATGTAAGGACATAATATCTATAGGTAGGATGCACGAAGTAAATACCAAGATGCGATGGATATTACCTAGCGGTCGCTTGCATGAGCGCGAGCGCCGTTAGTATTTTATTTCTAGTTAGAATATCTTAGCAATTTCATTGATGAATCAGAGATGGCGCGCACGTAAACATCGTACTTAGGTGAGGTTTCTGCGGAGCTGTGTTTACAAGAAGTGTCGGTTTGGGGGAAGTCATCCTTTAATAAATGCTAATCTGATATCGCAGTCTAAAGAATAAAAATCATAGACGATTGAACATCATTTATTTATTGTAAGTATATTGACAACCTTCTTTCTAAATATTAATAATAAAGAGCGTTCAATAAGAATAAATACTTATTACAGATAATTAATTTGCGCAAAAAAGCTAACGAGACATCATGATACTTCTTTTTTCAAACTGACTAGACAATGTTACACAATCAAATAAAAAAGCGATTATTAGCTGTCATGAGTTTTTTGATCATGTAACACACCATCAATGTTGCCAAAAAATTATTATGACATACCAAAAGCAGTAGAACATTCAATGAGAATGCACGTAACATTTTTATGGGATGTCACATTTTAGTAGCTATAATATCAATGGTGTTTCAAAATATTTTTAGCGTAATACAATTACTTATTTGGTTTAGAGATAGTGTCAGATTTTGAATCCTTGAAAAATACTTAGCTATGAGATAAATATTGTGAAATATGCTAATACATTTTTTTTAAACAAAAATAATAAGCACAGATATTTTGACATCACTGATTGAACATACTGTTACCTAAAGTCTTGAAATTATATAACATTCGTAAGACAAGCACGAATAACATACAGAATAAAAGACTAATAAAATTTGGCTTCGATTTGAGCATTTTTCAACCGAAACGACAATAAGCTCTTATTATATCAGATACTAAATTTAATTTAGGCCAACATCATAATATAGTTCAAAGTTCATTTAATAACTTTCCAGTAGAAATAGACATTAAGGTAAACCTTATTTTAACATTTTTAACATTCCCAATATTATTATTTTTTTATGACAAAAGAAATCTATTTTTGATAAAGTACAATAGATTAAGAAATTAATACACCTACTGTGATTTTATCATGCACTTATAATACGTTCTACATAATATAATTTGTAATAGTTTTAAATATGGACACCCTGAAATGTTGGTCGTCATTGAAACTCATTTAACATGGAGATAGAATACAGTCATACGTAACATTATAATAATAGACATATTACATAGACAGCAGAACATCGTATTTATATTTTTTTTTGTACTATGAATAATAAGTACTGTTTTTAGTGTTGCTACTTAATTCGTTGGTGAAGATGTAGAATAGGCTATTTGACAGTATTCAATTTTTTGTGATTTTTGCTTCAATTGCATAAAATGAGAGTTCTTTATGTCATTTACATGAGTTTTAATAAAAAATAATAACAATTAATATATCCAAAACACAAAAATATGTTTGGCTTTTTGTTTCTCGCGCCACACATTGTGAAACGATCCGGATTGGCTAATGTCGTAATGACGTCATACGCGCATCAACGCTTGTTTTCGGCAAACTTATAAACTGTTTATCGGGGTTTTTTTTATCGATTTATTTGTACAACCCGGTACAGCATACCACTTGTAAACCATTTTATTAGATAACAACAACAAATAATAAATAAAAACAAACACCACTGAGAACCGAAAATCGCTTGTGACGTCACTTACAAAGCGCGAAATATGCGTAGCAATATGGCGTTGCTGAATAAATCGTTTTCGCGGCTTATTTGAATTTTGAATTTTTATTTACATATTTCTTACGAATTACGAATTTAAAATTAAAAAAATACTTTCGGTGAACTTCTTAGCCGCAACCAAGTAATTCAAGATAAAAATTATAAATCTGTCAAATAGCCTATTGTTTTTTTCCTGGTCACACATTAATTTATTTCGTACAAGAGGTGTGACATGTAGTTTGAAGGCTTATAAAACTATATTCTAGTTAAAAATTAGTTATGGCCGTCATATAAAGTACGGTTTGCTTTATTTTCATATCATAAGAATGATAGCTCAAAAATATCTATTGTAGTTAAGTGAATTCTCTGAATTGAACATCTACAATATAATCAACATCCTATTTACCAGTATCTTTAATTTTATATAATTTACGATTGTTGACTAGAAAAATATTGCTCTTTTTTATAAGTACGCACGCATGTTGTGTCACATTTAGGCCTGATCTGAACCAGTCTGAGCTACAATGATTTATTCTACTAAAAACTGTTTAATTTCTAATAAATAAGTATATATATGCTTTTTATAAAATTGTGCCAGTTGAGTGTTGTTATAGAAAATAATATTTTATACTTTACGAAAAAATATATATTACATAAATTACACTAAAGTTTGTGAAACATTAATGGCATAAACATAATATTTATTTTAAATACATGGAAATGCACTCATTACTAAAAAGAAACTAAATATAATAATTATATAAACTTACATCGCAAAAGCCTTGGCACAATCCATAATTGATAGTAATCAATTAATTATATTTAAATAATATCATCTCGGCATCTAGCGAAAAACACAGCACAATCATAATAATATAAATAAAAAAATAACATTAATTAAGAAAACATATATCCATAGAATTGTCTACACACATTAGGCCGATAATTGCTCACGAATACTACAAGTAGCGGAATGTAAAAATAAATACACATACTTTTGGATCGGACATACTTTAAAGCATTTTTAATTGACTGTTAAACGAGCGTAATGTACTAGGAATTCAAACATTTTAGGTAATAAATGGCAATATTACTAGGTCTTTCTTGAAATTATAAACTTGCATTAAATTTAAACAATAGCTCTATTAGTTTTGTATAATAAATATAAAATTTAATATTATTTGTTTAATTTATTAGATTTTAATAAATAAAAAGAAAACCATGATTTAGTACAATATCCTGTTTTGGGTTTTTAAATACTTCTTAATAGGCCAGATATAGCAAGTTCAAAATCTCACTGAGCATATATAATATTTTATTTATCATCTTAAGATAAATACGAAATAACACATAAATGCTTTGTAAATACTGTTTATGTTAATATGAGATGATGTATAGTATTATTAAGTAAAGATATTTTGTCTAAGACAATTCTTGGAAATTTATATTACTTGATATTTTTAAATTACTTTGACAATTATTATTAAACATGTATATGAATGATACATTTAAAGTTTTGTTTTTTCAAATACCTTCTATTGTCTATTGCATTGTTTCGTTTAGTGCAAATACATATTACAATTGCCATGCAAAAATATTCTAATTGTGCAACAATTTAAATCTACAAGATAATAACAAGGTGGGATAAAACATTTGCAAAGCAAGTTAAAATTCACTTAGTAATTTCTAAGTAACACTCACATCAACATTTTTACGTATATATATTTTGATTTGATTTTCTTAAATACAAACCGACATCGTTATACCGTTTTTTTTACGCGCAATTGTTTCAACACATGCAATTATCAATACTTATACAAATAATGTTTTGAAAACCTTTTTTTTTAAGGTTGGCAACACCCAGACCATAGCTTAGGAATTTAATTTTTTAGGCAGAGATTGTTATTCAAGAGCCTAAAGTAACATGAAGGTATTATAAAACGCAGCCATTTTTCGCTGTCATTTCCCGCTCAAGTGCATAGAATTCTTAAAGTAATAACGCTAACAATAAAGGTAAGAATTCTAACGAGAAGCACTGTAATGATCAGTAAGTTCCATACTGTATAACGCAACAGTAACACGACAAATCTACTCTAACAAGTACCACAGCCACTCCAAGCGTCTCCCAAAACGTAAGAAGTTCATACCTGAACACAGTTTAATTTCTAAACCGAGACTATCTTACATAAGGTTGTCAGACCTTTGATTCGAATTTTAAAACTAAATTGAAAACTACAACGATCTCTTTTGTTCCAAAATTGATCATAGACATGACGTGAAAAAGAGGTTATAACATAACTAAAGTACGAATTTCTAGAACCATCAACTTTTCTAATATTTTCTCTTAGGTTCTGACAACCTGTAACCATGAAAGCCAGTTTTTACCTTAAAGTTTTAAGGTTTGAAGTATTGGGGGAACTCGTTGGAGATGGCTCGCACGAGGGTCTGGTCTTCGCGGCTGCATTCTCCTTCCTCGCAGAAGATGCGCGCGAAGCAACGGAGCAGGTCGTCACGTCGATGAAGGTGGGCACCGTAGTCTGTGTTGCGGATTATGCCTTGGAGGATCCGCAGATATTGTTGACGCCGCTGTGGAAACAATTTTTTTTTTTTTTTTGAGAATATTATTGCTTCTCTAAGAATGCTATCGATATGAATGTACGGAAAGTCGCCATTTTAGAAGTTTTTAAAAGCATATAGGTATAGGTTTAGTGTACAGTAGTTTTTTTTTATTAGTTATAAACTAGTGCTTAACTGCAATCCCGCCTGATGGTAAGCAGTGATGCAATTGTTGATGGTAAAACGCACTAGCTTATTAAGCCTATTCACTTAAAAAAAACTGAGTGAATAGGAAGGAAGACGGCAGTTGAGCGAGGTGATGCAATGTTTAACCCAACAACACGACCAACGATGCTGCGCCAGAGGATGATCTGGAGACCTTCCACGACTAAACTCCCGACACAACAACATTAGGCACATCGTACCCGGTACGCATCGCAACTAAAGATGGGCGGGTGGGTAAAAAATGGGTGGGTAAAAATTGGTAAAAAAGGGTAGAATAGGTAAAAATTAAAAAATACCCATTTTTACCGGGTATTTATAATAAATACCGGGTATAAAATAAATTGTTATTTAATTGGCTTCGTCATCAATACTACGATCAGGTACTGGAGTGCTTTGGGGTCCTACCACCATCTTTGGGACCCAAGTTAACCCCACCTGCCTGACGGTGCACCCGCTGACTTACGGATGGGGTGCTGACGCCAGTTTTCCCTTCGGAGCTGAGTGGTCTGACAACAGTCGCACTCGTAAAAGCAAAACAAGCCAAACTATTATGAATAGGAAAGGAAGAAATGCACGTGACACAGTTAGGGCGCCGCCGCAAACGGCGCGCAGGAGCTACGCCCGACTCCTGTGACCTGTGGGCTAGGTCTAACGTGTCAGAGGCGGATACGGCTGAAGAAGCGAGCCAAAACCAGGAAAATCCGTTGTGCTTTTCCTGGTGTGGTGACACCGAAAGTATGTTGGTCTGGATCCAGCTCGAAGGACAGTTTCACGGGATACCGTTATCCCAGCGAGTGGTTCTGGGTGGTGATTTGAACAGTCATGTGGGTGAGAAGAGTGTCGGGCTTGAGCGTGTTCACGGTGGCTTTGGGTACGGCGGCCGCACCGCAGAAGGAAACAACATTCTCAAAACGTGTGCAGCCGCTAACCTTGCAATCGTGAACACCTACTTCAAAAAGAGGCAGGGGCACATTGTCACCTTTCGCAGCGGGCGAAGCGCTACCCGAATAGACTTTCTACCGACTAGGAGACACCACATCGGCAAAGCAGCCAACTGCAAAGTCATAGCCGGTGAGAGTCTCACTGGACAATACCGCCTCCTTGTACTAGATCTCTGCGTAACGGCCCATCGTAGACGTGTAGAGCACTGCCGGCACCAGATTTGGTGGCGGCTGCTTGATGAAATAAGTCCTAGGAGTTCGCATCGGTTGTTAGAGACAAGTGCGCTGGACCGATGAAAAATATGTCCAAGACCATTGGGGCAGGATCCAGGCAGCTATTATTGGGGCGGCGCGGGTGGTGCTCGGAGTCTCTAAGGGCGGCCGCAAACGTGAAAAGGAGACCTGGTGGTGGGACGACACAGTCCAGAGGAAGACTAGGGTGAAGAAAGCCCTCTTTAAAACGTGGCATCCAGATCGCGACGCATATAAGGTTGTCAAACGTGCCACTAAAAGAGTTGTAGCCAGAGCCAGAGCCAGAGCCAGACCACTTTCAAGCGCTTTACGAGAAGTAGGAATCATTTGAGGGGCAAAAGATCTTTTCCAAATTGGCATGTTCCAGGGTCAAAGCGGCATAGGATATATCCAAGTGCCGTTGTGTAAAAGACCCTACTGGCAACCTGCTATGCAAAGATCTCACGGTGAAGGAGAGATGGCGCTTGTACTTCCACGAGCTGCTGAATAAGCAGCACCAAGAGGTGCAGACACCGAAATTCATTCCAAATCTTGAATTAGTGCCCCCGATAACGCCCGAGGAAGTCCAAACGACTTTTCGGCAAATCGGAAAGCTGTCGGAACTAACGGAGTCCCCATTGAGGCCTGGAAGGCGATGGGTCCTCGCGATGCGGGCATGCTAACTAACCTTCTGAACCGCGTGTTCCTGATCGGCAAAATTTCAAGCCAATGGGGACTAAGTATTATTACTCCAGTCTTCAAAGGCGACAGCCTCGGTGGCGTAGCGGTAGCGGACGCGGCCGCTGCGCAAGGTGGCGCGGGTTCGATCCCCGCACAGTGCAAATATTTGTATGCATGAATATGAATATTTGCACTGGTCTGGTCGTGCCTCGGAAAGCACGTTAAGCCGTTGGTCCCGGTTGCCATACGAACATCTATCTAGTGGCAGTCGTTACGGGTTGTTGGAGCCCTCAAAAGTCCAACAATTGGTCTAACTGCAATGCTTCGATGTCGCCTTCGGGTTGTGGAGGTCAGACGGCAGTCGCTTCACGGAAAATGTCGAAGTTTAGCCATATCAGCAGTTTGACTGGTAAAGCGGACCCCAGACTCCAAAGCTGAAAAGGCTTCGGATGCGACTGGGATTAACGTTGGGATGATGATGATGACTCCAGTCTTCAAAGGCAAGGGCTCGGTACACACCCTAAATAATTTTGAGAGGATTATAGACTCTCAGATTCGGCAGGAGTATGCTGTCTTGGGAGTGTCAATATGGGTTTCTTCCATGGTACGGAACCATGGATTCTATATTAACACTAAGGTTCACCATGGAGAGATACAGATTGAAGAACACGCCTCTAAATAATGCTCTTTCTATGTAGAAAGAGCATATGCAGTCCCCATACAGGCCTCAGCATCCATGATCCACCTCCCTGGTTGCTCATGTATGCTGAGGCGATATCCTCACTGTGACTGTCCCCTGTCCGCATCGCGCTGGCTGACCCGGACAGTTGGAGCGGCGTGTGAATTAGGCGGCTGACCTGTCCCACCGGACCGGACTCACAGTGGCGGGCCAGCATCAATGGAGGATTGCGGAAGCAGTTTTCGTTTTCGCAACCCCCGGTGTAGGTGTGAGATGAAACACTTTTCAATCATTAAGAGTCCGACAGACCCGTCGCCCGGCCCAGGGCGGCGGACATCGCATGAGGATGTTCCACCCCGGAAACAAAAAAAAAAAGGATTTCGGGGCGGCGCCGGCAGCGGCGCGGGAGCCGGGCGGGCATCGAAGCCCCGTTCTCGAAACTAGCGGGCAGATCGCGCGTCACTATAGCCGCGTAGTATTGTGTTCACGATTGTGTCGACGAGATATTTGTTTTTATTCGCGAAAGAAATGTTTGAACAATGGCGGCAACAACTTTTTGATTCAAATTTATTTCTAACGCTCGATCACCGCTTGACTTTAAGTACACCGCTCGCTGCCCGCAAGATTCGAGCGCGAGAAGTACACCGCTCGCTGCCCGCCACCGCCCCGTTGTGCCGCGCCGCTGTTTTCGAGAACCGGTCCGTTTGATTTAACGCATAAGATCTTGCCGCTCACTCGCCGCCGCCGCCGCCGCAACGCTGCCCGCAAGATTCGAGGCAGAGGCCTAAAAAGAAACCGTGGCCCTGGCGCACAGGCACACACAGGCACAGGCCTAGACGGGAGAGGTCATTGGACGATTTCTCATCCAGAACAAAAAAATGGTAGTAGGCTATTTGACAGTATTCATTTTTTTGGGATTTTTTGCTTTAATTGCATAAAATGAGGGTTCTTTACGTCATTTACACGAGTTTTAATAAAAAATGCAATAAATGAGTTTGAGTTTGAAAATAATAACAATTAATACATACAAAACACAAAAATATGTTTAGCTTTTTGTTTCTCGCGCCACACATTGTGAAACGATCCGGATTGGCTAATGTCGCGATGACGTCATACGCGCATCAACGCTTGTTTTCGGACTTTTTCAAACTTATATACTGTTTTTTGGGGGTTTTTATCGATTTATTTGTACAACCCGGTACAGCACACCACTTGTAAACCATTTTATTAGATAACAACAACAAATAATAAATAAAAACAAACACCACTGAGAACCGAAAACCGCTTGTGACGTCAATTACAAAGCTCGACGCCATATTGCTGAATAAATCGTTTTCGCGGCTTATTTGAATTTTGAATTTTTATTTGCATATTTCTTACGAAATACGTATTTAAAATTAAAAAAAAATACTTTCGGTGAACTTCTTAACCGCAACCAAGTAATTCGAGATAAAAATTATAAATCTGTCAAATAGCCTGTTCCGTAGTGGCAGCCCGTGTAAGTCAGATTTTGTCGAGTTTTTTGCAATTTACTGGTCAGTGTCAGGTTGTAACTTGATCAAAATATGATCTGCGATAATAATAACGATGTAACTGCGGATCTACCCTAAATTAAACTGATTATAATTTTTACCCGGTAAAAATTAAAATTGGGTGGGTAAAAATAGGTATAAATGGGTATTTACCCATAGTTCGGGTTTTTACCGGGTAAATGCCCATCTCTAATCGCAACACAACTGCTCAGACCCGTCCTCCGTACGGCTTCACCAGACATCATGCCGGAACACGACGAATCGCTTGGCGGCAAGACTTTGTTGTTTGCGTTTGTCTCACGAAGCACTGTGAATAAATGACTTAGCAGAAGTTCTCGGTACCGTCCGAGTTAATGGCGAAATCAAGTGGTTTTGTGTGTATGCACGCAGACATTCACTACGTATTTATACACTTGATTAAAACACGTGAAACGTGTTTTTTGAGATAAATATACTATACCGTAAGCAATTATCCTCATTATCATGATTTACGATGGCCTAATCGATGATCAATAGTATGATGTCACAATATGAGTTCTTCCTGACTTAAGATTAAACATTGAGTAAGTGGCAAAGGAATGCTAACACTCAAGTATCTACATCTGTTAGTACAAGGATCTCTTAACGCATGGATAAAAGCTAAACTATAGTATTGTTAAAAAATTTCATTAAACATTTGCACAAATTATTCCCCGCAACACCTTCATCTTAACATTATTTATTGGCCTCTCTACAATTCGCTAACCTAGTAATATATCCACACATCTACGTTTTTCCTATTTTACAGAAGGAAGATCGGTGGTAGGCCACAACATCGGCCGCCGGCATAAGTTACCACCCACCAGACAAAGTCATGCCGCCAAGCGATTCGTCGTGTTCCGGCATGATGTCTGGTGAAGCCGTACGGAGGACGGGTCTGAGTAGTTCTGTTGCGATGTACGTGCCGGGCACGATGCGCGAAATGTTGTTGTGTCGGGAGTTTGGTTGTGGAGGGCCTCCAGATCAATCTCCCTCTGGCGCAGCATCGTTGGTCGTGTTGTTGGGTTTAATATTGCATCACCACGCTCAACTGCCGCCTTCCTTCCTATTTACTCAGTTCCTTTGAGTAAGTAGGTTTAATAAACTAGCGCGCCTTACCATCACCGATTGCATCACTGCTTACCATCAGGCGGGATTGCAGTCAAGCGCTAGTTTGCAATTTATACATAAAAAAAAACAGGGATAAAACATTTTAGAAATGTTTGAAATTAATTTATGAGATACTTTTACGTGATTTTACAGAATCATGTTTATACTAGTAACCAAACGCAGTATTCTACGGGTTCGTGGTACTAGAGTATACGCTAATAAATACTAATGTAATATAATAAAGTCAGTTTTACATTTTATACAGATGTCAGAAGTGCCAGTATACAACGTTATATTTTGTTCCTGCGAAACCAGCCCCCTAATCGGCGAACACATTTTTGTGAAATGATTGCGACTAGTTGGGATCGTTTGGACCGAACGGACCAATGGGCGGCCCGAATGATCCCAACTACTCGCAATCATTTGACAAAAAAGTGTTCGCCGATTAGGGGGCTGAATATAGTTTGTTCAGAATAGACAAATAGACAAATTAACGGGAACGCCCTCTGTTAGTTAACATACTGTATATATAATTCAAGCGACAAAGGATCCTCGTAGCAGTGTTTGCAAGTTACCGCGTCTCCAGGTGACAGGTCAGCCAGTTGCCTCACGATGATATCAATGGCAACCTTGACGTCGTTGGTGTAGAAGTGATCGGCTGTCTTCGGGCGACTGAACACGTCCATCACTAGCTTTAGGACCGCGTGCGCCGGCGCAGGCTCGTGGTCGAAAATGTGGACCGGGTCCTCTGTAATTTATTATGAGGTTTGAATTATTAGACCTGTCTCTATTTGCTCGAACATAAAAGTTTACTAAGCGTGACTCATATGTATATGAGTCACGCTTAGTAAACTTTTATGCTTTTTGCTTTGCTTTTTTGGTTTAACTTTTTTATATGTAAAGAAAACCCCGTCCGACCCAAAAGGATTATAAATGTTAGGTATACACATGACCAAATAAAATATGTTTTTTTTTTTTTAAGTTTAGCCCGGCTTTGTATGCGTTATTAGAATCAGTTAACGATACTTAACAATACTTTCACGGATCGGACAGGGTTTTCTTTACATATTGTACATATATATTAGAGATGTGCCGACTACGACTTTGGCCGACTAGCCGACTAGCCGACTAGTCGGCTGTAAAGAGGCCGACTAGTCGGCCGACTAGTCGGCTAGTCGGCCTCTTAACAGTCGTAGTAAAGAGATTTAGCTATGTTTTATTATAAAAATATGACATTTTGTTTTGGGTTGTGTCCGGTTAATCATATAAGTTTCTATGTTTCTTTTTTTTTCTTTTTCTTGAAACAGTTCGTATTTAAAATGCACTGCCATACACATAATTAATTTTTCGACCCGTTTCTGTAGCACTGGTGCCACGGCGGAACCTATAGCGGAACTCATATTCGTAAATAACGCGATATTTTAAATTTTCCATTTTGTAAACTCAATGACGCAGAGAAAAAACCAAAACAAAAAAAAAAAAAACAAAAGAAATACGGTTTCAGATCCTAAACCAATTACCAAAGAGGAGATATTAGAGGTCAAAGTGGCCAGTGCCTACGACAAAACGCCAATTTCATATGTAAGGACCTAAGTTAGTAAGTTAGAAGTCCGAATTAAACAATAGGATACTTTTCATCCCGGAATAATTTGATATTCTCGAGGGAAATCTAAACAGCGCGATATAACCGAAGTCCACGCGGGCGAAGCCGCGGGCGGAAAGCTAGTAATCAATAATTAAGGTTTTATTTCATATCAGTTCCCCTGATAAAGTACATATTATTAATGAGAAATACATACAAAGTAAAAAGCCGACTAGTCGGCGTTTTTTGCCGACTAGTCGCCGACTACTCGCCGACTACAAAAGCGGCCGAATAGTCGGCTTAACCGACTAGTCGGCGACTAGTCGGCACATCTCTAATATATATAGATACTATTTACGGATTTTTTCTTTTTTTATAAAATAATTATATAAATAATACACTGATTTCGACTTTTATAGTTTGCTATAAAGTGATGAAAATGAATGTTTCTGGAACTAAACATTTTAAAAGTAGGGTAACACTGAATTATAGTAAATCGAATGTCATCGGCAGTCGTATTGTATTTGTTTTGTAACTCGATATCTATTGCATTGATTATTGTTTTTCAAATATACATGAATAAAACGTAATAAAAATGAGCAAAACAGATAAAAGTGGAGCTCGGGAGATAATTTTTAAAGTATATCGGCGATGTTTGTTAGAACACGACGCTAGACAAATTTTAACAAATATGGATGATAGTCTTTATTATTCATTTTATTTAAATGGCAGAGACCATAGATTTGTGTTTTTGTGAAAATGATTTCAGTCAAGTCGACAGGGTTGTTATATGCACGCCCGCAGCCCCCTCATTTATTTTCACGACTTTATAGACAATGTATAATAACCGCTTTATTATTTTATGTTATAACCTAATATTTTAATTAGTGATTCTTGGCTGTAATGGTGATATACATGCACAAATGTGATGATGATGACACAATCTGAAAGAAGGAAGAAGTACTGGCGTACGTTTTTTTAGTATGGGAATTCGTCAAATGTCTTCTCCTGCTCAATACGGAGTGGAAGGCCGTGTCAGACTTTTACTGACTGAAACCCACCCTGTGCGCCAGGGCTATAGCATCTCTTTCGAATATCTCACAGCCCTAGCAGGAGTACTAGCGTGCCTTATTCTTATACAAGAATGAGAACAATGTTAATATTACCTTCACGATTGAGAAGGAAAAGGGCTTTCTCACAAAATGTCTTGGCATTATCCCGGGTCTCCAACGCGTTCAGGAGTAGGTTATCAAAAGAGTCTTCGAACTGCAGATTGTATGCGAGTATTAGAGTCAGGAACAGATCAGGTATCTGTTCATCCACATCTGTTTCCGGAGGGTTTTCTATCAACTCTAGTAAGAATACTGCGAAGTCTACGCCAAGTTGTTCTGCGAAATGGAGTTAAAGGTTTATATACGAGTTTTGATATAAGTTTACTATGCATTACAATACGATACTATGCATATGTAGGCATAAATACATACATATTTTAACAATCCTATGGTCTAACTATTAGAAAACAATTATGATTAGGATTCTAAAACTAAAAGTCGGTTATATTCAAGTATTCATTCATAGAAATCTCTAATACGGCGCCTATTGCCTGTACACAAACTAACTTTTAAGTTCTGTGCATCTCTTTCTTTCTATTTGATTAAGAAAAGGACAGAAGATGAGTATTAGTTTAGTCCTGTCACATTTGTGCCCGTGTAAATTGACATTCTTTGTCGCAAAGTTTTTAATAATATCTAAAATATACAGTATGTTAAATAACAGAGGGCGTTCCCTTAAACTCGTTAATATATATCATTAATAGATTAAAATAAAAATATCAGCATAGAAAAATAAGCATAAAAAACCGAAAAAAAAAAATTCTAATTGGAAATAAATTTGAAACCTCCTGTTTCAAATCAAAATAGTAGTCGTCATGTATAAATAAATTGCGACGTTGCCGTCTTTCATGTTCGCGTGTACAGTGTGTTTCTTTTACATGTCAATTTAACATTTTTATTGAATATTTTCTTATTGGAAATTTTTTTTTATTATTTTGTTTTCGAATGAAAATATTTTTTTTAGCATGTATGTATGCTATACTACTTCGGGTTAACGGGAACGCCCTCTGTTAGTTAACATACTGTATAAAGAGTACCTTAATTGATAGGACTACAATAGTTTAGCTTGGCGAGAAAATAAAATATTAGTTTTGTTGTCACAGTTAAAGACTATACTAACCAAAATGGGTGATGGGCAGTTTGTCACCCATAGACAGCACCATAGACAACAGCAGTGCTGAGTGTGACAGTCGACTGACGGCGCGCGGGTTGTCACGCATGTCACGCGCTATCTCCGCGGGGAGGGCCGACAGGGCAAGCGTGGCTAGTGCCGTGCGCTCCAAACCGCACATCACGCCAAAAGCCTGAAATAAAAATCAAATCAAGAGTCATTTATTGAAATTAGGCTCAGAATCATCACTTTTCGAACCTCAAAATTACAAAAGAAAGTCTCCTAAAACGATAGGCCTTCACCTCTTCCTAATGCTTTAGAGGCATGAAATGGCGAATCAGCCCCCCTCAGCATAGCTGTCTGTTCAGTTAGAAAACACATGACTGTATACCTGAAATTCTAGGCGCGTATTAATACTACAGAACATTAAAGTACATTACATTATTTTGGGGTGAAAGACAGCTGGATTGTACAGACGACAGCACATCAAGCTACTACAGTCTGTCAGATTTCTTTATTAGATTTTAAACTTAATCCCCAATTCATTAAGGCTCAAGGTTAATTGGGAATATTTGACAGTTTCGGGTAGCTTTACCTGCTGTCGTTCTTACAATCGGCACGTTACTGGGCCCAGAGTCCGAAAATTCACAATCTAAAGGGTTTAAAGGTTTCACGGAATTATCTCTTTTTTTGCCGATGGAGGCCCATTAGGTGCATGAATTGTACGTACGTAAAACTAGCTAACGACACCGGGACGAAATCAGAACATTAAGCACAAGTTTATTGTGCACATGGTTCCGATATCCGAAATCAGTCGGCTAAGCAGCTGATTCTGTAATCATCACACTACTGATTAGGGATTTATACCTTTTTCTTTTTATTCAATATTCAGACGACAACTTTACACGGTGACATTTTTAGTGAATCGGCGGATCTTGTTTGTTCTTGTTGTTCCTCTCTCCTGTTACCCTATTTTGCTGTGCCCTACAGGGTCCATAATTGATCTCACATAAATTGTTACCACCTTTATACGAACTTATGGTAAAGCAATAAAGATATTGAGTATTGAGTATTGAGTATTGGATATTGGCGTCGATGTTCTGTTTCACAAACTAAACTAGACATAAGTTTAGTCTGTTTAGTGCATCTTTTTCTTTCTATTTTATTAAGAAAAGGATAGAAAATATCATATAAGTCAGATTAAGATACTATATAGACAGTTTAGACCCGATTATAAACATGGCAACCAAAAATACGTAGATTTACTTCGCTTTACAGGTGCGGACTAATTTGACAGGTCTAAACTAACATTTTATTTTCTATCCTTTACTTCTTCTTCAGCCTATAGATGTCCACTGCTGGACAAAGGCCTCCCCCAAGGCTTTCCACGGTCCACCTTGTTGGGGGCCTCCCTACGCTGCGTCTTCCAGTACGTGGCCGCCACTCCAGAACCTTACTGCCCCATTGGCCATCGGTTCTACGAGCAATGTGCCCTGCCCACTGCCACCTAAGTTTAGCGACTCGCAGAGCTATGTCGGTGACTTTGGTTGTTCGCCGGATCTCCTCATTCTCCTCATTCTCCTTTACTTAATGAAATAGAAAAAGAAAAAGATGCACTGAACTTTTAAGTTTAGTTTGTGAACAAGGGAATGGGGGCCATTATCTATGGTGTTATCGAAACGCAAACTGAAACTATGAATACAGCACATTTTCCTACACTTTCAAATTGTAAGTCCTAGATCCGAACCCAATCAGGCGCTTTACTTTGTGTAAATTATTTTATCACCATTGCTTTCAAAACGACGAAACCGGCATATCCTAGAGCTGAAACTTTAAAGAAATGTCGACATCTGCCAACCCGCACTGGACCCGAGTGGTAGATTACGGTCCCCTCCGTCTCAGGAGGTCTCTGTTTCAGGATCGGGAACATTATAATAGGTTGATTATGTAGGGCAAAAATTCAAAGCAGCCCCCTAATCGGCGAACACACTTTTGTCAAATGATTGCGACTAGTACCTAGTTGGGATCGTTTGGACCGAACGGACCAATGGGCGGACCAAACGATCCCAACTAGTAGCAATCATTTGATAAAAATGTGTTCGCCGATTAGGGGCAGGTTGCAGAATAAAGTACAAAATCTATGGTAAGAAATTGCACGATGCTCCTATCAGTCCGCATACGCGATATGTGGAATGTCACCGGAAGATTGGCATTGTAAACATTATGCACTCCATTCTTACGGCCATTGTTTATATACCATACAGATTCGTATCCAATGACCAGCTGATAGGTATGTTGCTTGTGAAATTCTTGGAAACGTAGCGTTAAATGAATTTTAAAAGCGACGCAATTAGTAATCCGACGAAGGGTCACATAATATAAACTTTACTTTACTATTTTATTTTTTAACGTTATAAACTAGTGTTTGACTATATATATACCCGTCTAGTCTATTAAGCGCACTAGTCTATTAAGAGCCTTGAAGATACTTAAATTGTAATTTGACTGAAAGACTGCCTCAGGCAAATTGTTCCAGTCCTTTGATGTATCTGCTAGAAGAATCTTTGAAGTAGGTACCTTCAGTATTAAACAGATGGCCTCCATGGCGTAGCGGTAGCGAACGCAGCCGCTGCGCTAGGAGGCGCGGTTTTGATCCACGAGCAGTGCAAATATTTATATGCATGAATATTTGCACTGATTTTTTCGTGTCTCGGAAAGCATGATAAGCCGTTGATCCCGGTTGCCATACGAACATCTAATGGCGGTTGTGCAGGTCAGACGGCAGTCGCTTCATGGAAAATATATAAGTTTAGCCAAAATCAGCAGTTAGACTGGTAAAGCGGATGTCAGACTCCAAAGCTGAAAAAGCTTCGCTGAGATGATGATGATGATGATGACCTTCAGTATTAAATTCTCATTGGTAGCTATTTAGTTAAATGAGCTGGTTCAATAACAATAAGGAGTGTCAAAAAATTATTTCAAAGATCAATATCAGATATCAATTTACATAGTCATCACATGACTTGACCAAGATTTTTCTCGACTTTAAAAGAAATTGTGACCTTAGTTTAATTTGGTGTAGCCATACAGGAAACGCCAATTTTATCAAATTTTTAAAATATGGTTGATGTGTAAAAGAGTTTCGGCAAAAGTGGTGCTGCAAAGTGCCACCTGGCTACTTTGAATTCAGTGGATGCGTGCGAAGAGGCTAATTGGCGACCCTGATTTAGCTGAAAACGGTCTCCAAAGCCTGGAGTACATGCGAAGAGTAGCCAACCTGTTGGTGTTCCTTAGGATGCTTTTTGGAGAGTGTGCGAGGGAATTGCATAATTTAATTCCCCCATCTCCGTTCCATCCACGGACGACCCGTCGTACGGCAAGTTTCCACCCTTACATTGTTGACACCACAACGATCCGAATGAACCGTTTCGCCTCGTCTTTTATACCGCGTACATCGAGGCACTGGAACATTTTGTCAGCGGCGATGTTTCCGTCGGACTTTAAATAAACTAGCTCACTTTATCATCAACGATTGCATCACTGATTACTCATCATAAAAATCATCATCAACCTCTACTCGTCCACTGCTGGACATAGGCCACCTTCATGACACGTCAACAAGCTCGATCCTGAGCGGTTCTCCGCCAGTTTTTGATGTCGTCGCTCCATCTCGCCCAAGGGCGCCCTACGCTACGTTTGCCGAGACGCGGTCTCCACTCGAGGACTTGTTTACCCCACTGATTACTATCGGGCGGGATTGCAGTCAAGCACTAGTTTATACTTAAAAAAAAAATACAGAAATAGGATATTTTATTCTTTACCTGCAGCAGCAGCTGTCGCAGCGGCCACCTGGTTTCCATCTGGTAGTACTGCACAAGTGTAGTCACATACGCGTATTTGTGGCTGCTTAGTACATGTTGCGAGATGTTCACGTCAGCATTTGACTGTAAGATAAGAAAAATTTTATTTACATCTTCACAACCTGAGAAATTGAAAAGTGGCAATGACATGGCGTGTATGCTTGATTATCTTTTATTATTTTGAAGATTGTTTTGTGTTATGTATTAGAAATTATGACTAAACTCTGTATTAAGGGAATACATAACTGTAAGTTTGAGTGTTAAAACAAACAAGAAAATTAATTTCCAAACACTTTTGTGCTAAGACACTCAACAAGAGAAAAATTAGTTTTTTTTTTATTATATTTTGGGGAAGGATTTCCTCATTCTTCATGAGGAAAATGTTGTGAAGATAGCTCTGGGTATGGATGTGAATGGCTATAGAAATAAGGAAATATCAATGAAACTATGGATGAATGGAAAGGGAATTGGGGCTACCGAGAGGATGATTAAAAGAGGCAAATGGAAGAAAAGATGTGGTGCCAACTCCTGATAAATTGGGATAGTGGCAAAATTTGATATGTATATCATACCATGACAGAGATCAGTTCAAGCAGTTGCGTCTGTATGTCGTGCGCATCATCATGTAACGCCCAGCCTCTCTGCTGTGCGTCGTTAGCTGCCTTAGACAACGCGTTTAGTGCCGTCATCATACGCAACGCGTCTGGAGCTGCATCAATAGCGTTCTTAGGACATGTTATGTTGCTATTTGCCTCGCGGAGAAGCGCGTCGATGATCGAACGTGCTGCCCCACCTGGTAGGAACTCCTGAAATTATAGAAATATGTGAAAAATTGTGCAAGTCTACAAGTAAAAAAAACAAATATTGACAAGAAGTAGCAAAAGTAATATGTAAGTAGGTAGAAATGGATGAGTATAAGTAAAGAATTTATTTTATGCCTTAGAATCTTTCTTACTGTGAACTAAAAAAGGAAGGGCAGTGGTGGGCTATGGGTAACGGCCACGTCTTACACTTTGTAGGTTGTTGATGTGAATCCGATTAGATGCTTTATGATATCATGAAACACCACCTGTTTTCTTCCTTTTTTGGAAATAATTATATCATCATCATCATCTCAGCATGAATTTCAGTCGCTTCTGAAGCTTTTTCAGCTTTGGAGTCTGGGGTCCCCTTTACCAGTCTAACTGCTGATTTTGGTTAAACTTTAGATATTTTCCATGGAGTGACTGCCGTCTGACCTCCACAACCGGAAGGCGATATCGAAGCATTGTAGTTAGACCAATTGTTGGACTTTTGAGGGCTCCAACGACCCATAACAACTACCATTAGTTGTTTGTATGGCAACCAGACCTATGGCTTAACATCTTTTCTGAGATACGACCAGACCAGTGCAAATATTCATATTCATGCACACAAATATTTACACTGCACGGGGATCCTACCAGTGCCTCCTTGCGCAGCAGTCGCGTTCGCTAACGCTACGCCACGGAGGCTATCTAAAATAATTATATGCGTCAGGCAATTTTACAAGTTGAGTAGGAGTATGATGTTGATGATAAAAAATAATTAAAACTTACTCTCAATGAAATTAGAACAGTTTCTACAGCTACTTTGGACATGTCATGACTGAGCTGTGTTTCTTTCCGCACTGCCTGCACTATTTCATAAATAGCATTTGGTTTGATGCTCTCACTGCTATCCTGGCTGTCATCCTGGTTATCGGTATCAGAAGAGACTTGATTAGAAGATGTCTTGCCAACTGTTGGTTTCTTCTTGACGTCTTCATCCTCTGTTATAACTGAAAATTCACCATTTTTATTTACCTATCTAGATGGAATATAATGGATCTAAACAGAAACTTCCAGCAGCAGTAAACTGACATAGGTACTAAGCCTCGAAATCAGCCATAAACAGCAAAACATACCATGAAACATTATAATACATACATCTTGTTTCATGCATGTAATTTGTTTTCAGATGTTTACCTTGAGACACATTATTATTAGGCTTAGTAGGTGATGGAGAAGATTCTCTCTCTTCACAGATGTGCTGCTGTGAAATTACAGGTCGCAAATCAAAACATGGTGACACACCATTAGGTGGAGTGCAGTCATCCAGCCGTGGTGGAGGTTTTGGAGCTGGTGCCTTCTTCCCGTAAGGCTTTAAATATATTTGGATTTGTTTCTTCTTTTCACTCAACTTGGCTACTAATTCTTGCTTCTGCGACATTGCTCCACTCTCACTTATACTTTTCAAGCAATCATTCAGGAAGGCAAGATAAAACTCTGGCTCAACCTGTTACAAATATGAACAATACACTGGCTTTAGTTTACTGAATTATGAAGACTGATAATTATGGTAATGAGTTTGGCCTGTTACCTTGACTGCGGCGACGTAATTCGAGGGCACGAATCCAACTTGACCTTTTCTATTAACGACATGCCACCAGTTACGCTGTTTGGCATTACTTTGTTGAAGGAAAAAAAACTCGCCTTCCGTGAAGCTGAGGGTCTTGGCCAAAGTTGCCTCAAAGTCGTATAGCGCCTTGAGCATTTCATGGTCTTCTGTAAACATTCATAATTTGTAGTTGTTCGCATCCACACCCAATTATAAAGCGATCACGACATTTACTTACCCAAAGTGTTTGGTCCGTCCCCCATGATTATAAACGAATTTAAATTATAACACTAACAAGTATTTCGTTTCATTTGTTTAGTTATTACAAATTCCTATTTGTATTTAGGGATTTTTCAACCAGCTACCTGAAAATCAACACAACAAATCAATTTCTATGACAGTTGACAGATGACACTTTGATTTAATAATTCCGTTTCTGAGTCTGAGTACGTGTCGTTTCGGATGACTTAAAAACTGCGGTTCCAGTCCTTTAACATCCAACCTTAATTCCACGCAAAATAAATTGCACACAAGCACTATATTTTTTATAACCATTGCATGGTACGTATCTATTTTGAATGACCATACGGTCATTCAAAATACATACACTCAGGTTCGAACACGATTAAGAGTTCATTTACATTGAAGTAGATTATGTCAATCATTCAAATGTCATTCATTGAGATAGAAATATAAGGAGATGCTGTTGTCAAGCTATACAAATTTTCATTATACATATATATGTAATTTAGGGTACAAAACCGTAATACATTATTTTGTCTCTTTTTTTCAACAGTACATTTGCATTTGGCAAAAGAGACAAATATATTTTTGTTACTGCGGAATTATGGTAACACTATTAAAATGAATTGACAGTTGTTGGCAGCGTGCCAACGCCGGCCATCTTAGGTGACTATTTCGTGGTAGTTGTGCTGTCAACGGGATACGTAACTTAACGAAAATTATTTTTTTTGATATTAAACAAGACATTTTAAAGTGGATTTGTAGTGTACCGTGTGACAAAACTATTACTTAATATGCCTGCGTGCTGTATTGTTATGTGTGGTGCCAGAAACAACAGAAATCAAGCTCAATTGACGTTTCATAGGTTAGTTACCTCTTTTCTAGCTAAATCACCATTTATCATTCTAATTTTCAAACTAAAATGAACCATGATTACTTATTAGTCGTTAAATTACTAAATACACACTTATTTACACTATATAAGCACGTTTCTCTTTATTGTAAATGTTTTTTTTTTTTTTTTTTTTTTTTGTCTTCGCCCTCTTTGGGCAGGCTAAGATCATAGACCATACCGCCTCGTCATCAGTAATCCTTTTGCATAAAAGTAAGGCCAAAGCCTTGTCTTCATCCTTCTTGTCCAAAAGTAAGTAAGGCCTTAGCCACTTCTTCGGTTCCTTCTTTCTTGTCCAAAAATAAGTAAGGCAGAAGCCTCGTCTTCGGTTGTTTCTTTCTTGTCCAAAAATAAGCAAGGCAGAAGCCTCGTCTTTAGTAACATCCATCTTGTTGTAAGGCCAAAGCCACGTCTTGAGTGTTCATATTCAATTAATATTCTAATTCAAAATAATATGGTGTCATATTCGTGTATCCGTCATAATCCGTGTAGTAATGTTAAGTCAGGGTAATCATATCCTTGTAACAAGACGGCCCAAACTGTTAAATGGACCATCCAATGCTGTTAATAAATTTATAGAGTGCTGTATACGTATTCTGATTTTCCAGCAAACCATGAGTGTAGCGCGGGATGCTTGCTGGCGTATTATATATTTCCAGTAATTCACCAATTAGGGGAATTCTTTCCAAAGCATATGCTGGGCAATTAAAAATTATGTGATCAAGGGTCTCATCACTTCCCGAGTTACAACTGGTGCAAGTAGGCGATGCTATTATATTCATCCTGGCTAAATGTGCATTAAATCTGCCATGACCAATTCTAAGACGGTTTATAGTGGTAAAAAATTTCCTGCTCTTCGGAACACCAGATTTCGTGAACCAGGCCGCAGAACCGACTGTTTGATTAATTTTATAATACCATTTCCCTTTAGTTTTCAATGTCTCTTGCCAGTTCTCATGCCAAATACAGGTGTATTTTTCAGTAAGTTTGCCAAGTAAGTCAGAACTTGGGATGGCAACATGTTTTGGTACAGCAATGTCATTGTCAATGTCAACAATAACTTTGGCGAAGTAGTCTGCGTTTTCATTTCCTGCAACTCCTATGTGAGAGGGGGTCCAAATTAAACTAATATTAAATCCTCCAGAACAAAGATCAGCATATAAAGTCCGAATCTCGTAAATAGTATTCCTTGTATTGGCGTCCAGTTTCGGATTTTGTAAGGCCATAAGAACACTCATGCTGTCTGATATTATGAGCCAACTAGTGTGCTTATGATTCTTTTCAGATATATACTGCAGAGCTGATAGAATTGCTAGTGATTCTGCTGTAAATATAGTCATGACTCCAGGCAACCGAACTCCATGTCCAACAGCAAGATGAGGTAGATATATAGCTAATGAAACATTTCTGTTGTTCTTAGAACCATCAGTAAATATATGCCTGTGCCCAGGGAACTGTGCAATTAGCTCGTACACATCTTCTTTACTCTTAATGTCATGGTTAATGTAAATATCCATAGGCCAGAATTTGCTTATATAATTACCAGAATAACATGGCCATTTGCCTTTACATTTTTCTATTTGATATTGATCATCAATACTAATTAAATTGGAAAAGTCATGAAGTATAAAGGGGACATTTACAGAATTAGAGGGACTGTACACTCTATGATAAAATATTATTTTTTTTAATAAAGGATGATTTTCAAAAGATAAAAGCTTGAGAAGATATTTTGACTTTAAAAACTCAAATCTTATATTCAAAGGAGAAGTGTTACACTCAATTTGGAGTGAATTAATTGGACTAGTCTTCATTGCACCAGTTATACATCGAAGATTGTGATTCTGAAGAATCTCCAATTTGCGTACCAATCTCTGATCAGACCCAAAGCACAAAAAACCATATTCGAAGTGACTACGAACTAAAGATTTATACAACATTAGCAAAATTTTAGGATCAGCTGCAATTGACAGTGACTTTATAAAATTAAATGCTCTATTAGCTCTACCTAGCATATAATCAATGTATTTATTCCATGAGAGGTTGCTTGTAAAAATTATACCTAGGAACTTTACTTCGTTCACTATGGGAAGAACTTTATTATTGTAATAAATATGTAAGTCTATTTCACACTCTCCAAACACTATAACTTTAGATTTTTCAGGACTAATATCTAAATTAAGATAATGAAAATAGTTGTTTAACTTAATCAAAGCTTTGTTTAGAATAGTTTCAACCGAATTTATATCTGAACCTGAAGCATAAATAACCAAATCATCTGCAAACTGTAAATTTGTCACTTCTGGACCCAATACAATGTTTAATCTATGTAAATAAAGTAGATAAATCAACGGACTGAGGATGCCACCTTGACATACCCCCTTAAATGAAAAACGTGGCCCTATTAAGCATTTATTTACTTTAACATATACTTCCCTGCCATGTAAAAAATTAAAGATCCATATTATAACTTTTTCAGGAATACCAAGGGCAGAAAGTTCACCACACAAAACATGTAGGTTGATGTTGTTAAATGCACCCACTACATCAAAGAAGACACCAACAAAATAATTGTTCATTTTATTAGAATTGTATATATCTAATTGCAAATGAGAAATGCTATCACGAGTTGAGCAACCACGTCGAAAGCCAAATTGATTGGATGGTAATAGACTATTACTTTCTATGTAAAATTCTAGCCTTTGTTTAATTAATTGTTCAAAGGTTTTTCCCATGCATGAAGTTAATGCTACTGGCCTATATGATTCTGCTTTATTTCTCACTTTGTTAGGTTTAAGTACTGGAATGAGGCAATCTGTTTTCCATTCATTAGGGATGATCATTTTCTGCCAAAGTAGATTAAATACTCTTAGTATGTTAGAAAGTGCGTCAATTGATACATTTTTCAACATTTTATAAGGTATTCCATCAAGGCCAAAAGCTGAATCACGCCTAGAAGATATTGCAGATTTTAATTCCTGGAGAGAAAATGGATAAATCAAATATTCATAATGCACTGAAGTAAGTACTTCATGAGGAATTGATTGATTTGGCCTCTCTACTGTATCTGGAGTATATTTTTTAAGGAAATCAAATGCCCAACAAGATATATTATTACTAGGAGGTGTAAAAGTTTTATTAAATCTTTTTGAGATTTGCCAAACTCTAGATAATGAAGTAGTTCTATTAAATGCCTCACATAGTGAAATCCAACTTAAATATCTTTCTCTTTTTAACACTAACTTTTTAAGTGCTTGTAATTTTTTAAACTCTATATATTTTTCTAATGTGGGATTGTGCTTGAATTCTATATAGGCATTCCTAGAGTTTTCTACTGCTTTAGTGCAATTTAAATTCCACCATGGTAGAGGGATGCGTTTTTTACGATTATTATTTATTAATACTGTACCAAATGATGTAGCAGGTCTTATAGTTGATGGTAGCGATTTACTAACAGCTAAATTTAATAGCTTTATTAAGTCACTATATGACTCCAATGGGTTCTCCAGATTAATTACAAAATTTATTAACAAATTATCAACACTCTTCTTATATATTTTCCAATCAACCAAGTTAAAATTAAAATTTTGGGGTAAATTTGAAGTTATTATATTATATGAATTATTGTAATTGTTATTAATAAGTAATCTTGTAATTACAGGTAAATGGTAACTACCTAAAGGATCATCATAAACAGTCCAATTACAAGATAATGAAATTGAAGGAGATACTATAGTTAAATCAAGTGCATTTCTCTGCCACCTATCAGAACCTACAGTAGTCATTTCTCCGTCATTTAATAAAACCAAATTATAGTCATTGATGACTTCAAGCACCTCACGACCTCGGATGTTCACGCTGTTACATCCCCAAGCCGAATGATATGCATTGAAGTCTCCACCCAAGAAGAGAGGAACAGGAATACTACGAATTAAATTATCAAACTTAGACTTTGTAAATGAACTATTTCCAGGACTATAAAAACTGACTAATGAAATTTCTTTATTGTTGCTATATTTTACACGAATTGCTATATTTTGTATGGAATCATCAAATAAAGTATTTAACTTACTAAATTGTAAACTGTTATGTATCAAAATGGCTACACCGTTGTGTGCATTACCTGAATCTAATCTAACTATGTTATATCCCTTAATACTAAATCTCATGTGAGGCTTGAGCCAAGTCTCACACAATAGAGCTACATGTATGTTATTCTCATATAGAAAATGAGTAAAAGCAAGTTTGTTACTATTGATGCTCTGAGCATTCCACTGTACAATATTTAGCTGATCCATAAAATTAAGGTTTACTTGCATTATTCTGTAGTTTTGATAATAAAACTTCTTTTATGCTTTGAGTGCAAATACTCTTCTCATTATTTTTATTTTGAGAAATTAATGTTACTATTGTCTGTACTAAAATATTTAAAATTGGTTCTGTTTCAATAAGAGACTGTAATTGTTTAGCAGGACTGAACTTTGAAAGAGGTGGGAATGACTTTTCATTAAACAAATCTGCGTATGCTTTTTTATTAATTTTATTTTTGTTTTCTTCTACTTTTTGTTTCTTGACTGGGCACAGTGCTGAAATAGCTACATGCTTACCTTGACAGTGGCAACATATCGCTTCAGTTGATGGTAGTATGCATTCTTTATAATTATGGTCCTTAGAACATATGGAACATCTCTGAGTGTTCTTACAAAATTTAGCTATATGGCCATACCTTAGACACTTCAGGCATTGTTTTACTGGCGGAATATATGGACGTACTTCAAATCGCCAGCTGTTCAAGTCGACACTCTCGGGTAAAGCTGCACACGAGAATGTGATGGACACCGTCTTTGTAGGCTGAAAGGACACCCCCCCACCTTCTGAAACAGTGCGACGCATGAATCTTCTAATTGAGATAATATTTTTGGTACTGGAAATTGCTTTATAGATGTGTTCGTTGCTCAAGTCAATGGGGACATGCATAATAACACCTGTATTTTCTGTGGCAGCTGCAGGAATACTAGCTTTTAATTTAAAACTGTCTAGAAATTTTCGGTTCATTAAAGCTGCATTGGCTAAACCAGGCCGTTCGAAAATGACACCAATTTTATAACGGTTCATGCGTAGTAATTGTTTGACACCCTTGTTGTATTTTTTAATGTTTGTTGATAGAGACATCATGTCTCTATCACCAATCGGGATTGCATCTATACTTTCTAAAAATACCACATATTCAAAATTTCCTCCGTTCTCAGGGTATGAACGAATATATTCTGGTATCCTGTATTCACGATATTTGTTTTGTTTTTCGTCGGCTACAGAACTTTCTGAAGAACATGAGTCTCCACCATCGTCTTCAGAGCCCAATGATGGAGGAGAAGATGAGTTATCCTCCTTTTTTTTCCTTTTCTTGGGGTTCCCTTTCGCACCCATTTTATACAATTATAAACTTTTAAAATAATAAAATTAATAATTTGAAAATTTAGTTTCAAAAAAGGCGCCCTCTCTATATGAATTTCCCGCGCTTTTTTTTTCATGTTTATTTGTTTACGTAATTTGCTGACATATGTTAGGGTTGTCCAAAAATTTTTTTAACCGACTTCATAAAAAGGAGGTTTTCATTTCGAACTGTTATGTATGTAATATTTTCAAAAATGCCTTGTTTTCGGATATGTTAGTCTATATCAGCGTTTGAACAAATGTGCCAAATTGTATAAGTGTAGTATGTAAATATGTATGTATGTTTTTATGTTTGTGTTCGCATATCTCTGGAACTATTAGTCCGATTTCGGTATTCTTTTTTATATATTAGACATTGTTCAACTTAGTGAATACTGCAAGTTTCATCAAAATCGGTTCAGTAGTTTTTGAGATAGGGAATTTTAACTATTTCGCTTAAAATGAAGAAATAAATTATTTTAAATAAAAATAAAACAGCTTTCAAAGTCGGTGCCAATATGTTAGATGCGCAGGGTGTAGCGGGGACCAACATATGTACTTGGTTTAGCACCGATTTCAATTATCTATTATTGGGTGTGTTTTGAAGGCGGTTTTATTTTTATTTAAATTTTTTTTTTAATTTGTCACTTTAAAGGAAGAAATATGATATTTTAAATAAAAATAATTTAATTATCTATCCACTCAATTATTTTGATAATAGATATTGATTTTATCTTTTGTTTATAGATTCAAACAGAAGAAGAACATATAATACATGTTTACCACATGCAAGAACATTGTGCAAGCGGCATGTTACGTGGGTAACAAATGTCTTGCCATGGCGCCTCCGCCGGGCCGGAACAAGTGGGTTAGACCAAAGAAGTGCTGGCTTGACGTTGTAAGAGATGACATGCGTGCCAACAAGCTCTTACCACAGGATGCTAAAGATCGTGCGAAATGAAGGAGAATGTGCAGGAAAGCGGACCCCGGGCTCCAACGCGAAAGCCGCGGATGCAACCGGGATAAACGCTGAGATGATGATGATGATGACGACGGGATACAAATGACGTCATAGATCACCTTTTAAAGGCGGGCGAACCCGCTTATGGAAGCTAGTAGTTTAATAAACGAATATATTTAAAAAATATAAATGTATTTTATTATTATTGCACCTTTTGCACTTAATAATGTCTATACAATATATTTACACTTAAATACTTTCAAACAAGGATCATAATTGAGAGGAGGGAGGGAGAGGACCCTTTTATCTAGTAACCCAATCAAAATAGACATTTGACTTAGCCAAAATTCAAACTTTCTTTATTACAATAGATCGTGGAGTATAGCTACGGGGGAAACCACGTTATAAAAATGCGCCAAGTACACACATTTCCGCACCACTTATGAGTTAATCATAGGTGGGGCGGAAATGTGTGCATATTATGTAAAATATGAATTTTCTAATGCTGCTTCTCATCCCATGCAGACTGTAAAAACCGGTCGAGGGAATTGGCCAAGTTTAAGAATCATTTCATTAAGCGATGAGGTTAGCAACCCATCACTATTTTGATTCCATTTTCTATCTATGTCTATGCACCTACCAACGCGCTAAACTTGGCTTTTGTTCTTATAACCCCAAGCTCTGTCTACCCCGTAAGGGATAAAGACGTGACGTTATGAATAAATGAATAAGTACTTTATCTAAGAAGCCGACAGAAAACGAGAGAATTAAAATAATTATATAACAGACAGACTATATTAAAAAATTATAATAATAAAAAATAATAACATATTAAAATCTTTGGAAACAAATACTCAGTGACAGCCCTAGAAAGAGGCGGCCATATTATGTTCGAACAAATGTCAAACGATGGCACGTTTTTTCTGTAGGTATTTCACGTCTATATACTAGAAGTCTATGATGTCATTACAATTATAATCTTCAACTGTATTCCAAACTAAATATGGAAGTCCCATTAAACACTTTTATTAAATCCATATACAAATGGCTTGATCCTAACTGTTTAAGTATTGATTGAAATACTTTTTTAATAAAAGATACTACTGAGATGGTACTGAGATTTAAGTAAGTACCTATAACCTTATATAAGGGGATAAAGCAGTGTCTTAATTTTGCGACAGCTATTTTGTATCATCAAAACAAAGATGATTTTTAGACTCAGGAGCGTAGCGAACTAACGATGGAGCTCTGAGTAAAGTCCTGACTAGCGAAGCGCTGGAATCAAAGGCCGAAGACGATGACACGTTTATACCTAAAAAGAATACTTTGCATTTTGCACCTACTGTGAGGTAATAAAAACAAATTTGATTATAAAATTAATAGGTAAAGATGAAAATACGACAGTAAATGAAATCACCGGGTATATAAATGCACAGGTGTAGATAATAAGGCACTATCAAATAAATCATAAGATTGAAATTGAAAAAGTGACTTTTCTAACAAATCAAATAAACAGGGAAGGAATAAATAGGGACGACTATTAAATATATTTAAATATATAGAAAAATAAATATAAAAAAATATAAATAAATAAAAAGAAAAAATAACGTACAACATTATTTTTTCTTTATACGAAACCTTAATATAGTTTGTTCAGAATAAGCAACTGAATCGATTCTAATTATTTTTAGACCATTATATTTTTTCCCAAACACATTTAGAAATTGTTGCAGTGTGGTTAGCTAGCGCGCAACACAGCCGACGGATCACACAGCTGAGCGTTGACCATATTTTTGTAGGGACAACCAGGTAAGATAACAAGCCCATAACTTTGTGGTTTTTCATGATACCTATCTTTTCGAAATTTTGTACATATATTCTTTACTTAAAAATATTGGACACGTGTTTCGTTTTTCGCATACCTATACCAAAAATAACTTTGAGTAGTTTTATCTAAATTTTTGTACACGTTTTGTGATGAAAGCATGCAACATAATATTGTTGCGTTGTCATCTGCACCTTGTAGGTATAACCGGGGAATGCCATTTTATAGGCAGTGTCATACGACAGGACGATGTTAAGTTTTTATGCGTAGGTACTTAGGGTTCGGCACTCGAAGTGTTACTAATTTTACGTTGCTATAGCAACTAAACTGTTTACAATATGGCGCCCATTTTTTCACATTCCTTAGCATTCCTTAGTGTATGGTATTGTTAATAAACTAACAAAAGCCTACTATTTTTCGTCGTTGTTAAAAAAAGTTTTGCAGATGGAAGTCAAACGAAACAGTGTCGTTGCTTTGTATTGGGCTGGAAAATCGCAGGCAGCCATCGTTAATGAGCTAGGACATTTACATTTGAACAAAATGTTTGTGTATCGGACCATCACGCGTTACAATGATACGGGTAGCATCAAAAAACGCCATGGAGGTGGACATCCAACAACAGCAGCATCATCAGCAATGGTTCGAAAGGTAAAGGCTAGAATTGAACGAAATCCACGACAAAGCGCAGTAAAAATTGGCGAAAAGTCTTAATGTATCTGCCCGGAGCATAGGGCGCATATTAAAAAATAGACTTCAACTGAAGCCCTACAAATTACAAAAAGTGCAAGATCTGACACTTGCACAAAAGGCAGTTCGTCTAGAAAGAGCTAAGAACTTAAAGCACTTGCACGTTGATAGCTTGCTTGAAAATTTGGTATTTTCCGATGAAAAATTTTTTACCGTTCAGCAATATGTGAACAAGCAAAATGATCGCGTATAGTTAAAGTGTAAATCAAATGACAATTTAGACCAACGAATTGCCTTGCGAAAGCAAGCACCAGCAATATCTGTGATGGTTTGGGCGGCGGTAACTGCCATGGGACGCTCACCTCTCGTTTTCATTGACCAGGGTGTAAAGATAAACCAGCAGATCTACCGTAAAAAGATTTTAAACGATGCTTTGTTACCTTGGGCACGTAAGCAATTTGGTAGAAATCATTGGACCTTTCAACAAGACTCGGCACCATCTCACAAAGCTCGTGAAACCCAAATTTTTTTAAAAAAAAAATGTTCCGAGCTTCATTTCTTCGCAAGAATGGCCACCATATTCCCCGGACTTAAACCCAATGGATTTTTTCATATGGTCAATTCTAGAAGCAAAAGTGTCAACAAAAAAATATGAGACGGCCGACGCCTTAAAGATTGCGCTTCGCCGAGAATGGAACAAAATACCAGCAGACCACATTCGTGCAGCGTGTGAAGCCTTCTCGGTCAGACTCGATGCTGTTAGCCGCGCTAAAGGTGGCCATATCGAACAATAGCTTCTTTTTTATTTATTGTATATGTCTTTTTTCGATACTGAAGTTTTTAAATAAATATGCTCATGTTTAACAGAATTACACCACTTTGAATTGGTAACACTTCGAGTGCCGACCCCTGTACTTTTTTGTAAGTGTTTGTAAGTAGGATTCCTTATAACCTGGAAGCTTCCTAATGGCTGGATGAATGTTATAGGTACATGAAAAACCAATCGACTCGTTTGACTCGTGCGAAGGCTAGGTTGGTGGTGTCAATAGCGTAAGGGTGGATACTCGGCGTACAACGGGTCGCACCTTCGCACGCCTTTCCACCGAATTTAAAGTTGCCAGGTGACATTTAGCAGCACCAGCCCAAATGTGGCAGCATTACTGCACACATAAGCGGACCAGCGCTTTGTGTAACTATTAGAGCTGTCCCAGTGTGAGAAACCACCGGACCTTTGCAATAACAAAATAAAGAGTCATAGTCATTTGTTCATTAATAACAACTGTATCTGAAATCACATAGTAATAAAAGAGTAAATTAAGAAATTAAAAACACGTTAAATATTATAAAATTGCATCTATACATTACACATGCCTATATTTTAAAAATTACAAGATTTTGACTTTGCCGTGCTTATACATTTTAGAAGTTGGTGTGTTTGTTAAGTCGAATGCAAATTACTATAAGCGTCTAGCCGACATATTCCCACGTAATAGACGTGACAATGGCCAACTTTGTCTCCAATCCGCTAAGACGAGCCTAATGCGCTGAGTTACTTTCGCATTAATAATATTAGTATGGATATTGATTTAATTGATAATTTTATAATACACTAGCTTTCCGCCCGCGGCTTCGTCCGCGTGGAGTTCGGTTATATCGCGCTTTTTAGATTTCCCTCGGGAACATATTTTTCCGGGAAAAAAGGTAGCCTATGTTCTTTCTCAGGGTCCAAAGATTATCTCTGCCAAATTTCATCAAAATCGGTTGAGAGGTTTAAGCGGGAAAGCGTAACAGACAGACAGACAGACAGACAGACCGACAGACAGACACAGAGTTACTTTCGCATTTATAATATTAGTATAGATTAGTAAATAAGTATGACAATTTTAATATCGTGATAATATTTTTTTTTAATTGCATAACTCTATTATTTTGCACGTCATAAAGTGACAAACATGTTGAGCTTAACATTATTTATCACCATGTATGCACTTTTTATGTATGTACACACACATGTTTATGCAAATAAAAATCTTATCTTAATTTACCTATATAGGAATTCTGTTATAGATTGTCAATAGCATAAATACACTTATTTAACAGGAAGCGTTTAAGTTGACTTTTGAATGAGCTTAGTAGAAAGCGCTTTTTATATCTAGAGGCTTGCTTACTAAACAATGTAATGTAACCGGTTGATATTTAGGTCTGAGCTGTACAATATTCAAAGAAGGATGTACCTTGTAATGCTTACCTTCTCTGGTTTGTCGTTGTTCTTTTTCTGCTGTCTCATATTCATCTTTATATATATAATTCTGCTGTACGTGTGTATGTCATTGAACTCCTCCTAAACGGCTTGACCGATTTTAATGAATTTTTCTGTATGCGTTTGAGTGGTGACCTGGATGGTTTAGATTCACAAATCAGCCCGGCAGATGGCGCTGATCGCTTGAAGAAGCATGTGATCTCGGAAACGGCCCTAACGATTTCGCTGAAATTTAATATGTGGGTGTTTTCGGGGACGAGAAATCGATCTAGCTCAGTCTTATGTCTGGGGAAGCGCATGTTTTCGAGTTTTCTCTTTCGCAATATTTCACGCATAATATGGGCGCTTATTTCGCGCGGCTTGACATAGCGGCTGTGGCGTAGTAGATAGTGCTATGGTCTACTTGCAATGGCTGGTGTTCCTCGGTTCTAACCCGGGCAATCACGGGAGTTTTTTTTTTGTTTTTACACAAGTTTATAGTTTTTTTTAATTTTTTTTACTTACTTAAAAAGGAAATTGTACATAAGAACTAAAAGAAAAAAAAATAGAAATAATTATTTAAGATTTTTTATTTAACTTCTGAAACAAGAGCTCTAGGGGTAGAGAGAGGTATGATATCTTTGTTACAAATGTATTTATGTAATGGGTATATTCCTAAATCTGCTGTACGTGTTACGTCACTGAATTCCTCCTAAAGGGCTGGTCAGATGTGAATGAAGTGTATGTATATAAATGAAAGTCGTGTTAGTTACTCTATTTATAACTGAAGAACCGCTTAACCAGTATGGCTCAAAATTGTTAGGAAGGTAGATAAGAACTGGGAGAAGGACATATCACATAGGATACTTTTTACCCCGTTCCCGTTGTTCCCGTCGTTCCCGTGTGACGAAACATAAGACGTGGTATAACAAAACGCAACTGACATGGAATAACAAAACAACTCAGTCAAAATATAACTTAGCGATTCATTTGTTAAAAATGGTACAAACACACTGCTGCACTACTCAGCATATTAAAAAAAAGTCTTACCGGTTTAATGTTGACGCATCTATTTAAAGCAAGGAATATAAATACTCTGTGTCGGTTTAATTGTTTTAATAAAAGCCCCAAAGCAAACTTCAACTTACAATTTCTAATATTGTATTGCTGTGCCATTTACCACTTCACTACATACTATAAAACAAAGTTACTTTCTCTTTCCCTATGTCCCTTTGTATGATTAAATCTTTAAAACTGCGAAACAGATTTTGATGAGGTTTCTTTTAATAGATAGAGTAATTAAAAAGAAGCGTTTATATGTATAATAACATCCATTAAATTGTGGAGAAACACTATCCCTCGCCCACATGTGGAAGTGACGAGAGGAGGCATAACTCCGTTGCCGCGAAAAATCGCAGTACAGCGGACAGAGCTCCGGCGTACTGCGATCCGGCTCCTCACCTTCCGACTGACGTAGGTCCTCACCGGACACGGCTGTTTCGGGAGGTTCCTGTTCCGTATAAGGCGGGAGGAAACGCCAGGGTGCCACTGTGTGCATCGCCCTGAGGACACGGTGGAGCAAATGGTGGAGGTCTGCCCGGCTTGGGTAGAGCACAGCCGTGTCCTCGTGGCGGCGATCGACGGTGATCTCTCGCATCCGACCCTGGTCCGGGCCATAGTTCGGAGCAAGAGTGAAGTTGCAAGCAGTGATGCTGGCAAAAGAGGAGGTAGAGCGCGTGAGGGAGCGGAAATCCCACTACCCTCACGCCTCAAACCGCCGCAGGAAGCGCCCTGGTCGGGAGGCAACATCGGACTCCCGACCACCATAGGCGCGGGCTTGCGGGCGGGGAGCGATAGGTAGCTAGCCTCCTGGTAAGAACCAGGCCCGAGTTGACGGCGCGTTGTGTTTCACACGCGCCTCAAAGAGATGTCAGCACACCTTAACGGGGTCCACGAGGACTGGTCCACAGGGTTGCGGGTTGGTTAAAAAAGAAACCATGGCACTGGCCGTTGCACAGGCAAGTGAAGGAACACGGGTGGGTTTTAGTCAATAAAAGTCTGACACGCCCTTCCGCTCCGCCCAGAGCGGGAGAGGTCATTTGATGATTTCCAATCCAAAACAAAAAAAAAAAGAACTGATGAAGACCAAGAATCTGCACTTGAAGAGCGCAGCCTTAGTATCTTCTCACTCACTAGAGCAAAGGGCCTCCCTTTGCTCTAGTGAGTGAAAAGAGAGCCCGTGAAAAGGCTCAGTTGGCAAAGTGAAATCGTCGAGCAAACCTCAGAGATCAAGCGCTAGATAATTTACGAAGCACAAGAAGAAATTCATCAAATACTGATTTGAATCGGGCAGCGTTTCTATACGCATATAATATAGCGTAATTGCGTTCGCATTGGACCAATGGATGTTGTTTGCGAGTATTGTAGCACATTAAAGATTTCCGGAGAACCGCCAAGATTGTGCTCCCAAATAAAGAATCATTGAATAATAAAATTTATTTATTTAAAATTATCCTAATTTAAAAAGGCAATATCACATGACTATGATATTGCCTTTAAGGCGGAACGAAGTTCGCCGGGTCAGCTAGTGTAAGTATGTAATGCATAACTGCCTGGCACTGTACCTAAGTACATTTTATCTTATAAAATGGTAACAGCAGTTTGCTGGATATGGACTAATGTGCGAAATGCACGTTTTTGTAACACAAATGCTGAATTGATATTGTAGTCATAACTTTTTCCCAAAACCATTATGGTATCTACACTCTATTCATATCGGCCCAATCCATGAACAATCTGTTATCGACAAAATCTCCTATGTAGAGACGATAGTACATCTAGCTACTACAATCTGTCAAATTTCTTCATTAGATTTCCAACTTTATCGGTAAAGTATAAGGATCAAAGTTGATTAGGTAGGTACTTTTGACAATTACGGGTAGGTTGACTTGCTGTCGTCCTTAACTGTCTGTCGTTTACTTTCACGTTGGTCATCTTTATTGCCAACGTCGAAATAAAAGTGTTTCAAAGACAAATTCGTAAAATACTTGGGTAAAGAGATAGTTTTCAAAAAAGTAGGTTTATTAGAAATGATGATGATGATGATGATGATGACAATTGTCATCATCATTTCAGCCGAAAGACGTCTACTGCTGGGCATAGGCCGCCCTCAAGGATCTCCACTACGACCGGTCCTGCGCCTCCCGCATCCAGCGGTTTCCCGCGACCTTCATTAGGTCGTCGGTCCACCTTGTCGGGGGTCTAGCCACGATGCGTCTTCCGTTGCGTAGTCGCGACTCGAGAACCTGTCGGCCCCAATTGGGTTGTATCCTAAAAAAATAATTTAATGTCCGTCAGGTAGATTTATAAAAAATTTTGACCACGTATTTTTTATTTTTTCTTTCATTCAAATACTTAGGAAGATAGATTGATTTGAAATGTCGCATGACGTCACGCCGTGGTATATTTTGTACCACGGCGTGACGTCATGCGACGTCATTAGCCCCCACTCCGTAACTTTACGCTATATCTCAGTAGTTTTTGGTAATTTCGACAAAATAAAAAATACGGGTCCTAATTTTTTTTATTTTCTGTAAGACGGACTAATTATTTTACTGATTTTCATACCTTGGATACATCCCTATTGGCATATGGCCCCAAAAAACAATATTTACTTAATTATTTATAGGAGAAATCGTATTGTCACCTTCCTAAATATCTGAAGTCTTCCATACTTAATTTCATTAGATTATAAAGAAGACACGAAGAAAAATGTGCAGGGTACGTTTCACACTAACCGTAGCAATAGGTTTCATATCGACAGTTTAATAACATTTATTACGTTATATACGTTATTGAGCAGACACTTAAGAACCGAACATATTGCCGGATTGAAGTCAAGCACTAGTTTATAATTATATATAAAAAAAAAAAACGTATAGGGCAATGGATTAGTAATATGCTTCAGAATGATTCCAATTGTGATAATAGTGTGTCACGCAATTAGGGTCGTCCCTATGTCAGAAAAATATTCCGGTGGGTAAATAAAACTGATACTTAGTACCTACCTAAGTATACCGCAACAAACGAAAGTCTTGAAATATTTCGTTCGTGAAGAGGTTACAAAGGACGGGCTATCCTTGAGAGTCATCTTCAGTCACACCAACTCAAGTGGCATCGAGTCCAAGAGTCGGATTTCCAAGCTTTGTATTGATGCTTTACGTTTCGTAGCATTCGGAGCTGCTTATAGGTATTTGTAAATATTCGATACTCTAACTTAAGTAACAGTAAAATGACTAGCTTCTGCTCATGACTTCGCTTGCGTAAAGTTTCTTGTTTAAACACAATACATAACTAATGGTGCCGTGCTTTATCGGTGAAATAATTTTTGTATTCGGATCAGTTGGTACTGCCAGAGATCACGTCCTACTAGCGAACAAACTTTTTATCTCTAAAAGATTAAGATAAATTTTGATTGTAGAATGTACATATCTATACTATTAGGTTGTATCCTAAAAATAACTTAATGTCCATCAGATAGATTTATAAAAAATATTGAACACGTATTTTTTAAATTTTCTTTAATCCAAATACATACTTAGGAAGATATATTGATTTGAAATGTCGCATGACGTCACGCCGTGGTACAAAATATACCACGGCGTGACGTAATTAGTTCCCACTCCGTAACTTTAATACGCTATATCTCAGTAGTTTCTGGTAATTTAGACAAAATAAAAAATACGGGTTAATTTTTTTTTATTATCTAGAAGACGGACTAATTATTTTTTTGATTTTCATACCTTGGACTCATCCCTATTATGAACAACTCCTCAGAACAGTGAGGGTTCTGAGGAGTTGTCCAGTCCTTAGTACTTTATAAGTTTTTAACTGCTAACCTACATATTCCGTACAGAGATTTAGAACCAACTGCCTCGCTGGGCTCACGAATAATAATAATTAATAATTAATAATAATTGTTTATTATTTCAACAACAAGTAACATTACAGTCTTGTGATTGGAGGCTCCTTTTAAGCAGAAAAGCCTGTGTTAGGAGACTCCGCTCTTCCTTAACTTAATAATTTTCAATAAGGTACTTGTTTTATACAAAATTAAACTAAATAATAATAAAAAAATAATAAAAGAGAGGCTTAAGGCCAAAAATGCAGCACGCGCGCAGGCATGCGAGTGAGTAAGTGAGAGTGAGTGATAAGGAGTGAAAATTTGTGTGTGTGTGTGTGTGTGTGTGTGTGTGTGTGGGTGTGTGTGTGTGTGTGTGTGTGTGTGAGTGGGGGTGTGTGCGTGAATGTGAACGCAAATGAATTAGAATGTGCACATGATGGTGCAGAGATGTAGGGTTATGTTTCTCTTAACAACGCCTCCGTTTCATCATATGTTAGTGTTTTTATCCAACTAGTTAGAATTTTTTTTAATTCGTATTGTTTCTTATTATAAACATAAATTTCTTTGTTAATTCTATTGTATAGCTGAGCTGAGCGTCTTTTATACTGAATACTAGCGAACTTGGTTTTGGTTTGAGGAACTTCCACTATGAGATCTTTTCTTCTTTTTAATGTTAGTCTAAGGTCAAAAGGAATAGCTTTGTGTTTCTTAAGCACTGTTTTAATTATGTATAGCTTTCTAACCGAGAGTAAATCGCTCATTTGGTAAAGATTTTGCGTAGGATATCTGATGTTTTTAAAATAAATAAGTTTTATCAAAGCTCGTTGACTCCGCTCAAGGTCAATGAATTTTGTTTTAGCTGCACCCCCCCAAATGGGGATGCAGTACACTAGGACCGACTGTACTAAAGCTATATATATTTCGTTGAGTAGATTTCTGGAGGTATTTGAATTTTTGGGTACTTTTTTTGATACGATGTATCTCAGCGTCTTGAAAATCCAGCTCAGTTTCCTAATCCTATTAGTGACCTGTTCTAGATGGGGGTACCACGTTAGCCTCTGGTCAACAATAACACCAAGATACTTTGTTTGTGATACCCTGAGCAGTGCCGGACATTCACAATTATTTGAGTCAACACATGTATGAACTCTAATATTAAAATCAGTATTTGGTTGTGTTTTGAGTGATTTACTGAAACATATGTAGTTCGTTTTAGCTATATTCAGAGTGAGCAGGTTATTTTTGAGCCATTCTAATATTAGGGACATACCGGCTTCAGCACTTCGGGCAACTTCCTGCCAAGAATTCTCGCAAAATACTACAGCAGTGTCGTCAGCATAAGAAAACACTCTAGTGTTATTGATTTTAAGATTGCAGAGGTCGTTAATGTAAAGCAGGAACAATGTGGGGCCCAATACACTACCCTGAGGCACCCCAAATGTGACATCTGCAGTATGACTAACTTGATCCCCTACCCTAACCCGTTGCTTTCTGTTAGTTAGATAATCCTTAAACATTTTGAGCGGAATTCCTCTCACACCAGAAGCTTCCAATTTGTTTACGAGGATGGGAACAGAGACGGTATCAAATGCCTTCTTTAAGTCCAGAAAGATTGTTAAACATTTGCTACCCTTATCCAAATCATCAGCTGCAAGCGACGTGAGGTCTGTAACTGCGTCCTCGGTTGAAACTCCTTGCCTAAATCCAAATTGTGAGCTACTTAAGGTATTAAATTTGTGCAAGAATTTCAAGAGTCTCTTATTTATCAGTTTTTCAATAACTTTCGATATCGCTGGTAAAATGGAAATGGGCCTGTAATTATTGATATCGTCTCTGTCCCCGCCCTTATGAATAGGAATGATGATTGATTGCTTAAGTGGCTCAGGGAAGATACCCAATGAAAAACAAAGATTAGTCAAATGGGTTATGATAGGAACAATTTCCTGGCTTATGTGTTTCAAAAACCTAATGGATACATTGTCCCAGCCAGGCGCGCTGTCAGATCTAAGGCTCATCAAGATTGAACTCACCTCTTCGGGATCGGTGTCTAAAAGAACAAACGATGTAACTTGTGCTGACACCGTTTCCGAACGAGAAGCGTTCAAATTATGTGCCGAGGGTTGAATGTTTTGGGCTAGCTCTTTACCAATATTTGCAAAATAACTGTTAATGAAATTTACAGACTCTGTTGGATTTGGTCCCATGTGAAGTAGTTCTGTATTTTGACTCTTAAGGTTATTTGTGTAAGTTAAGGTTTTAATATTTTTCCATAGTAGTTTATTGTTTGTGATGGAATTACCAAGAAGCTCCCTCTCATATTTTCTTTTTAATTTTTTAATTAAGTTATTACAATGGTTGCGGTATCGACGGTAAGTTATTTTTAAGATATCATTAAATGGGTCATTTCTGGACTTGTTTTGTAGTTTATTGCGGTTCCTGATGCATCTCAATAATCCGGCAGTTATCCATGGCTTTACAATACGCTTACTATTGGGAATCGTTTTAATAACAGTGCTGTGTTTAATAGATTCATTCAATTTGAATATTAGTAGGTCAGTTAATTTGTCCGGGTCGTTACAAAACAACAGCTCTGAGATTTTATTTTCTCTAAGATAAATGAGGGCTTGTTCGTAGTCAATTGATGAAGTGGTTTTACTAGCAGTTTGTGTAGTTTTTAGCTTAGCTATAGATAAAAAAGTAGTGAAGTGGTCGGTGATAGTAGTATGTAGTATAGCTATAGAAGCTGATACCTTCTTTTTATCTATTTTGAGCATAAGGTGGTCTAAACAGTTTGATTCGCGAGTAGGAAGAGTATGTCCAGGTAGTATACCATATAGTGATAACATGTTTAGGTAATTTACCCTATTTCTATATTCATGAGGCGGCTCATCGTCTTTAGTTTTGAGATTGATATTAATATCTCCTACTATGATGATACTTAGACTAGAGTTTAAAGTACTGAGGTGAGTACTGAGAGAATCTACAAAACAGTCTGAATTTGTGTTAGATGGCGAACGGTACATGCATAAAAGGATATAATTAAGTATTTCCAACTGTAGACATGATGCCTGAGCAAGGTTTATTTCTTTAACTTTGGGTTTTAATGATGCCTTTACGTAAACAACTACACCGTCATTTTGATTTAATTGTCGAGTAGTAGAAAAAGAAAGATAGTCATTGAGCTGCGGGATAGGTTTGTTTGGGTGTAACCAACATTCTGTTAAAATTATAATGTCAGTTAGAAAATTAAACGTTGATAATAAAAGGGAAAAATCATCAAAGTTGCAGAAAATGCTCCTTATATTTTGAGAAATAATGGTCAGATCGTTTTTACCGATATTTATACAATTGGGCAAATCCATGCAGGCACATTGGAACGTGCGTGCAACTTCGATATTGTCGATATCATCAAGAGTTTGTAGGGTGTCATCCATTTGTATTGTTTTTAAGTTGAATAGAAGTCTTCACAATATAAGCATTATAGGCACAACATTCGAGCGCGTTTTTAAGCCAATGTTTATTTGTAGTATGGTCATGGGAGTTCACATAAGAATAATGGGTTATTATTACTTTTGTTGGATATTTGTATAGGTGTGTGAGGATATGAGGTGTGTGGTAAATGTTGGAGTTAATTATGATTATACATGCAAAAATAAAAAATGATAAAAAGAGCAACTTCAAAAAAATATCAAAACTAAATAGCTGGGAATATACAAAACAACATAATAATATAGGGAACAAAGTTATTGTCACCTGACGGTATAGATGACCGTGCACTAAAAGTCATTGTCCTCCCTTGAGCTTATGTACCTGCTCCTCCTTTGTAATTGGTATGGTAGGTGAGCCTTCGTCTTTCTTTACGTAGACTTTTCCGTAAGCTGTCCAGCAAAATTTGTAAGCTCCTGATTTTGTAAGATCCCGGGCCAGGAAGTGAAGGCGGGTGCCTTTGGCAGTCAGATGTTCTGACAAAAATATGGGTGTGTCTTCTTGAGATTTAAATCCTAGGTGCTTACAACTCAGTCTAGACCGATGTTTAATACAGTAAGCTCTGCCCATTCTCATAATATCTGACTTTATGAACGTGGACCCGGTTTCAACAATAATTGGTTGATTCTGACTTTCACTATTTTTTCCACGTAATCGATAAATGTCCTTAACGTCCGATTTATCAATTTTGCATTCTATGCTACGAGAAAGACAGACAATCATGTCCACGAGGTCCTCCTTAGTTTCATTGCTTCTTTTTGGAACATTTTTAATAACAAAATTGGTTTTTCTACTTCCTATCTGAATGTCTTCAAGTTTACCCTCCAATAGCGTTATATACTTCTTGTCTTCCTTATTCTGCATCTCAAGGTGAGCAATTTTTTTGCTAAGTTCGTCATTTTGTGCCGTGAGATAGGTAATCGAGTTTTCGATATTGAGGTTAGATTGCTGAACTTCTTTTAAGGCTGAAGTCATCTGTTTAATCAACATATTACATCTCTAATTAAGTACTTACCTATCATCTGAGTATCAATTTATTCTGAGTTGTTTTTTTATAATAAATTGCTTGAACCAACTACGGATTAAGTATAGATAATACGTATCAATATCATGTTTTTGACCTTTGATTTGAATTTATAAACAGGAAAATTGACTTTATGACTAACTTAAACGCAGTATTATATACTTAAGTATTAAAAACCCTAAACAGGAAAAGGCAAACAGAAAATGAACAACACAAGTAGAAATTGAGTCTAAATTGATTTAAGAAAGCGTCATTGCGGTCATCACATATCTATTTTAATAAATTCGTCACTGAGTTTATATGCGAACTTTAGGGGGTGCAAGAAAAAAAAAAGAACAACTTATCTATACAAATATATAAAGCTGAAGAGTTTGTTTGTATGTTTGGTCCGATTTGAAAAATTCTTTTTGCATCGGTAGCCCATTAATCCAGGAAGGCTTTACGCTATATTACATCACGCTGCGACCAATAGGAGCGGAGCATAATTAACTCCACGCGAACAAAGAATAGAATTTCTCAACTCTTTAGAATTATCAGGAGTGCCATCCCATAAGTTGATACTAAAACTTGGTGTTCCAGTCCTATTAATGAGGAATCTTGACGCTCCAAAGCTCTGTAATGTTATTCGGCTACAAATAACACATTTGAGTCACAAGACCGTAAAGGCTACAATCATGACTAGAATGGCAAAAGGACAAAATGTCTTGATTACCCGAATTCCCATCATCCCGACTTTTGTCTTGGATTTGCCATTTCAATTTAAAAGAGTATTAACAGTTGACCTTTTTTGTTCCAGTTGAGTTTAACCCTCTAAAAGCAAAATTTGCTATAACAATTAACAAAGCCCGAGGTCAGACGCTTAAAGTTGCAGGAGTTCATTTAGAAATAACATGTTGTTCTCATGGGCAACTCTACATATGTGGCATGCTCACGTGTATCAAATTCAGAAAATCTTTATGTTTTGGCAAAAGATAGCAAAACAAAAAACGTTGTTTACAAAATCGTACTTACTTACCTAAATGTGCTCATATTTTATCAAGCGTAATACTTTTCATAACATCCTAAGCATATCCAAGACACCAACCAACGCAAAATAATTAAAAGTATGATATTTGACGTTTCTTTAATTTGCTAAACCATAAGGTTTAGGTTTATACATAAGTATCTTTATAATCCTACTAATACTTATTATAAACGCTAAAATTGTGGTTGTTGCTTAAGCAAAAACTACTAAATGGATTTTGAGGAAACCTTGCAGTAATGTAGGCATTTATCTTGGCATTCCCACGGAAACGGGAACCACCGCGCGCTGTAAACTGAAGTCCACGCGGACTTATCATAATTTTTTAGTTCAAATATTAAAATTTGTAGGATTTTAAAAACCTTTAACAAAAATGAACAAAACTTAGAAGTCTTCTGTACTTAGATAGAAATTTAAAAAAATAGGCGACTTGTATAGTGTTTTTTCCTATTAACTAATTAATTATAATATGATCATCAGTCTCAAATTTAAAAAAAGTGCTGGAAAAGTAAACGGCTAAAGACAATTGCTGCAAACATCTTTTTTATGTTCGCCGCACAATGTCTTTTTACATTTTATGCCTGTCATCTTGGATAATTCTTTTCTTATTTTAGTACATAAGCGACAGTACCATCGAATTTCAGGTGGTGGTTCCTCATCAGCTTCTTCAGACAACTTTCTGTTAGTCTGTGGGGGATATTCTAAAAACTTTCTATCAAGTACACGTGGTTCAAAAATATTTCGACACATGCAACTAGGCACAATTTGAATGAACTATATTGATTGCAGACGTTTTTCTGTTATTTTGTCCTTTAGCAGTAGCCCAAACATGCCTATTCTTACCCCTAATCACATCATTAGGCGGAATTAGTACCTATGCGTTGGTCATGTCCAGTATTTTCAGTGACATTTTGCGATGAAGTATCATTCGAATTTTCATAGATCATCACTCATTCCTGGCCATCAACATTAGTCATTGACATGATCCTCGATCTCACTGTCACTGCCATCATCAGCGCCGCCATCTTCTTCATTCAATAAAGAAACAATTTTTCTTTCATCCAACACTCTTCTGCTGGACATGGTGTTAAACACTCAAAAAACCAATTTATTACAATTAGTATTCACTAATAAAAAAACTTTCCTTTATACTTACCGTACATTAGGAAAAATAAATAAAAAATAACAAAAACAAATTCACTATGAAAGTGGCAAAAGTTACACAAAAGATAAATATGTGCGTCCCAAGCGCAACGCATCGATATGGTACTTACCGAACATTAGCAGCCGTCTCTTGGAAGTGTTGACCAACTACTGAATTGACTAGGAAATACAAGCTTGTACACGCGTCGGTAACAAAATTTTGGCGAAACATATATTTTGCGGGCGAATCTGAGGCGCACATTATCTTTCTAGGGTTAAAGGTGCTGGAGTCTGTACTAACATCGTGATTGTTATGTTGGCATACAAGCTAAAGAACACCGTATTAATTCTACTTTAAAGAATATTTTTGTGAACCAGCCGGTGTCGTCATGGAAATCTCATGTGCAACTTAAGGAAGCTAAGGTCCTTCAGAAAAATGTTTGTAAATACTGTCCATACTGTTGTAATGAAAATTATGTTATTGTATTACCGGTAAAGTACCGTTGCAATCTGAGGTATATAACTACGCAATGTTTACATATAAATGTCATAGGTTATCACATAATTTCAAGCTAAGCTTTGTTCGTGTATCCTTCTATGGAATTTTTAATCTTAATGCTTGAATGAATATCATAACCATATCAGGGATCATACAATATTACAAGATATCATCATCATTATCATCTCTTTTTGTCACCTAGTATACACAGCAAATACAGAGATCTATTAAAATTGAAATACTACATGGATTTCATATTTTCATTAAATTACTAGAAAGCAATAAAAGAGACAAACTTTTGAAACTTTAATGAAAATATTTATTCTAATTCTTGCTTATTTTATTAAGGTGAAAGAAAGTTTTCTCCGCTTTCACGCTTAAACTACTTAATGGATTTGGATGAAATTTGACACACAGATAGTTTATAACCAGGAATCATACACAGGATACACATAGCTGGCCATTATCCCGATATTCTCATGGGAAGGAAACTTAATGAAAATATTATGAAACAGTAAATATATATTCCAAAAAAAATTAATAACAGACAGACAGAATTAATCGACAAGATGAATTCACTGTGTCATTAGTCTTTATCAACTTATCATGCATCCAGCAAATGCTACACGAGTTAAGGGGTCGGGTCGTTGGATCAAAAGATAGTCCGCCAGGTTCTTCCCTTTCTCCAAAGAACTAATAGCTTATCTCATTTACCAAGATACACCGGTATAAATACTAAAGACTGCAAAATCAAGCGATTATTTCCAATACAAATTACATGAAACATTACTCGTCATGTTGAAACTAAAAATAATATTAGCGGTTGTGGCCGCTTTGAGTTTTGCTGAGATAAAATGTAATCCAACGAGAAGCGCTGCGAGCCAGGAGCAGTTAGCTAGCCAAGAACAGTTGGCCAGCCAAGAGAGTCTGTTGCGTGTTGCTAGGAGCGCTGCGAGTCAGGAGCAGTTAGCTAGCCAAGAACAGTTGGCCAGTCAAGAGAGCCTGTTGCGTATTGCTAGGAGCGCTGCGAGTCAGGAGCAGTTAGCTAGCCAAGAACAGTTGGCCAGCCAAGAGAGTCTGTCGCGTGTTGCCAGGAATGCTATGAGCCAGGAGCAGTTAGCCAGCCAAGAACAGTTGGCCAGCCAAGAGAGTCTGTCGCGTGTTGCTAGGAGCGCTGCGAGCCAGGAGCAGTTAGCTAGCCAAGAACAGTTGGCCAGCCAAGAGAGTCTGTTGCGTGTTGCTAGGAGCGCTGCGAGTCAGGAGCAGTTAGCTAGCCAAGAACAGTTGGCCAGCCAAGAGAGTCTGTTGCGTGTTGCTAGGAGCGCTGCGAGTCAGGAGCAGTTAGCTCGCCAAGAACAGTTGGCCAGTCAAGAGAGCCTGTTGCGTATTGCTAGGAGCGCTGCGAGTCAGGAGCAGTTAGCTAGCCAAGAACAGTTGGCCAGCCAAGAGAGTCTGTCGCGTGTTGCCAGGAATGCTATGAGCCAGGAGCAGTTAGCCAGCCAAGAACAGTTGGCCAGCCAAGAGAGTCTGTCGCGTGTTGCTAGGAGCGCTGCGAGCCAGGAGCAGTTAGCTAGCCAAGAACAGTTGGCCAGCCAAGAGAGTCTGTTGCGTGTTGCTAGGAGCGCTGCGAGTCAGGAGCAGTTAGCTAGCCAAGAACAGTTGGCCAGCCAAGAGAGTCTGTCGCGTGTTGCCAGGAATGCTATGAGCCAGGAGCAGTTAGCCAGCCAAGAACAGTTGGCCAGCCAAGAGAGTCTGTTGCGTGTTGCTAGGAGCGCTGCAAGTCAGGAGCAGTTAGCTAGCCAAGAACAGTTGGCCAGCCAAGAGAGTCTGTCGCGGTTAAGCAGGCGCTGCGAGCCAGAAACAGTTAGCTAGCCAGGAACAGTTGGCCAGCCAAGAGAGTCTGTCGCGTGTTGCTAGGAGTACTGCGAGCCAGGAGCAATTAGCTAGCCAGGAACAGTTGGCCAGCCAAGAGAGTCTGTCGCGTGTTGCAAGAAGCGCTGCGAGCCAGGAACAGTTAGCTAGTCAGGAACAGTTAGCCAGCCAAGAGACTCTGTTGCGTGTTGCTAGGAGTGCTGTGAGCCAGGAGCAGTTAGCTAGCCAAGAACAGTTAGCCAGCCACGAGAGTCTGTCGCGTGTTGCTAGGAGCGCTGCGAGCCAGGAACAGTTAGCTAGCCAGGGACAGTTGGCCAGCCAAGAGAGTCTGTTGCGTGTTGCCAGAAGTGCAACCAGTCAGGAGCAGTTAGCTAGTCAAGAACAGTAATCCAGCCAAGAGGGTAGATGTCTACAAGAGACAGATGGAAGTATATAAAGTTGTGGTTTTTATTTTAGTATAACATTTATTTCGTACCATCTCATGGACATAGTTTTTTGCCGTAATAGTTAAATAAAACGTAGAACTTGTATCAACCTGTCTTTTAGACTCTGAAACCACCATAGATATCATATCTCGATATATACGTATTTTATAGATATTTATTAACTTTAACACATTGAGGTTAGCTTAAGTTAGTTTAACTACCTACTTACTTATTTTAAAAAGGTTTAGTGTGAGGTACACTCAAACTGCAGAGGACCCTAGAAAATTGAAATTCGTAGGTATCTATAGGATATAGGAGTTGTAGTAGATACCCGTACGGTAGTTGAATGACGGCTTAAAACATTGAGAGGAAAGAATCAAACCGACATTCGTATCATTTATACATTTTATTATTTTCGGAAAGATGACAGACTAATAACAATATCTATTAAATTGTTAATTACAAACCTCCATAGATAAATATAAAAAGGATATAACACCTTCATAGTCTAAGACATTCGATAATTCCCTCTAAGTTGTTTTATTTCATTTGCCAACACAATCTGAACAACAAACGCTTTAAGTGCAGGCAGGTGCCTCCTGTAATAAAAATGGCTTTGCTAAGAGCATTCTTAGTGTGTTTGCTTTCGTGCAGAAAAGATCAACGCCCTCTTCACAAGAAATCTCATTAAAACTGCGACTGGCTCTCAGAACGTATGCATTACGTCTATACTTAATTAGTTTTTGCACAAGGTACAAGCAGAAGTGATCGCTTCGCTTATATAACCCCGTTTGATTCATCATCAACCTTTTATCGTCCCACTGATGGGCACAGGTCTCCTCTCATACAGAGAAGGATTGAGCGTAATCACCACGCTTGCTCAATGCGGGTTGGCGATTTCAGACTTAGGTCCGTATTACAGAACGTCACTCAAAACTCAAGCTCTACTTAAGTCTCGTTTCAAGCCATTTGATTGGTTGAAACTAGTTTTAAATAATGCTTAAGCAGAGATCAATGCTTGAGTTTCCTTCTGGAATACGGACCTTAAAGTCCAGGTTTCCTCAAGATGTTTTCCTTCACCTTTAATCCGTCATTGGTGTCCAAGATACACTTAAAAAGTACATATAACTTAGAAAAGTTACATTGGTACTTGCCTGACCTGTAATCGAACCCGCACAGTCATACTTGAGAGGCTGGTGTTGTAACCACTAGACCACTCCATTTCATTAGTACCTACGTAACTTTAATTTTGATATAAGTTCAGGATAGTCATTTGAACCATTTGCGATATTGAACAAGTAGCACTTATCATTAAAATAGTACCTTCTGTATGGGTTACTTATATATATATACCTACATATATTTGTTTCGCCGTGTTTTCTAGGTATTTACAATAGGAGTTTTGCAGATCCAGTGATGCATACTCAAGGTGGCTGCGTATCAACGAACAGTATAAGACTTCAGATCAGTTTAAAGTGATCGGTAATATGCTGAGGTTATCATTATAAACCAAGTGCTTTTATGCGTCGTATTCACCATGCTATCAATATGCTGAACAAAGTTTAGCTTGCCTATATTGATGTTGTTTTTCCCTCACACTAGGAATTTCTCCTGTATCATGGGTGCGTTTACAAACATATAAAATCATATACACAAACAGCCAGACCCGCAACAACTACTTTACTACTTTACTACAAGTGGTAATAGTTATTTGTTATACAAGAGTGCAAAGTTGCTTTTAACCGCGTGTTCAATTTTGATGACCGAGCAAGCGAAGGATTCTAAAATTGAATCACGAGCGCAGCGAGTAATTCAAAATTAGAATCAAAAGGACACGAAGTGAAAAATCTTTGCACTCGAGTGCAACACGTAACTTTTCATTCCACCTCAGCGAGGAAATGACTAAATGCAATAAAAAAAATGTTTACAATCACAAGATAGGTACACTTTTATTTCAGTTTAGGTATTTTATTTATTTTATTTTTTTTTTATTTATTAATAAAGGTACACCAACAGCTTCTGTATAAAAATTAACAAATAGAGTAGATATGAGTAAAAGGCTTATACAGTTGCCAATAACAGGTGAACCAACATTCCACAGGTATTAATTACTACATTATGACAGGTAAGTATTACAGAATAATCTTTAAATTATAATAAAATAACACTAAAGTATAATTAAGAAAATTTTAAAGTAACGTTGCAACAGTTATTTAAATTGAGTGTAATATTTTTGTTTGGTACTGTAATATTGGTGTTAGTCACTTGTGTACTGTTTTTCGGTAAACTGTCTGTCATACTTAATAGTTGTACCGATTCATCGGATTCCCTTGGCGTGAATGTTGGAGAGAGAGGGAGATGGTTAGGTGTTTCATAACGGCTTATTTTTGATGTAGAAGGGCCAGTCCAAGTTTCCGATTGAGGCTCTTTCAGTGTAATGGCTCCTATGATGCCTTCACATATTTTAGACTTATTTTGGATGGAATCCTCTATGTATCCCTCTACAACTGCATTGGTCTTCCAGCCTCCGTGGCGCTTAAGGGACAGGAGATCAGCTCCGGAATTAGCCAAAAGTGTGGCTGAAGTTCGTCGGAAACAATGACCCGTGTACAACAGGGGTTCTGGAAGTTCAAGTAATGTTGCTATTTCTCGTGGGATACTGCCAATTTTATTAGTACCCATAGGCTCTAACACACTTTCCATTGCGATACTGTAGAATCAAACGATTTCGAGTGTTAGGCGGCCGTAAGGCTTGATATTTCTCAACAATCGTTACGTATTCCTTGCGAATGACAAAGTTGCGGTCTCTTTTTGTCTTTGTATTAGGTAAATTAATTAATAGTAAGTCATCTGAATATTTCTCAATGTTTTTGACATTAAGTTGTGTTAGTTCATTAGTTCGACATGCTCCGTTTATTCCAATAATAAGAACAACCTGCAATGTAAAGAGTATTGTAGTAGATAAATGAATAAAATTTATATGAACGCATAATTATGCCTATCAACATTTACTAAGTATACCATTTAATTGAGATTAATATATGTACTTAAGTAGATACTGAATATGCAACTGACTTACTTTTGCCGCCAAATATACGGAATCGGGTGCTTCGTTAAGAAACTTTTCAATATCAGATACTGTGAAAACCTTCGATTTTTTTGGATGATGACCAGATGAGGCTCTTTTTAAAAATGCTACTAATTTAGGATAGGTATCGATATGTATGCCTTTTTTCATCTTTATTGTTGCTTTTAGCATCGAATACGTACTCCATAGAGTGCTTGCTTTCTTGTTCTCGGATAATTCTATAAAATATGCCAGCAAAAACGTTCTGAGAAAGTTTTGGCTCCTTTTGCTAGTCGCCACGTGTTGAACATATCGTACTGTTTTAAATACTTCTCGCGTGATTGTTGAGGTAGAAAGCTCATTTGCGCATTATTAACAGTTTCAGTCAATTCTGTTGGCGTCAAACAAACTTCCTCGTCGCTAGAATCACTCATTTTAGTGTTTCACTTGTTTTCAAGTTTCTTTTTTTTAATATAAGGTTTAACAATGACGTGAAAAAATGCCGCGTAAAGAACCGCGTACAAAGAAAATTGAAAAAGAACACCAAGAAGGTTCCGAGTCTGAGTTTTTAACAAATTAAAAAAAAGTTGTATGATATATTCGGCACCATAGAGGTAACAGTAAATAGGTTTAAATTTTTTTTTTTTAATGTTATAAACCAGCGCTTGACCGCAATCCTGCTCTGATGGTAAGCAGTGACGCAATCGTTGATGGTAAAGCGCACTAGTTTATTAAGAGCCTATTCACTCTAACCTTGAAGACACTCAAATTGTAGTCCGACGGAAACACCGCCGCTGGCAAATTGTTCCAGTCCCTCGATGTACGCGGTATAAAGGAGGAGGCGAAACGCTTCGTCCGGATCGTAGTGGTGTTAACAACGTAAGGGTGGAAACCAGCCGTACGACGGGTCGTCCGCTGGTGGAACGGAGATGGGGGAATTAAATCATGCAATTCCCTCGCACACTCCCCGAAATGCATCCTATAGAACACCGAAAGGCTGGCTACTCTACGCCTGTGCTCTAGGCTTTGGAGACCAACTCGAGTTAGATCAGGGTCACCAATCAGCCTCTTTGCACGTCTCTCCACTGAATCCAAAGTGGCCAGGTGACACTTGGCAGCACCAGCCCAAATGTGGCTGCAGTACTCCACACACGAACGGACCTGTGCTTTGTATAACATTAGAAGCTGCCCAGGTGTGAAGTACTGCCGGACCTTTGCGATAACGCCAAGTTTCCTGGCAGCCACCCTGGCCTTGGACTCAATGAACCGCCCAAAGTTAAGGTTCGAGGAAATCTCAACTCCCAAAGCTGAAGGCGGTCGGAACACTCCAAGGACACATTCCGAAAAGTAGGGGCCAAGGTGAACGGGCTCCTTTTGGCGGTGAAAAGACACGCCTGTGTTTTGGCGGCATTGAATGCTACAAGATTGGCATTGCCCCATTCGGAGACTGCCTGCAGTGCAACACTCGTTCGCTCAACCATGGCCTCTCTTTCGGACCGGATTGATTCCCTACTAGCCAGAGCATCCGGCAGGTATCTCTCTACAACTGTGCTGTCATCTGCATACCCATAGATACCGGGCATCAGCAGATCGTTAATATGCAGCAGGAACAGAGTTGCAGAGAGAACAGACCCCTGAGGAACACCGGCATTAGTTGACATGGGCTCAGAAGAGCATCCGTCGACAACAACTCGGAGGGACCGTTCAGTCAGGAAGTCTTTTACCCAGCCAGTCAGGCTAGGGGAAATGCCGTACGCTGGAAGCTTACTCAAAAGGCCAGCGTGCCATACCCGGTCGAAGGCCTTCGAGACATCAAGGGAGACAGCAATCGCTTCCCCATTCTTCTCGAGGGCCTCGCCCCACAAGTGAGTGGCACACACTAGTAGGTCCCCAGTTGACCGATTGCGGCGAAACCCATACTGTCGGTCACCGAGGAGATCGTTACCCTCCAGGTATGCCAAGAGGCGCGAGTTCAATACACGCTCCATAATTTTGCAAAGTATGGAGGTGATCGAAATCGGCCGATAGTTGGCAGGATCGGCACGACTACCCTTCTGGGGCACGGGCTGCACGTTAGCAAGCTTCCAGGACTTGGGCACTATACCAGTCCTAAATGAGAGGCGATACAAGCACGTCAATACAGGAGACAACTCGGGCGCACATGCTTTAAGAACAATCGCTGGTATACCATCCGGACCACTAGCCTTATTCACGTCCAGACGACACAGTACTCTCAGAACCTCCTTGTTTCTAATGCGAACCTCAGGCATTGAAGCTCCGCAATGAGGTAAATTAGGTGGAGTAGCACTGCCAGTATCAAGACGCGAATTATGGGCAAAGAGAGAAGCAAAGAGACCTGCTTTCTCTCTTGCCGTATGAGCCAGTGTTCCATCAGGCCTAACCAGCGGAGGCAGTGAGGGCCGACAGAAGTTCGCCTCAACCGATTTGGCAAGGGACCAAAAAGATCTGCTACCGGATGGCTGCGCAGATAACTTGTTGCCAATATGGGTAATGCGGTCGAAGCGAGCCTTCTTGAGCGCCTTCTTGTAGGACTTGGCAGCACGGTTAAAGGCTCTCTTCTTTGAGCTTAGATCCGGAGCTCCGCGGTCACGAGCGTCAACCCAGGCGAGAAATGCCGTGTGCTTACGCTGTTCAGCTTGGACACAATCGGCATTGAACCATGGGCGAGCCGAGCCACCGACGGGCACGTCATTGAATGGGATAAAATACTCCATAGCTTGACGCACCACATCGGTTATAGCGTCCGCACAGCTCGAAGGATTGTCAGAAGAGAAGCATACCTGCTGCCAAGGATAAGACGCAAAGAAGTGGCGCATCTCATCCCAATCCGCTGACCTGTATCGCCACATTCGCCGTTCACCACGAGAGTCGTGATCTGGTGGGGAGAAGGACGATACAGACTTCACCAGACAGTGGTCTGAAGTTCCCAACGGTGAGGAAACTGTTACAACACATCTGTCCGGATCAGTGGTCAGCAGAAGGTCCAAACAGTTGGCAGTATGGCCAGCTACATCAGGCACCCTAGTCGCTTGCTCTACCAGCTGGGAAAGGCCCATGGAGAGCGCGAAGTTTCGCGCTTCTCTCCCAGCGTGGTCGGTCCTCTGGTATGGGAAGAGCCAGTCCTGGTGGCAGGCGTTGAAGTCCCCCAGAGCGACGAACTGAGCGTCAGGGTGCCGATGCAGCGCATTGTCAGCAGCCTCACTGAGGTGGTCAAATAAACGAGTTGTCTCCTGATCACCGCTGTGCGATCGGTAGACACAGGTGTAAACAATTTTGTCCACACCAGTGTCTACCAACAGCCATAGGGACGAGAAGTGAGGGTCTTCGAGGTGACGGAGGCGCCGGCAACAGATGTCATTGCGGACATACACACAGACCCCGGCACGCTGCAGGAAATGATGCTCCAAAGAGTATCCCGGGTAGCCGAGGTACGCCGCGTCAGTCGGACATCTGATCTGGGTCTCCGTCAAGAAAAGTAGGTGGGGCTTTTCAGTCTCAAGGTGGTAATGGACTGCATCGATATTGGAGTGCAAACCTCGGATGTTTGAGAGGTGCACTATGAACGAGAGGACGTGCGCCCGCTGTGCACACCTACTTTTCCTTTTGTAACTTTTCATATTAAGTTTATATACTGAGTGAATAGGAAGGAAGACGGCAGTTGAGTGAGGTGATGCAATGATAAACCCAACAATACGACCAACGATGCTGGGCCAGAGGGAGATTGTTCTGGAGACTGCGGGACGCCCGAACCCCCCCAGGGATCGCCATCGGGTCCTCTCGTCCGGTCGCCAACCGGCACGATGGGGCCACCCTGGGATTTTTCGCAGTTGGCGGGGCAGCCTTTCGTATGTGGCTGGCACACTACTTGGGCCCCCAACTACCTGCGGTCGGCCAGCGGAGAACCGTGCTTCGGATCCCGCTACCCTCCACGAACAAACTCCCGACACAACACCATCTGGCGCATCGCACCCGGCACACATCGCAACACAACTGCTCAGACCCGTGCTCCGAACGGCTTCACCAGACATCATGCCGGAACACGACGAATCGCTTGGCGGCATGTCTTTGTCTGGTGGGTGGTAACTTATGCCGGCGGTTGATGTTGTGACCTACCACCGAGACACACAACAGTAAATAGGTTTAATGTTTTTTTTTTAATTTACAAACTTAGTGCACACGATGTTCTAAATTCAATTTACTTTATCCTCTAGAGAATAAAAACGGCTTTTCCAGTCAGATATTGAAGATTAAAAATACTCTTTCCGAGATGGTGGGATGAAAAATATTTGTTCCGTGCGGGAATCGAACCCGCGACACGCAGCGCTGCAGTCAATAGCTTAATCACTGCGCTAACTGTGCAGTCATATGGTACAATTTGTAAGGGGAAGGTGTGTATGAGATAGGTTTTGAACAGTTTAATGAACTTTCATATCGTCAGTATAATATAAAACATGACTAATAATTCTTAAAACAATGCTTCACTTCAGCAATGAAAAGAGCAAATAAAAGAGACCCTTAAATAGAACCCTGCAGGCCTCCAGAGGGGACAAAACAGATGTGTACTCCAGAAGCACTACAGCCTGCATTCTGTTACAAGAGGCGAATCAACCGTATAATTTCAAATGTATTCCGGATTTCAATAGCTTCATCATGAGAATGCTATGGTAAATACGATCTAAGCATTATTAGCATAGGTATACTTTTACTTTGTTTTCCGTTTACTCATATTTTTACACAGGAAGACGATTTAATAGTTCAATTCGAATTTTGTTTATTTGACCAATAAAACTCATATTTGCTTTGTATTAATTTAATGAGCGCTCTATTATTTGATACGATTGCGATTTTTACGAGAACGGTCATGTTCCACGAAGGATATCGAGTCGAGATCTTGCTCTGCGCCATCTTGAATAATTCATGAGGGTTAAACGGACAAGACCCTCTCCGCGGGGATGGCATAAACTTACAGATATACTTGATAACAATGACTTTGAGATAACATTTCAAAGATGAGATTTTAATATTGTTGCAATCATTTGGAAGATTGCCTACTCAGAATAATACCTATTGAGTAAGGAAATGTTATGATCATATTAATATTATTTATAAACGTGAAAGTTTTATACGGATATTGCTACGGGATCGAAAACCATTTTTTTTTATAATTATAAACTAGTGCTTGACAGCAATCCCGCCTGATGGTAAGCAATGATGTTGGTACAGCGCACTAGTTTATTAAGAACCTATTCACTCAAAAAAACTGATTGAATATTAAGGAAAACGGCAGTTGAGCGAGGTGCTGCAATGTTAAACCAAACAACATTACCAACGTTGCTGCGCTAGAGGGAGATTGATATAGAGACCCTCCACGACCAAACTCCCGACACAACAACATTTGGCGCATCGTACCCGGCACACATCGCAACACAACTGCTCAGGCCCGTTCTCTGTACGGCTTCACCAAACATCATGCCAGAACACGACTAATCGCTTGGCGGCAAGATTTTTTCTGGTGGGTTGTAACTTCTACCGGCAGCCGATGTTATGGCTTATCACCGAGATGCGGGTGCGGATGAAAAAGCTAGTAAATCACATATGAATGTATTTGTTTTGTTATCACGAATGAAGTATGGACGACTGCAGATTGTAGTAGAGTGACGTGCTTCTCATCTGTACATAGACTCGTTTGTTTTTTAAATTTTATAGGGCTAAAGAGTTTTCTTTGATTCTACAATGTTATTTTTTATTTATAGCTTTATAAAGTTTGTTCAGAATAACCAACTGAATCGATTACATTCATTTTTATACCATGTTATATTTTTTCCCAAATACATTTAAAAATTGTTGCGGTGTGATTACCGAGCGCCCACTCCCCCGCGCTGCTGCATGCGCGGGCGGGTGAGCGGTGCGTTGAGCATATATTTGTTGGGAGAACCAGGTAAGATAACTTTATGTTTTTCAGAATATCTTTTTGAAATAGATTCTTTACTTAGAAATATTGGACACGTGTTTCGGGTTTCGCATATACAAAAAAGAACGCTGTATATAAATGAAAGAAAACTTAAAGAATTTATTATTCTTTTTATAGCTTCAGTGAAGTTAACTAACAGAGGTATACAACTTATTGTGTTGCGATAACAACGCGTTGCTAAATGCCAATTTGAAAATTACTAAGCACCTATCACAATTTCAGCACAACTGAATGAAACGAGTAATTGCCATCACGTAGAGTTCACACAATAGTCGGCAAGTAATTATAGTAATTGCACGCCTTACCAAGACATACAAAGACCCGTAACATAGCAAGTTCCAGAAGCAGTAATTACCCACATAATTAACCGTTAAAAATCGCTATGTTGCGCTCGAGTGATTACATTGGCAGTTCAAATGAAAAATACTTTTACAAAGTATTTTATATATACCATCTACCTACCTATTTCCTGAAATACGAAACGCTTCGATACAAAACATTCCTTTTTGAATAATTGACGAAAACATGACGACGTCTCGGTAAGAATCTTAATTTACATTTCGTGCATAAGTACGTGATTCTGTTTCCGTTATTATTCTTTACAAAAATCTCCATAATTATACGTCATTCGGCTTGAATATGGTTAGAAAATTGTATGAACTAAAAGTAACTTCCGCTGCTGGTTGTACTATAAATGGGGTTAGTAAAGGAGCGAGAATTTCCTCGTAGTTAGTGGTTTTCGCTACGACAAAATACTAAGCTGCGTCGTTCTGGGATGGAAATTTCTAGCCCTCCCTCTATTTAGAATTGGTACCGGTGGCAGCGTGCCGTTTAATATTTATTACGCAATAAAGCCTTCATGTTAATCGAATTGTATTCATCTTCAGAGTGCTATTCTTAATTGTGTTGTATCATCTTAAAACGGCGGAGATTATGGTATTATTTTGTCCGTCGTCAGATATTTTTGATCAATAAAGACACTTCAATTTCTTTGAATCTAAGTGAGTAAGTAGGCAGGTAGGTGACACATATTTTTGGAGCCGTTGCGGCATCCTATATTTTGTCTCGGTAAGACATTTTTGGTGTTCCTTCGATGTAACATATTTGTGCTGCCACTTCTATTGCTTTCCATAAATGATCAGATATTTTTGCTGTCATTTTGACGACATGTTTATGTTCGTGACTATATTTTATTCCCACGTTATTTGAGTAGAAGATATTTGAAAGATTGTATGCTTTAGGTGGGTACTTTACTGTCTTATATCTATAATTCTTGGAACATGAGAGAACAAAAGCGAGTTTGTATTTTTTATAACAAACGTATAAAGGAAAAAAAAAACACAAACTTCTTCTTCATCTTTCAAATTAAAGACAAGATTCTAGATAACGTAGAAATTCTTCGTCTGTTATAAAAAAAACAGCTTTTAAAAACCACTGTTTCGGAAAAGTGAAGTACCTTGACAAATAACGCAATAAGCAGACGATTTTTTTTATAACCAGCGAAAAATTCCAACGCTTGTGGTGGCGAACGTGGCCGCTGGGCAAGGAGGCGCGGGTTCGATCCCCGCGCAGTGCAAATGTTTGTATACATAAATATGAATATTTGCACTGGTTTGGTCGTGCCTAGGAAAGCACGTTAATTCGTTGATCCCGGTAGCCATACGAACGTCTAATGGCAGTCGTTACGAGTTGTCGGAGCACTCAAAAGTCCAACAATTGTCTAACTGCAATGCTTCGATATCGCCTTCGGGTTGTGGAGGTCAGACGGCAGTCGCTTCACGGAAAATATCGAAGTTTAGCCAAAATCAGCAGTTAGACTGGTAAAGCGGACGTCAGATTCCAAAGCTAAAAAAGCTTCGCATGCGAATGGGATTAACGCTGAGATGATGATATTTGAAAGATTGTAGGCTTTAGGTAACAGATACAGGAAAAAAAACAGTACAAATTTCTTCTTCGTCCTCAAAATTGAGCATATGATTGTAGATAACGTAGAAATTCTTCGTCTGTAATAAAAAAAAAAAATAGCTTTTAAAACGTAGAAATACTTCGTCTTTTATAAGAAACCACTGTTTAGGAAAAGTGAAGTACCCACGCAGTTAAAAAGTATGTCAGACGATTTATTTTTAATAACCAGCGAAAAATTCCAGCGCAGGTATTTAGAATCATTATACATCGTTCATGGTTGCAGTTTGCAAACTAGTTCCTGTTAAGTAAACGTTTCCTGAATACCTACACTTGAAACACCAATAACCCGATACCCCAATATTCCTCGGTGGTAGGCCATAACATCGGCTGCCGGCAGAAGTTACCACCGACCAGACAAATTATTGCCGCTAAGCGATTCGTCGTGTTCCGGCATGAGGTCTGGTGAAGCCGTACGGAGGACGGGTCTGAGCAGTTGTGTTGCGATGTGTGGCGGGTACGATGCGCTAAATGTTGTTGTTTCGGGAGTTTGGTCGTGGAGATTCTCCAGATCAATCTCCCTCTAGCGCAGCATCGTTTGGTCGTGTTGGTCTTGGGTTTAACATTGCATCAACTCGCTCAACTGCCGTCATCCTTCCTATTCCTAAGTTTTTAAAGTGAAAAGGCTTAATAAACTAGTGCGCTTTACACTCAACGATTGTATCACTGCTTACCATCAGGCGAGATTGCAGTCAAGTACTAGTTTATAATTACTAAAAAAAAAAAAACTATCTAGCGGTAAGGCAAGCCTGCTGTGTATCTGCATCACTATATACATATACCTTCTACGACTGCAATATTTACTGAAGACATGTACTGTTTAGATACTTGTCATTGCAATTACAGTAATGGAACTCACGTGTTCTCCAACCACTAGCACTTAATGTAATTATAACTTCAGCAATAACGTTGTATTAGTAATTTAGTATTGATTGTAATATGAAAGGTATGTGGTTTTAGTTCACACACGAGCGACATGAATCAACGGCAAATGAAACTGCAACCGTCAACGAGTATCAACAGCTGATATTGACGACGTACTGCTAGTTTATTTGATGACTGACTCTTTCTTGTGACATAGTTTATATTAGTATATTCGTCAACGTTATCCATACCAATATTATAAATGCGAAAGTAACTCTGTCTGTCTGTTACGCTTTCCTGCTTAAACCTCTCAATCGATTTTGATAAAATTGGGCACACACAATCTTTAGACCCTGAGAAAGGACATATGCTACCTTTTATTGAATAAATTGATATTTCCGAGGGAAATTTATAAAGCGCGATATAACCGAATTCCACGCAAGCGAAATCGCGGGCGGAAAGCTAGTCTCTTATAAATATGTATTTATTGCCATGATTAAGAGAAATTTGTAATTTTAGAAGCGACTCAAAATATATTTCCTTTATTTAAAAATCTTCTTCCTCATCTCAGCGTTAATCTCAGTCGCATCCGAAGCTTTTTCAGCTTTGGAGTCTAGGGTCTGCTTTACGAGTCTAACTGCTGATTTTTGGCTAAACTTCGATATTTTCCATGACTGCCGTCTAACCTCCAGAACCCGAAGGCGATATCGAACCATTGCATTTATACCAATCGTTTAACTTTTGAGGGCTCCAACAACCCGCATCGACTGACAATAAATGTTCGTATGGCAACCGGGATCAACGGCTTAACGTGCTTTCCGAGGCACGACCAGTGCAAATATTTATATTCATGCATACAAATATTTGTACTGTGGGGGGATCGAACCCGCGCAGTACAAATATTGCGCGCTGTCGAATTATGTAAGTACCTTTATTTCAAAGTATTTCCATATATATCATATTTTTAAATATTAGAATAAAATAATATAAAAGCAATTAAAAATATAGAAAAAGTAACCCGCCGGTATTAGAAACAGGGTCGAAGCTGCCGGCAGTCAGGCCTCCAGAGAGAAGAACCTCTTGACAGTGCGAGCAATGTCCAGAAGTACTGTTTTCTGATTCATTGTCAAATCATCATCATCTTGATCCAGCTGCCTAACGAGAACCTCCTGAGGTGTTATTATCACTATTATTATTCATAATCAGTCTATAATGTTTCATTGACAGCCTCCGTGGCGTAGCGGTAGCGGACGCGGCCGCTGCGCAAGGCGGCGCAGGTTCGATCCCCACGCAGTGCAAATATTTGTATGCATGGATATGAATACTGGCACTGGCCTGGTCGTGCCTCGGAAAGTACGTTCGTTGGTCTCGGCTGCCATACGAATATCTGATGGCAGTCGTTACGGGTTGTTGGAGCCCTCAAAAGTCCAACAATTGGTCTAACTACAATGCTTCGATATCGCTCTCGGGTTGTGGAGGTCAGAAAGCAGTCGCTTCACGGAAAATATCAAAGTTTAGCCAAAATCAGCAGTTAGATCGGTAAAGCGGACCCCAGACTCCAAACCTTCGGATGCGACTGGGATTAACGCTGAGATGATGATGAGTCTATAATTTCCGCTGTTAAGGCACAAGCCTCCTATCGATGAGAGGGAGTGGGACGTAATCGTAACACACATTAATATCTTCGAAATTTCAGTTCTAGGAAATGCCTCACGAGGTTTTCTTTCACCGTTTGAGAGCAGTGGTAATGTAATAATTTACGCAAAGTAAAGCGCTTGACGGTTTGAATCTACAAAGCGTAAGTCGCGGTGCGCCACCACTGAGCTCTGTGTACATATTTGATTACCGTGCTCAAATACACGAGCGCAGTTGCAGTGGCGTCTGTCGCCGACGTGTGTCTCTCATGTGTAATTTCAATATTTCCCTTAAAACTAATGATTCCAGTCAACAGTGCGTTTGCCAACCGACTCACGAGTCAAGTCAGTTAATGAGTAAAGGGAGTAGGTACCTACCGACCTATATCTACATACCTATAGTACACTTCTTTCAACGAAGTATTTCGACCTCATAGTTTAGTTTATTTATATTTTTAGTTAGGTTAGAATGTTATATTTTTTTTAAAGATTGTACGTTTGCGGAACCAAAAATACGAGGACATGTGATAACTGCGAACCCACTCCCACTTACTGAAAGAATGCTTGTGTTCAAGCAGTGAACATTTTATAGGGTGCTTGTGTTGTGTTAGTTTATTTATATTATAAATTTATCCAGTGCTTATATTGTCATCCTCCTAAATAAATGGCACTGAATATTTATATAATTTGTCCCACTGCAAACTGCAAACTTTACTTATACAAAGGAGACCATAAATGTTTATCTTCATCATACCCACTTTACCTACTGTGGTTTATAGCCTCTCTTTCTATGCGCCATCACCACGTTCTCGTACCATCGTCACCCAAGGACTGAGGACTGTAGCGTTCAAGAACTGAACGACAGAATATTCTTTATTCATTATCATCATCATCTCAGCGTTAATCCCAGTCACATCCGTAGCTTTTTCAGTTTTGGAGTCTAGGGTCCATTTTACCAGTGTAACTGCTGACAAAATCAGCAGCTAAAAATATTCTTTATTCATCGGATTTCAAGATTTCGACCGTCCAACGGCGAGATAGGCAGACGACATTGGTGCTATTGCGGGCAATCTTTACTTACTGAATAAAAAAAAATTGGTTGCCTGTAAAGTCGGTATACGGGCGAAAGTTTTACGTGACAGTGGTAAAATAATTTTAATGTGAATATTCATTCGTATAGTAGGAAGAAGGATGAAATAATAGTAACAATTTAAAACATTTATTTATACAAAGAATCTCGCACTGAATTTCATATTAACAAAATTTTATTTTTACACGAAACTACCTTCACATTATCCTTAGTCATTTATTTCATCATGTTATATTATCAGTCTGAAATTATTTACCTTTGCTGTTTGAATTGTACTACCTTCACATTATCACTACACAATTGTTTTACAATTAACTGGCAACGTGTAAACTTGTATGCAGGCGCCTAAGCGAAATAGAAGCGCAAGACATGAACCGGTGTGTATGCCTATCTCTCTCACTCTCTCTCTCTCGCTCTGTCTCTCTCGCTCTTAGGCGGGCTAACTGTGCTCGAGTGGAAGGGACGCGTGCCTTTCACTTTTTATTTATGTCTGTCTCTCTCGCTCTTAGGCGGGCTAACCATGCCCGAGTGGAAGGGACGCGTGCCTCTCACTCGCTCTCATTGTGAGCGCATAACGTGAGCGGAGCGTAACGCAGTTTCTTGAAGTGTCACCCGGCAAACCAATTTATAAGACGTTGTCACGTCAAAAACTTAACAATTTTGTTATAGCCTAAAGCCTCCCGGGATTAATGGGCTATCAAAAGCAAAAATATTTTTTTAAATCGGAGCAGTAGGTCCTGAGATTAACGCGTTCAAACAAACTCTTCAGCTTCATATAGTAGTATAGATACCTATAGATGTACAAGTAATTACTAGAATACAGTTTATAAAAAAGTCTACCACTAGTTTTTAATATCACCTCCCTACCATATTAATGTGAATAAACGATACGACATGTTATAATCTAAGTAAGCGCAACTTAGTTTGGATTAACAAGAAAACTTGCACCCACTAACGAGAAAAAACTTACATACACTTTGTTGCAAGTCACGAACGTAGTGCCAACTTATTAAGCTTCAGGTGTTTATGCAACACTAAAACCTTATGTTTATTTTGTGGCTGCTTCAAAAATATTTTGACTATGGTATATTTTCTTACAATATATTAAGCTCTGTGATATTCCGAATACTCGTTATAGCATACGTATACACCACTGTAATCTTCGAAAAATTTGGAGATTTTCATCAAAAATCTGCCAATTATGTTTGAGTCCAGGCTGGAGCTGGTACTGAAAAATTCCTAAAGAAAAAATGTCTATTCCTAGTTATAGCATAGCTGGTATCTTCGTTCCATCACCGGAAAACCCGTCATACGGCGATCATGCACCCGTAGGTTGTTAACACTACTATGACCCGGAAGAAGCGTTTCACCTTCTCTTTTATACTGCGTACATCGCGGGACTGGAACAATTTGGCAGCGGCGGTGTTTCCGACTCAAGGCTAGAGTGAATTGGCTCTTAATAAATTAGCGCGCTTTAAAATCAACTACATATTGCACCACTGCTTGCCAGGCGGGATTGCGGTCAAGCATTATAATTTTAAAATATAAAAACAGGCCAAGTGCGTGTCGGGACTCACGCACAAAGAGTTCCGTACCATTAATTTGTGAAATTATAGGATTTAAGTTATTTGTATGAAAGATTACGCGGTAAGAAGCGGTTTACGATTTACGAGGTATTAAAAGAAAAAAAACTACTTACTAGATCTCGTTCAAAACAATTTTCGTTGGTAGTTTTTATAGTAATTAACACCACATATTGTTTTTAGAATTTTCATTTTCTTATTTTAGAAGTTAGAGAGGGGGTGTGACCAACTTTTTCCACTTTGAAGTTCTGTCACTCAAACTATTCAGTTTAGAAAAAAAAATATTTTAGAAACCTCATTTTTGAAGACCTATCCATAGATATCCAACACGTATGTGTTTGGTAAAAAAAAAATGTGTTTCAGTTCTAACTATGGGGAGCCCCCAATATTTATTATCTATTATTATTTTTTTATTTTTGCATCAAAATCTTAATGCGGTTCACAGAATACATCTACCTATCAAGATCCAACAGTATAGCTCTTGTAGTTTAGGAAAAAAATGGCTGTGACATACGGACGGACAGACGGACAGACGGACAAACAGACATGACGAATTTATAAGGGTTCCGTTTTTTTGTCATTTGGCTACAGAACTCTAAAAAAGGTGAAAATTCTTTGTTAACATTATTGGATCATATTTTAAAGCCTTAACTTAGCTACGATTCGCAATTAATTACCATATCGAAGGCTGTCTTGTTCATGTTATTTATAAACATGTTTGTCTCAATCCCTTTGCTACATCTACGTAGGCCGCGTAGCGTAATTTTTCAAGGTTGCAGCAATCTGCGTAGCAGTCGTAGCTGGCGTAAAATCTATACTCTATACTAATATATAAAGCTGAAGAGTTTGTTTGTTTGTTTGTTTGTTCGCACTATTCTCGGGAACTACTGGTCCGATTTGATTTTTTTTTTGCGTTGGATAGCCCATTGATCCAGGAAGGCTTTAGGCTATATAACATCACGCTGCGACCAATAGGAGCGGAGCATAACTAAACCACGCAAACGAAGTCGCTGGCGGCCGCTAGTAAGTAATAAAGATGCAAACACAAAGCTATATTTAAAATTACATCGCTGTAGGATAATATATAATTGTTAGAATATCATATCTGCTCACAAAGTGGTGAGCGAAAACATCATGAGAAAACGGCATGTTCTGAAATCTAATATTCGCAGAAATGTGACATCTGGCATCCCACCCTGAATGTACGAGGTCGGTTACGCCCGAACCCGGTCCTAACTAAAATATTCAAAAAGTGAATAAAAACGTTTATAATCACCTACCAAAACCATTATTAGAAAGCAGCTGTAATATATTTAAACATAAAGTAAAAAAAAATCTCGTAGAAAAATCCTAATACAGTGTAAATGAATTTATAAATGACATGCAATCTAACAATGAGAGATGACATTACTGTATTTGGTACTTACTTATTGACTTGACTTGTTTTAATTATTATCTGACATCTTTATAAATTCGTAAGTGACCTGTCCATAGTAATATTTTTGACATTTATTATTTTTATGACCTTTTTATATTTTTTTATTATTTTGTTTTGAATGAATTTATATTTATGTGATTATTACTTGTGTACATTCAATTGTAAGTAGAGACAAACGCCAAGTAAAATTGCATGCCTTCAGGCGGATTATGGAGATGCCAAACTATTTTATCTATCGATGTCAATTACCCATTATCGCAATAAATGAGTTTGAGTACTCCAATCTCATTGGAACCTATATGTTCGAGCCGTTTGGGGTTGAAACACTAGGGCCATGGGGTCCGAGTGCACTCCAATTATTTCGAGAGATCGCCAAACGTATAATCGACTCTTCACGTGACCAGAGGGCTGGGCTATTTTTTGGCCAAAGAATCAGCATCGCCATACAACGTGGCAATGCTGCCAGCCTTTTGGGCACGTTTCCTGTTGACAGCGATGCGGATGAATTTTTTGATGCCCTCTAGTTTTTTCAATTCCTCTTTTATATACTTGTACATAATTTTTTTTTTACTTTTTAAATTATGTAAATATTAGCCATGTAATTAATGAAATTGATATAAATAAATACTAGTTTGAGTTGAGTTGAGTTGAATGTTTGCACAATGTCCTACAAGTAAAACTTGTGTTTAATTTATCAAAAGCAGGTACAAATATTGTCAATTAAACCTTAAATAATGATCACAAACGTCATATTCGGATAATCATTATTAGCCACAACTACAGTAGAATAAGTACATGAGTACAAACAGTGTTGTTAGATTCATCTGCAGTTGACATCCATTAATTAGTTTGTCAATGATTAGGTATGAAATCCAATTAAATAACTACACGCTTTCATTATCCAGTGTTTACACAGTATAAATTGAGATCATATCATATGTGTGTTTTGGTTCAGGTATTTGGATCGTATGGAGTAATAACATATGCGGCAGTGTGGTTGCCAATCCATTTGATGATTGAGGATTTAGTATCTAGATACTATTATGGATAATGAAATCTATTTTTTTTTCTGTTTCCGAACGTAAGTCCTAAGTTTCAGGCCAGGTCAAAGAGTATAACTATGCCCAGTAGTAAGTATAAATATGCCCTAGTCAGACACATCATTGTGGGAGGCGTATGTGAAACACAACGCGCCGTCGACCTTTAAAAACTGTAAAAGAAATAAGTTTAACAATAAAAAAAATATTAATTTACTCGAAATATCTGAACGACTTAAAACAACAATTGCTTTTTTCTTTTTCATCTTCAGCCTATAGAAGGCCACTGCTGGACAAAGGCCTCCCCCAAGGCTTTCGACAATGGCCGGTCTTATGCTGGATGCGGGCGCATCCATCAACTTCACCAGGTCATCGGTCCTCCCTACGCTGTGTCTTCCGGTACGTGACCGAAACTCGAGAACTTTACTGCCCCATCGGCCATCCATTCTACAATTGCCTACTTACAAGATAATTTTTAACCGACTTCAAAAAGGAGGAGGTTACTCAATTCGACCGTATATATGCTTTTTTTTATTTTTTATGTTTGTTCGCGCATAACTTCTTCGTTTATGAACCGATTTTGATAGTTCTTTACTAATTTCGGAAGTCGGTGTTAAAAATGAATATACAAAACCAAAGACACCGACTTCCGAAATTAGTTATTTTTCACTTTGTAGTGGTTTTTGGAAGTCGGTTGTTTTTTTTGTAAAAAAGTTTTTATAAAAGTTCAGTAAAAGTCTATATTAAATTAAAATCAATAACCAAAACTGTTGACATAAAAATATAAATTAAAACAACAAAATAATTAAACATTTGTATACTTAGCGGCACTTACAAACGCCACAAATAAACAACGCGTCAGACTGACGTCACACGAATTCTACATCTCGCAAGCAGAGTTTACCGTGTTACGTGTAGTTAGCATACATAAACTTCAACCGTTGGGCAAGTGCCCGCCAGACATAACACCCGTATGGTCGGAGGATGCTCCCTTTTCTATGGAGGATGAGTGAACTTTACACCTTCAGGCTTCCACAATATGTAATATAATATCTATTTCATAGTTCGATCTTTAAATTCTCCGTCTATCCTCTATCTATTCATTGCATCTTCGCCGTGCCCCGCGTACTAGGGAGCAGGTGTCGATGTCATTTAAACGTTGCCGCCATATTGCAATCGTCCTGCAACGCGACGTGACTGCAATGTCTTCTTCTGCAGTGCAATTCTGTTAGCATCTCACCGTAAAAACTTAGGTGGAGTGACCATGGAGTGAACTGTTATTTCAACTAAAACTAGGGATTCACACTATTGACCGCAAAATCTAAGCTCATTTCACCAAACTTTACACTGAGATTTTTACAAAATCGATTGGTTATAATCACAGAAATCGACTTGTTATTACGATTTCTGTGGTCACAATGTTAGTCGTCTTATATAGCTCACGACACGGTTGGTGCAATGGCCGAGCGATCGACTGCTGCGCTGCTTGTCGCGGGTTCGATTCTTGCTCCATACAAATATTTGTATGAACTACGGGTAGTTGTTCTGGGTCTGGCCGTCCGTGTAAGTGAGTTTGAATGTTTGTAAATGTACCTACGTTACAGGAGAAAATCCTAGTGTGGGGCAACTTTTTTTTTATTCGATATAAATTGGAGGTGTTGACACCACTAGGATCCGGACGAAGCGTTTCGTCTCGTCTTTTATGAAGCGTAGTACATCGGGGTATTGGAAAAAATTTCCATCGGCGATGTTTCCGTCCGACTACTATTTAAGTATCACAATGTATGTAAGGCTAGAGTGAATAGGCTCTTAATAAACTAGCGCGCATTGCCATCAATGATTGCATTGCTGCTTACCATCAGGCGGGATTGTGGTCAAGCACTACTTTATAATATAAAAAAAAATATGTCGAATATATCGAAGAAATATGTACTAAGAATACAAAGGCACGATTTTTATTTCTCTACAATTAACGAAGTTAATAAATATGAAGACAAATAAATGATGCAAAGAATAATGAAAAATCTGTTTATAATGTTTAGCGGTCACTACTAGAGCAGAGTGAATTCGTCTCATCTTAGAGATGAGATCGAGAAAATATAACTTATGCTTCCGTAAGTGTGTTCATATAGTGAATGTGAGTAGCAAAACAAACCTTTTCTGGTTCAATAGTACTAAATGAATGAACCTGTAATAAGACTCCATGCATATATACAGGGTTCGGCACTCAAAGTGTTACTAATTTTACGTTGCTATATCAACTAAACTGTTTACAATATGGCGCCCATTTTTTCACATTCCTTAGTGTATTGTATTGTTGTTGTTGTTGTTATTGTTTGTCTGAAAGTGGCACCGGTAGCTGAAAAGTTGTGTGGAAATCGGTTGTCATGGTACGGGCATGTGTTACGGAGAACTGAGGAGAATGTCGTGAGGAGAGTCTTCATTATGAATGTTGATGGCTATAAGAGTAGGGGAAGACCAAAGAAACGATGGATGGAATGTGTGAAGGATGATATGGCTAAGAAAGGGGTGACTGCCGAGATGGTTTCTGATAGGGATGCATGGAAGAAAAAGACATGTTGCGCCGACCCCAAATAAATTGGGATAAGGGCAGGAGAATGATGAATAAACTAACAAAAGCCTACTATTTTTCGTCGTTGTTAAATAAGTTTTGCAGATGGAAGTCAGACGAAACAGTGTCATTGCTTTGTATTTGGCTGGAAAATTGCAGGCAGCCATCGTTAATGAGCTAGGACATTTACATTTGAACAAAATGTTTGTATATCGGACCATGATGCGTTACAATGATACGGGTAGCATCAAAAAACGCCATGGAGGTGGACATCCAACAACAGCAACATCATCAGCAATGGTTCGAAAGGTAAAGGCTAGAATTGAACGAAATCCACGACAAAGCGCAGTTAAATTGGCGAAAAGTCTTAATGTATCTGCCCGGAGCATAGGGCGCATATTAAAAAATAAACTTCAACTGAAGCCCTACAAATTACAAAAAGTGCAAGATCCGACACTTGCACAAAAGACAGTTCGTCCAGAAAGAGCTAAGAACTTAAAGCATTTGCACGTTGAAAATTTGGTATTTTCCGATGAAAAAATTTTTACCGTTCAGCAATATGTGAACAAGCAAAATGATCGCGTATGGTTAAAGTGTAAATCAAATAACAATTTAGACCAACGAATTGCCTTGCGAAAGCAAGCACCAGCATCTGTGATGGTTTGGGCGGCGGTAACTGCCATGGGACGCTCACCTCTCGTTTTCATTAACCAGGGTGTAAAGATAAACCAGCAGATCTACCGTAAAAAGATTTTAAACGATGCTTTGTTACCTTGGGCACGTAAGCAATTTGGTAGAAATCATTGGACCTTTCAACAAGACTGGGCACCATGTCACAAAGCTCGTGAAACCCAAATTTTTTTACAAGAAAATATTCCGAGCTTCATTTCTTCGCAACAATGGCCAACATATTCCCCGGACTTAAACCCAATGGATTTTTCCATATGGTCAATCATAGAAGCCAAAGTGTCAACAAAAAAATATGAGACGGTCGACGCCTTAAAGATTGCGCTTCGCCGAGTGTTGGCGCCATCTATTGGCGTTTATGAATGGAGCTGTCGCGCAGTATCTCTTAGCTAATCCTCGTACCCGTAACCTACATCACGTCATGCACCCGCTGCCCGTGAGATGGCGCTGTTTCGTTATTGATCGAAAACACGTCGAATATACGAGAAAAGACAGTTTTAGTGTCCATTGGAGCTCCGCGCGTGCGCACCACGTACCGCGCGCTATCCGCGTTTCGCACCGCTCTTTCGATGTGATCCTATCCGCTGTTTCAAAGCCCGCAATCACATAGTTTTACTGTGTGAATTTATCGCTGAACGATATAATCATTCGATTATAAGTTGTACCCAACCGCTCAACTGGAGACGTGTCTTTGTGGCTTCAAGAAAAGAAACCGAAGCTGTTAGCGGGGAACTTGATAACCACGTGTGTTTTTTGTTGAGCCTGTGCCGAACTGCGAGGGTGAAGAACCGTCGAAGACAGAGTGGACTGATCGAACTCCTACGAGACGACGGAACAGCCCGTGAAGAGAGGTAAGGTGCATGATACTCCAAAACCCATTCCTAGGTTAAGAGTTTACAGCGCGACAGTGACGCCATTTTTTTTTCTTTTACAAATTACAGTCCAGATCGAAGGAAGGTATATTAAACCCCGCGAAGCCACTTGGCCCCTCCATTGTGGTCCTTCGAGCCGGATTATCCAGTTTCCGCCCCCCCTTTTAGGGCACCTATTAGATTAGTGGTAAAACCCGCCGTTTGTAGGTTTGTTAGCCTATTTTCGCACCTATTATCTACGCTGACGTGTAGGTAATTAATTCATTCGATACCGCTTTACACTAAATAGGTACTATATATATTTACCCGCTGTTATACTAATATTTATCTTAATATTCGCTGTAAGTAATAAGTATTCATACTCCCAGTAAAAATCGAAAAGTTTCTATTTCGATAATTTTCGCTAAGATTCGTAGATACCTACCCGCTAGTATTTATTTTCATAATACTCACAAATTAATCAACTATTACTATATTTAAAATTCTCATTTCATAATGAAGAAAGCTATTAAGTCTGGTAGTACAGAATTAACGCTGTCGGCGTTGGAAACAAAGCGGAATGCATTATTTGAATGCTTACAGTCAGCCCACGACTTATCAAAAAACATCGAAGACGATGTGGATAAGAGGGAGGTATTTTTAGACGCTAGCTCAAACATTGACGCTATTCGCTCCGAATTTCATCAGGTTATGGATCAATACAATTGCTGTTTATTGACGGCAGATCCAACAGCCCGCGCGGACTATAAGGCTTTGGTCTCTTTCGAGCAACTGTATGGCAGACTGAAACGCTTAGTAGCTTCCAACACTGTAGATGATATACCACCCGTCGTGGAGAGGGGACCGTCTATGATCAAGTTACCACCGATTGAATTAATGAGTTTTAACGGTGACATTCGCTCATGGCCATTGTTCTACTCAAATTATAAGTCAGCCGTTCATGATAATCCATCTCTCTCGGATCATTAGAAATTACATTATTTACAAGGAAAGCTAACTGGTAAAGCGCTAGCGGTCTGCACCGGCATTGTACCCACCGCAGAAAATTATGAACCCATTTTTAAATCGCTAGTGAGTAGGTATGAGGATAAATGCATGCTAGCGTCCACATATTTGAAGCAGATCTTGGAATTTAAACCGCTAACTTCCGCTACTTCAAATAATTTTCACATATTTAATGATAAGTTTGTCAGTGCTGTTCGCGCATTACAACATTTAAAAATTCCAGATTTATTGAATCTAATCTTCGTACAATTAGCTATTACGAAGCTAGACAGTGAAACTGTACGTAATTTTGAAAACAGTCAGGATGAATCTGATGTCCCTGCATTTGATGATTTAGTAGACTTCATCAATAAACAAGGTAAAATATTGTATCGTGCTCACGCCGTCAGCGTAACACCGGCTGATCATTCTCGCATTTCTACTAGCAAAACTTCGCAGTCCTCCACACACTACAATGCCTATGTCAGCACAGTCGAATCTACTGACAAATGCTTGTGTACTAATGTCGCACATCAACATTTATTTAAATGTCCCGATTTTCATAAACTGTCTCCGGATGAACGCCTACAGATTGTTAAGAAAATTAACTGACTAACAAGATGTCGAGTTGTCGATCCGCAACTGGATGTAGGACGTGTAAGCGGCGTCATCATTCTTTGTTACATTTTACCCGGGAATCGAACCCGCGCACCGGAGCAAATAATTGCACTCAGCTGTATACGGGCGAACCGCCCGACACAGTGGCGCCGACACGGGCAAACGCAACGGTCTCTTTCGATCCCACGCGCACGACAGAGACAGAGCAACCTGCCGCGCGGTCTGACGTAGCATTGTGCTCAATGTCCATAGACGCGCCGCGTTATGTATCCCCAGATACGGCTTGCAGCGGGCCGTCGCAATGTGATGCGTACAACACTGTCCTACTCGCCACCGCGCAAGTCATAGCATACGACGGTAATGGTTGTGAGCATTTGCTGAGAGTTCTGTTGGACTCGGTGTCTCAAAGCAATTTCGTCACAAATGAATGTTGTGAACGATTATGTTTACGTCAAAACAATACACAGTCTACGACTGTACGTGGTTTCGGAGGCGCAGAGAAGGCATCGTTCGGAACAGTAAATTTAACCATATTTTCACGCTTTAATAAAAATATCCGATTTGATATCGACTCGTTAGTAGTCGATCAAATTACGGATAAATTACCTTCTGCTTTTGTCGATATTAAGGCCTTGCCTTATTCGAATAAACTTCAGTTCGCTGATGATAATTTCGCTACTCCAAGTAAAATTGACATTTTAATTGGAGCATCGCTGTTCCCGCATTTACTTTTGCCTGGCGGGATTCCTAAAGGCCCGTCAGTGCCCGCCGCTGTCAATACGGTGTTAGGCTATGTACTAATGGGAACTGTGCCTACACTTAGTAAACGCCCAGCCTGTATTACATCATGCTGTGTCATAGTCCATTCGCCTATGGATAACAATAATAATAATTCTATTTCCCGCTTCTGGGAACTTGAAGAAGTTCCCGGCCCGCCCCTCCAACATCCCGCTGATGTTGAATGTGAATATTTTTATCATTCAACTACGCAACGGGACTCAGTTACTGGTCGCTATACCGTGGGTCTACCGTTTGATAAAGATGTGTTCACACTAGGTGACTCTTTCAATGTCGCTCGTAAGCGATTTTTATGCTTGGAAAGGAAGCTTGAAGCTTCACCGGGGCTGCGCGCCGCTTACGACGAGGTCGTAAATGATTACCTTTCTAAGGGTTATCTCTCGCCCGTCTCAGTTCTCCCGCATGAGACCGTAGACGTGTATCCTACTTACCGTTGGCAAACGTTCGTTGCCAATCGCGTTATTAAAATCACTAATAATATTTCCGCAGATAACTTCTATCACGTAGCAGGGATTGACAACCCGGCAGACTGCCTGTCACGTGGTGTCTCTCCTGCTAAATTGTTAAACCACCCTCTGTGGTCTCAGGGGCCCCCTGGCTAATTTTACATCCGTCACAGTGGCCTACCACTGAATGTACGGAGCCGCTCTCGCTGAACGAAGTACCTGAGCAAAGGAAGCTCGTTCACACTGTTTTAACTCCCGCAGACAACTCCCATGTTTATGATGCTCTCTGTCGTCTTTCGTCGTGGAGTAAAATACTCCGTGCGATGGTCTACATTCTCAAGTTTGCTAGATTGTTGCCACGTCGCGCTAATTCTTATCTGCGCGATTTGTATACTTTTCTTAACAGCGTCGACTTCAGCTCTCGCTTTGGGGAGGAGCTTGCTGAAAACCGTATCACATGGAGGTTTAACTGTCCGGCCGCTCCACATTTTGGTGGATGCTGGGAGAGTATGGTGAAGGTCATCAAAACGCACCTCTTCAAGGTCATCGGTCAGCAACTTCTCTCTTACGAAGAGCTAATCACAGTGCTCACTCAGATCGAGTGCCTGTTAAATTCTAGGCCTCTCACAGTTTTGAGTGCTGATCCCGCAGAGCTTACCGCATTGACTCCGAGTCATTTTTTGCATACCGCACCTCTGCTTTCATTACCCGCACCTGAAGTAGAATCAGACAATCTCAATCTGCTTCAGAGACATTCTCTACTTGATAAGTTAGTTCAGTCCTTTTGGAGAAGGTGGAGAATGGAGTATTTACACGGTTTGCAAACTCGAGAGAAATGGAATACTCCGACTGTGCCAATCAAGGCTGGCATGGTCGTAATGATCATAACTGATAATGCACCCCCTTTATCGTGGCCGTTAGCGATTGTGGAAAGGACGCTTCCTTCCGACGATGGGGTAACGCGTGTAGCTTCTGTAAGAACCTCTAAAGGTACATACGTACGTCCGGTCGTGCGTTTGTGCCCACTACCTACACAGTAGGATTATTAATTTGATAAACACAAGTAGTTTAAGTGTTAGCAGTTAGTTAGTTTAGTATTATCGCAGTTATTTATATAAAAATCGCAGTTATTTCTTCTAAGTCGCAGTTTCAATATTATATTTTCGCAGTTCTCGCTGTATTTCATGATTGGGTTTTGAAGGTGACCCTTCAAAAGGGGGGAGGATGTTGGCGCCATCTATTGGCGTTTATGAATGGAGCTGTCGCGCAGTATCTCTTAGCTAATCCTCGTACCCGTAACCTACATCACGTCATGCACCCGCTGCCCGTGAGATGGCGCTGTTTCGTTATTGATCGAAAACATGTCGAATATACGAGAAAAGACAGTTTTAGTGTCCATTGGAGCTCCGCGCGTGCGCACCACGTACCGCGCGCTATCCGCGTTTCGCACCGCTCTTCGGTGTGATCCTATCCGCAAATCCGCTAACGCGAGTCCTCCCGTGGAGGCTCGTAAATGTCGCTCGCCCTCTGTTTTCAACGCCCGCAATCACATAGTTTTACTGTGTGAATTTATCGCTGAACGATATAATCATTCGATTATAAGTTGTACCCAACCGCTCAACTGGATACGTGTCTTTGTGGCTTCAAGAAAAGAAACCGAAGCTGTTAGCGGGGAACTTGATAACCACGTGTGTTTTTTGTTGAGCCTGTGCCGAACTGCGAGGGTGAAGAACCGTCGAAGACAGAGTGGACTGATCGAACTCCTACGAGACGATGGAACAGCCCGTGAAGAGAGGTAAGGTGCATGATACTCCAAAACCCATTCCTAGGTTAAGAGTTTACAGCGCGACAGTGACGCCATTTTTTTTTCCTTACAAATTACAGTCCAGATCGAAGGAAGGTATTATGTCTGTGCGCATAGGCGGAGACATGGTCGAGCGCACGGACCAGTTTAAATACTTGGGGTCTGTGCTTCACGCGTCCGGCGACATTGATTGCGACGTCAAGGCACGTATTTCCGCAGCTTGGGCGAAATGGCGTGAGGTGACAGGTGTCATTTGTGACCCCAAAATGCCGGTTAAGCTTAAGGGGCAGGTCTATAAAACCATCATTAGACCTGTTCTCCTGTATGGCAGTGAGGCGTGGCCTGTGCTTGAGCGACACAAGCAGGAGCTGCGTGTCACGGAGATGAATATGCTGCGGTGGATGTGTGGAGTTACGCGGAAAGACCGCATCAGGAATTCCCGCATCCGGGGCAGCCTTCGTGTCCGTGACATTGCAGACAAACTGCAGGAGGGTCGCCTACGCTGGTACGGCCACGTCTTGCGCAAGCCGGCATGTTACGTGGGTAACAAATGTCTTGCCATGGCGCCTCCGCCGGGCCGGAACAAGCGGGGTAGACCAAAGAAAAGAGATGACTTGCGTGCCAACAAGCTTTTACCACAGGACGCTAAAGATCGTGCGAAATGGAGGAGAATGTGCAGGAAAGCGGACCCCGGGCTCCAACGCGACAGCCGCGGATGCAACCGGATAAACGCTGAGATGATGATGATGATGATCGAAGGAAGGTATATTAAACCCCGCGAAGCCACTTGGCCCCTCCACCGAGAATGGAACAAAATACCAGCAGACCACATTCGTGCAGCGTGTGAAGCCTTCTCGGTCAGACTCGATGCTGTTATCCGCGCTAAAGGTGGCCATATCGAACAATAGCTTCTTTTTTTATTTATTGTATATGTCTTTTTTCGATACTGAAGTTTTGAAATAAATATGCTCATGTTTAACAGAATTACAGCATTTTGAATTGGTAACACTTCGAGTGCCGACCCCTGTAAATAAAACAATAATATTACTAAGGAAATTCTAATCGAGAAGTCTGTAGAAGTTAGAGCCACCCCTGCCTGGATAGATGAAACACATATTTTTATTATATCAATACGAGACTTACTTAACTGCTAAGCTTAGAAAACTGGTGTTATGGAAATATTTACCTATTTTAATATGGCTATGTTTACGGAAGCGCGCGTGGATTGCTTCCACGCTATGCGCAAGAGAAGTGCGTCGCTGGTGCGGCGAGTGCGGGGGAGCGCAGCTTGTTGGCCGCGCTTGCGGTAAGGTTTGATTGTTCCATCATCTCCCACTGTTGTAAGCGGCATGTGGTTGGCTGGTGTGACTCAATTGTTATTGTAATTATGTCTTTTTAATGTTTTTTTTTATTAATTTTAATTTTATTTTGTAATATTTTTTTTTAATGTATTCGTATTTTTGATTTGAGTGTTGTATGTGTAATGTGACTATGTGTGTATTAATTGTATATGAGTCAGTGTTACGGAACTGAAACGTGGTCGCTCACAATGGATCTCATACGAAGGCTCAGAGTCACACAAAGGGTAATAAAAAGAGCTATGCTCGGAGTTTCTCTGCGTGATCGAATCAGAAATGAGGAGATCCGCAGAAGAACCAAAGTCCCCGACATAGCTCTGCGAGTCGCTAAACTTAAGTGGCAATGGGCAGGGCACATTGCTCCTAGAACCGATGGCCGATGGGGCAGTAAGGTTCTGGAGTGGCGGCCACGTACTGGAAGATGCAGCGTAGGGAGCCCCCAACAAAGTGGACCGATGACCTGGTGAAGGTCGCGGGAAGTCGATGGATGCGGGCAGCACAAGACCGGTCAACGTGGAAAGACTTGGGGGGGCCTTTGTCCAGCAGTGGACATCTATAGGCTGAAGAAGAGTCAGTGTTACTTGAATTAAATGATTAATATTATTATATTACAACCTGCTTCTTTCAAGAGATAACATAAGCATAAGTAGGAGCAGCCTACAAAGTTCCCAGTGCTGCCTCTGTAAGAGGCATTGAACTGTAATTCCACCACGCACGGCCCAGTGTGGGTTTGGTGGATGTCATTTATCTGCGAATTTTTGGATTTCGGATCTAGTGCCGGTTTCTTTACGATACTTTTCATTATCATTTTGAGAGAAGTGGTCGTGAAATAACTTTCAGAGTCATAACACATTTTTTGGCAGATTTCGAAGAGAAAACATTGTTACCATTCGATCATTTATATACCTTTGACTATTTATATACCTATCCGAGTCATGGTGGCCTAGCAGCCTCTCAAGTATGAGTATGCGAGTTCGATTCCAGGTCAGGCATGCCAATGTAACTTTTGTAAATTATATGTACTTTTTAAGTAGATTTTGGACACCAATGACTGATAAAAAGCTGAAGGAAAACATCTTGTGGAAACCTGGACTTTAAGTCTGAAATCGCCAACCCACATTGAGCAAGCGTGGTGAGACCTGTGCCCAGCAGTGAGACGATAAAAAGGTTGATAATGATGATGATGATATACCTATGAGTTGGTTGCTGTTTCGCCAGGGTAGTTGAAAAATCTCCTGCACAATAGAAATAAGTCAGTGTATCTACTAGTTCAGTTGTAATATAGAATTGTGGATTACTTTGGGAAAAACTTAAAATAGTCGAAAAAAACCGGCCAAATGCGAGTCGGACTCGCACACCGAGGGTTCCGCTGTACAAACGTAGCGGTTTACAATTTATGACGTACTAGCTTTCCGCCAGCGGCTTCGCCCGCGTGGAGTTCGGTTAAATCGCGCTGTTTAAATTCCCCTCGGGAACATCAAATTTTTCCGGGATAAAAGGTAGCCTATGTTCTTTCTCAGGGTCTAAAGATTGTCTGTGCCAAACTTCATCAAAATCGGTTGAGAGGTTTAGGCGGGGAAGCGTAACAGACAGACAGAGTTATTTTCGCATTTATAATACTAGCATTGATTTAGAATTTTTCACAGTTTAGAGGCAATTAGATTTAAGAAGTGTTTGATATGAATTTCAACTTTAATATCTCTACGCGTTCATGTGAAAAAGGGTAGGTAGTAAGTTTATAATTATTAAAAAAATATTTTATGTCATGTAAGCAAAAATAATATTTTAATATTTTATGTAACTTCAAATTTATCATTTTCACAATTTTTCCTTTATCTGTCAGTACTATAATATAACGTTGCTTCGTGCCGAATTTCAAGATTCTGAGTTCACGGGAAGTACCTTGTAGGCAAAGAGATTTAGGATATATATAGAGGGCATGTGTCAAAATGGCATAGAAAAACTGTGATCCCATGGCTCAGTTCCGCCATCTAGTACAATATATCAAAATTAGATCGACAATTGGAGACATCAAATAGTAAAAATGAAATAAGTTTATATAAAATATATTCAGCTATTGCCCGGTAGGTGGCCAGTGTGGTCTATGATGCCAGATCCGATTTAATACCCTAGTATAGTTCAAATCGGGTAAATAAATATTGAAAAGTAAATAAATTAAGTGAAACTTGTCTTGTACAAACAAAAACTGTTTTAGAATTTTATTCGCTACTATTCATTTTCCGTGACACCGTCTATTGGCATTTTAGATGTTTTATGCTTACGAATTATTTTAACGCTCAGTTTATTGCGATTTTTGAGTGTAATAGACCTTTTAGGCCATAAAGCGCATTTTGTTTTGCAATTTTCGTTTGCATTTCGTTTTTAGCAAAATTATTCTTTTTACACGTTTGTTTGCAATTATTTTTAAATGGCAATGCAAAAAACTGTGGTAGGGTTTGTATCATTTCGATATAAAGTTATCGATAATATTCAAAGAAGTTACTACGACGATGTTTTTCGCATTATGATAGCTTGAAACAAAAAATTAGGAAGCAGAATAATTATGGGTAATTTCAAGTTTACAAGTTTCTTATTTATATAATTATTTTAATATAATAGGCGTTAAAGTTTAAAATTGCCGATTAGTGCTGAAAATCTAAATAATTGCTTATTTTTTAATTTTTTAATAATTCATTTATAATCAATATATAGGAAGGTCGTTTATGCCTTTGTGATAGAACTCTGAGGATCTAGACTGCACAAACTGTGTGAAAGCAGAACTGCCTCCTGGGAAGAAAACTTCTTGTCACGTAGATAATTGTCCAAATCACGACAAAAATGGTAGTCTGCTGGAGCAAGACCTTTACAAGATTCGTACGCCATTATCTTTAAAAACGGCAAAAAAATCACGGTTATTGTATGGGAGCCCGCCTTCAGTATTTATTTTATTTTAATTATTTATTTGTAATTTGAATATATAACCAAATATTCTGTGAACATTTTAAGCGTCTATCTGTTTCCGTTATTAATATGGAGCAAAAAACGGCAAAAATTCACGTTTGTTGTATGGGAGCCCCTTAAATATTTTATTATTTTTATTCTTAGTACTTGTTGTTATAGCGGCAACAGAAATACTAACACAATCTCTGGAAATTACAACTGTCTCGCTATTACGGTTTATGAGGTTTATGAGATACAGCCTGGTGACAGACGGACAGACGAACAGAGAAGTCTCATGAATAGGGTTCGTTTTACCTTTTAGGTACGGAATCCTCAAAATCACAAAGTAGCTCGCAATCATTGTACTACATATACGTACCTACATATTTTATGAATATATTATAATAATAATAATAACGTTTATTCAGAAATTATTTACATTGTTACATAAAATATATTATAGGCTATAATTTATTGTTACAATTGGATTACACATCTGTAACCGAACTAGGCAAAAGCCTGTGTTTCGGTTATCAGCGCCCAATCCCTTAAAAAGTAGACACGAGATATATGTAGGTAGCCATTGAGTACAGTCAACACTTTGTAAATTTACATGTTCAAAAATAGAATAAATCAATTAAATTTAATGAAATAAAATAAAATAACATCATACCAAATAAAATTAACATTTTTATAATTTACCAGAAATAATACATTAACTTAAAATTAGATTAAATTAAGAATAAGCACTAAACAGTACGTGTGTCCTCTATTTGTGTGATATGATTATGTGTATGAATGTAAGAGGGTGTGTGTATGTGGTAAATAGTCAATCACTGTGGTATATGTAGTATTAACTCAATCTCTTCATAATTAAGTTTTTGTAAGTATTTTGTAACCTTTTCCTTACATTGAGTTTTCGTTAAAGGGTAGATATTGATTGCTTTATTTATCTTATTATAGATATAAGGTCCAATAAAGTTTGTAAATCTTGAGCTAAATTTAGTAGTATTTATTTCGTTTCTAACGCATACTCTATCTGTTCTTCGTTTTTGTAGGTTTAGCGGATTATAAGTCTGTGAGGTATGTTGTAGAAGTACGACATTAAGTAGAAATAGCTGTCTTACAGCCAGAACCTCACAGTTCTTGTATAGTTGTGCGGTGGGAAAAAAGATACGTTTAAAAGTACAGACTTTGAGTACTGCACGTTGGGCGATCTCAAGGCTCTTCAAGGTGGTTTTTAAAGTCCCTCCCCAGGAGGGAATACAGTAACATAGAAGCGACTGACAGAGAGCAAAATAGATCTGCCTTAGCAGTTGGGGATCAGCGATATTCCGCAAATTTTTAAAAATAAATATTAACTTGCGAATTCTAGTCGATAAAATTTTAATGTGTTCTATAGCAGATAAAATATTTCATCATAAATAAGTTATGTAATCTATGTACTTATCCACTTAACCGTAAATTTTATTCCAATTTTTACGGATATGTAGAAAAGTACTGAAATTAATAACTTACTATTTCATTTCTAATACAAGGTACCGATTCTTTTTTTTTTAATTTGATCGACAAGTCTTTCCAAAGTAGATAACTTCTCTTTTAAAATGCATTGAGCATAATTTCGACGAATGAGACGGAAGCCAATTTTCTTCTGGACAAATAGTATCCACTTTTTCCCTACGACATTATTTTTATTCGGAAACCAAAAATAACAAAAACCTAGGTAAATGAATAGTAATTGTTCATTCAATTTTGTTTATTAATATGATATGATTATGTTTAAATAGAGTTAATAATAAATAAACTTGAAATATAGTAATATTTTAAGTTTATTTAGCTATATTTTAAATGTCAATAAAATACAACAAAATGTATTCATCTTAATAAGTATTATCGATAACTAAATCGATAAACAACATTACTACATCTCTACAAGAAAATAGTAAAACTACTCAACAATAGAGGGCGCTTATTACAATAATGGAAAATTATCTAGAACTAAGATTTTTTTTAATTTGAATTGCAGACGAAATATAAATAATTCATAGAAAAACATTCCGAAGTTAGGTCCAGTCGTTTTACTATAACGAGATGTACAGTAACACAAAGCGCAACATGGCATATTTCCTTAGAAAATGTTTATTCTTAGTGGACACAAATTACGTCCTGACGCGCAGACTAGACTGAGCGACTTTTAATCAAGTCGATAAAAGTATTGGCTTACGATTTTGTTCGTGATGTCCTGTCTATTGTAAATATAATTTTAATGTCTTTGCGTGTAGGTTTTGATTCCCTAGCGTGTGACGAAAATTCGTCTAAGGTGTCGGTATAAACTGCTGTATCTGTTGATCGCTTTAACTTAGAAGTTTGATTTTTTCACTGCATAAAGGGACAATAGACCTAGGTATTTGGTATAAATTTCAATTTGATACCTTTATTAGTTCGTGAGAAATAAGGTAGTAAGTTTCATTTTATTAAAATATGTTTATTATATTATATAACTAAAAAAATGTGATTTTCGCAATTTTTCCTATATTTGCATTATATGACAATCCTTCATGCCAAATTTCAAGATTCTGAGTTTACGGGAAGTATCCTGTAGGTTTTGATTCCTTTGCGAGTGTCGAAAATTTGTTGAAAATATCGACATATCAGCTGTATCTTTTGATTGGCTTGGCTTAGAAGTTTGATATTTTCACAGCTTAAAGGGACAATAGACCTAGGTATTTGGTATAAATTTCAATTTGATAACTTTATTCGTTCGTGAGAAATAAGGTAGTAAGTTCCATTTTATTAAAATATGTTTATTATATTATATAACTGAAAAAATGTGATTTTCGCAATTTTTCCTATATTTGCATTATATGATAATCCTTCATGCCAAATTTCAAGATTCTGAGTTTACGGGAAGTATCCTGTAGGTTTTGATTCCTTTGCGAGTGTCGAAAATTTGTTGAAAATATCGACATATCGGCTGTATCTTTTGATTGGCTTGGCTTAGAAGTTTGATATTTTCACAGCTTAAAGGGACAATAGACCTAGGTATTTGGTATAAATTTCAATTTGATAACTTTATTCGTTCGTGAGAAATAAGGTAGTAAGTTCCAGTTTATTAAAATATGTTTATTATATTATATAATTAAAAAAATGTGATTTTCGCAATTTTTCCTATATTTGCATTATATGACAATCCTTCATGCCAAATTTCAAGATTCTGAGTTTACGGGAAGTATCCTGTAGGTTTTGATTCCTTTGCGAGTGTCGAAAATTTGTTGAAAATATCGACATAATCGGCTGTATCTTTTGATTGGCTTGGCTTAGAAGTTTGATATTTTCACAGCTTAAAGGGACAATAGACCCGAGTATTTCATGATAATTTCAGCTTGATACGTCCACGCGTTCTTGAGATAAAGGGTGGTGACAGACAGACAGACAGACAGACAGACAGACAGACAGACAGACAGACAGACGGACAACAAAGTGATCCTATAAGGGTTCCGTTTTTTCCTTTTGAGGTACGGAACCCTAAAAAGAGGAAATTTTAGCACACGTGCATCTTAACCTTTAAATGCAAGTATGTTGCAGTCACAATGGCTATTTTATGTTCTAATTTTAAAATTGTCTTTTAAAAATTCTTTAAAAATATGTATTTAACATAATAATATCTGACATCTTCGAGGTTTTCCACATTTGCGGAGTATATTCCGGTGGCGTTTGTCCAAGCTGTTGTCGGAATCGATGCAATATTAAAGCGCTTTGCAGCGCAACGGGACGTGACTACAGCTGCACCACTCCTGCCATATTATTATCACGGCGAATATATCTGAATTATCTTGAACGTAACGGTTATTGATGGCAAAACGCTGCGACACTTTAGGAAATAGAGATATGTGGGGATCGATATTGTTTCATAAATGATGGAAGAAGCAATCGTATCCAATGGAGAAGTAGAACTCGGTGAAAGTTAGCAAATATTCGGTTCAGACGTCAATATCATCGATATACCTATTGGTTTGACAAAGACAAACATGTTAGCTGAATTCAAATATTAGTAGATCAAATTCGGTATCTTTAAAAAAAAGTTTTATGTGGTATAATTGCCTCTGTCACCCTATAACAAATTACCCGATAATAAAAAAAAATTAAGATCCGTATTTTTTATTTTGTCGATATTACCAAAAACTACTGAGATATAGCGTATTAAAGTTACGGAGTGGAGGCTAATTACGTCACGCCATTGCATATTTTGTACCACGGCGTGACGTCATGCGACTTTTCAAATCAATATATCTTCCTAAGTATTTGAATGAAAGAAATAATAAAAAATACGTGTTCAATATTTTTTATAAACCTATCTGATGTACATTAAATTATTTTTTTAGGATAGGTACAACCCAATTGTCAGTCCGTCTGCATCGGTTCAGACGTCAATATCATCGATATACCTATTGGTTTGACAAAGACAAACATGTTAGCTGAATTCAAATAATAGTAGATCAAATTCGGTATCTTTAAAAAAACGTTTTATGTGGTATAATTACCTCTGTCACCCTATAACAAATCACCCGATAATAAAAAAATTAAGATCCGTATTTTTCATTTTGTCGATATTACCAAAAACTACTGAGATATAGCGTATTAAAGTTACGGAGTGGGGGCTAATTACGTCACGCCGTTGCATATTTTGTACCACGGCGTGACGTCATGCGACTTTTCAAATCAATATAACTTCCTAAGTATTTGAATGAAAGAAATAATAAAAAATACGTGTTCAATATTGTTTATAAACCTATCTGATGTACATTAAATTATTTTTTAGGATACAACCCAATTGTCAGTCCGTCTGCATCGGTTCAGACGTCAATATCATCGATATACCTATTGGTTTGACAAAGACAAACATGTTAGCTGAATTCAAATAATAGTAGATCAAATTCGGTATCTTTAAAAAAAAGTTTTATGTGGTATAATTACCTCTGTCACCCTCCACGATGGAGGAGATTTCCATCGCGCATCCAAAAAAAAAGGTTACATATGAAAGTACTTTCATCTATTTATCACTCAGGACAGAGCCACTATAAAAACAAATTGAATGCTTTTTTTTTCTCATTAATTTGTGTCGTTCACTTTACAATGTTTGTCTGGTCTGTCCCTGACAGATAAAAATATGTGAAAAATGTAAGTAAAAATCTACGACTAGCAAAGGGCTTCTCCAGTAAAATGTAGATTTTACAAACACTATATAGACTGCAATGTTTTTTTTTCTATGTACTCATAAACATACTCTTAATTTTCTAGAACATATTCGTGTAACTTAGAATAATAGGTGTTATTAATCTAAGTCGTGGAAAAAGAATTCAGGTAGTTGGTTAGTTTCCAAGGTTGATTGATGACATTCCATAAACATATTTTTAGACATAGAAATTAAAAAAAAAATATATATGCATAAATTACAGAAAGAAGATAAAAACTTTAAAATTCTTGCTTACCTATATTTATCTCTTTTAGTAAAGAAGAGAGAGTAATGAACTTGTAATACCTAACACGCAACTATATAATAAATCAAGATTTCGAATTTCAATTCTTCTTTATTATAAAGACAAAGGAGAGCGTCTTTCACAGAACTGTCAAACGAATTCAATGAATTTGAAAAATTTACCTCTTTGAGACCAAATAAATTAAATATCAAATTCAATTTGAATTTACAAATCTGCACGTAAACCTAATCTCAGCTTCTGTGAAAAATAAAATGTTTCTCGCGAACTTTTCTCAATTTCTCATACCTATCAGATTTTCTTGTCAGAGCGCAATACACGTGAAGTTTTGGTCACAAGAGACGAAATTAAAGTAATATTTCACAGCTTCAAGGCTCTCGCAATGAGGAGCCTTGTAATACACCATTTCAGTAAAAAGGCCTGACATCGACCGAGTGCCAGCAACTTTCTTAACCAATTTCGTAATTCTTAGTTTATACTGTTAATTGCTTGATTTAATTACCTTTTTTATTTTGATTTAGATTATTAAGCATCTGGATGAAACTTGCCAGCGTGTTTCAATAGAAAAAGAAAAGTCTTGAAGTTTAAACAATCTTCTATTCAACAAAAAAGAAAGAGAGTATCTCGTTAAACACATTTATGCCAACAGCAGTAATGAATGTCGAAGATAAAGCCAGACAAAAGTGAATCTACACTGCTTCTATGCGCAGTGTGCAAATTGACACTTTTTGAACACACGACGAAGGATTTCATGGTAGTAACGACACTTCCTATCGCACCAAGCGTAGAACTTGAATTGGTTTTCAAAGAATGGCCAGAACCATAATACAAAAAAGAAACGGTCCTAAGTATTACTGAGAGGGTTATCAAAACCAGAGGAAAAATTCTCACAATTATAAGAACGTTCACAGTCTGTTCTCAGTATAAATCTTTCAAAAATAGGTACCTCTAAATCAGGGAATTTAAAGGTATTTTTGAGAGATTTATAAAAAAAAAATATCAAAAAAATGTCAAACACTTGACAGAATGTAGGGACATTCTGTCAAGTGTTTGACATTTTTTTATCACCGAGATGAGTTTTTGGCTATATTTTGTACACTAGCTTTTCGCCCTCGGTTTCGCCCGCGTGGAATTCGGTTATATCGCGCTTTTTAGATTACTCCGGGAATTAAAAATTTTTCAATAAAAGGTATAGGCCTATGTCCTTTCTCAGGGTCTAAAGATTGCCTGTGCCAAATTTCATCAAAATCGGTTGAGAGGTTCAAGCGGGAAAGCGTAACAAATAGACAGACAGAGTTACTTTCGCATTTATAATATTAGTATGGATTACTGGAACAAATACTTAAGATGTAATAAAAAATGCATTACTAATTGGGGAATAAATACTTAAAGACATTCATACAATTTACGTCGTACATCCAAAATAGCAAGACTTAAAATATGAAGTTAAACTGGCGTGTTACCTACATCTGACCTAAATCAAGGTACGGATTGCTTGAGCAATGTACGCGGATACTAGGTCGATCTAAAGTTCACGAATAACGCGCTTGAGTTTCGAAGAGGTGGAAATAAGTTTTTTGGTAGTAGATATGTAGGTTATGCAGAATATTACATGGAAAGCGGAGGTTCTGGGTTGTCTCTCATTAATTCATTATACAGTCTATGAAATCCTCTTTCTTACTTTTTGTCTCCTAAGATTCGGAATTACTGTGTTTAGGAGAGATAGGGTGACGTGATTTTTATAGATATATGTTTAGATACACATTTCAAGTAAGCCAAATATTCCCAATCAACCTTGAGCCCTATTTTTTTTTATTTTTTTTTTTATAAAATATAAACTGGCGTTTGACCGCAATCCTGCCTGATGGTAAGCAGTGTAGCAGCTTGATGTGCTGTCGCATCATGAATCACATATGTTTGTATTGTATTTGCATAATAAAGATAATTATTATCGTTATCATTACAGACGGCGAATTATCCGCAGAAAAACGAGAGTAACCGACATAGCCCGAAGAATTGCAACACTAAAGTGGCAGTGAGCTGGGCAAATTGCCCGTAGGACCGATGCCCGATGGGGCCGACAGGTTCTCGAGTGGCGAGCATGCACCGGAAGACCCAGCGTGGGTAGGCCCTCGACAAGGTGGACCGATGACCTGGTGAAGGTCGCGGGAAACCGCTGGATGCGGGAGGCGCAGGACCGGTCGTCGTGGAGAACCTTGGAGGAGGCCTATGTTCAGCAGTGGACGTCTTTCGGCTGAAATGATGATGATTACAGACAGCGCGACAGCAGAGTGCGCATTGTGGCTATTTGTATGAAGGCGTATTTATTCAATAAGTAATAATAATATTTTTAAGGCTGGGCATGGTAGTTATGTATAGTAGCATAGTGTTGGATTTTTAAGTACCTATAGGTAAACCTAAAAAAATGTAAAAGGTACTAATCTATATACTAATACTAGCGGCCGCCAGCGACTTCGTTCGCGTAGAGTTAACTATGCTCCGCTCCTTTTGGTCGCAGCGTGATGTTATATGGCCTAAAGCCTTCCTAGATTAATGGGCTATCCAACGCAAAATAATTTTTTCAAATCGGACCAGTAGTTTCTGAGATTAGCGCGCACAAACAAACAAACAAACAAACTCTTCAGCTTTATATGTTAGTATAGATATAAAGCTGAAGAGTTTGTTTGTTTGTGCGCGATAATCTCAGGAACTACTGGTCCGATTTGAAAAATTCTTTTTGCGTTGGATAGCCCATTAATCCGGGAAGGTTTTAGGCTATATAACATCACGCTGTGACCAATAGGAGCGGAGCATAACTAAACCACGCGAACGAAGTGGCTGGCGGCCGCTAGTTTAGTAATATGTATGTTGTTTATTGCGAGTCCGAGTGGCGAAGGACAACGATTAGTTTTTTTTTTATAAAATATGTTTTTATAAAAAAAAAAAAAAAACTAATCGTACGCCCCAATAGTGTAACACACTATTACCGTCAATTGGAATCTTTTTGATGCATTATGCTAATCCATTGCTCTATATGTTTGAAAAATGTGTCTGCTCAACAACGTAAATAACGCAATGACTGTTGTTGAACTGTCAAAAGGAACCCATTGCTACTGATAGTGTATTACGCAATAACCCTGCTGAATAAGTCTCTCTTTAATTCAACAATTTCTTTAAGTTTATTAAATGATAAAGTTATGAGCTCAATTGTCTTTATTGAGACACAATTACTTTTTCTATTGTTACCGAACTTAAAAGCTTGCTTAACAGGTGTGCGGCTCAGGACGCTTTGTATAACTACTTATTTGCAATATTTTTCTAGAAGCTGTTGCATAGCCGAAATAAATCAAATACCAGTCATTGTGGCAAATGCATTCCCTCCAATTTCATATCTCTGCTGTAATATTTGCTGCCGCTGTCACATTTCGTTTCTAAGGATATTTCGCAGAATCTTTTAAAAGTTTGTACTTTATAGGTATCTGTATACCACGTTATTTTTTCTATATTTGTAACCTGAATATAGCTTGCTAAGAACAAGCAACTAAATCGATTCCAATCATTTTTACACCATGTTATATTTTTTACCAAACATATTTAGAAATTGTTGCAGAGTTGGGTCAAATATTGTATTTTATTTATTGTACAAATTGGGTCATAGTACTTGCACCGCGAGCCACAGCTGACGCTAGAGGTCAACGCCCCGCGCTCGCACGCCCGATCGGAGCTTTGACCATATTTTTGTGGCACAACCAAGTAGAATAGCAAGCTCATAACTTTGTGGTTTTTCATGATATCTTTTTGAAATTTTGTACATAGATTCTTTACTTAAAAATAATGAACACATGTTTTGGGTTCGGCATAAACAAAAAATAATATTGTATAAAAAGTATCATACCCATGTAATTTTTCTTTGTTCATGATCTTTGAAGGCAAACCATGCTGGATAATTGCATAACACCATTGATAAAATATTAAACTAAGGTAGATATGTCACTAGCGCACTAAAAATGAAGCGTACAAAAGGAAGTAAGTCCTGTATCTCGCTTTAGTCACTCTCGATACACTCGTAAAAACAAACGACAAACACTAACAGCGCATAGCCATCTTTTCTTCTCTATGCTTTAGATTGCGCCCCATCTCACTCACACTGTACCAATGTATGCCGAATAAAAATATGCATGTGTGCTGCTGCTGTGTTCGGCACATTTTTTTTGGTCAGTTTGTTAGAATATATAGTATCTGTTTAATATTTTATCAATGCATAACACAGTATCAGTAGCAATTGGTTTCATTTTGACTTCAACATTTTTCGAACATATGGAGCAATGTTTGTATTAGCAGTATGCTTCAAAATTATTTAAATTGATAGTGTAAGTGGCAATTAGGGCGCTGTTTCAATCCGTTGTAGACGAGGCTTTAATAAAAATGGTATATGTTTGCATAGAAGCGGCGTGCATTGTATTCCACACATTGCCATTTACAAAAACCGGCCAAGTGCGTGTCGGACTCACGCACAAAGGGTTCTGTACCATTGATTTATGAAATTAAAGGATTTAAGTTATTTGTATGAAAGATTGCGCGGTAATAATCGGCTTACGATTTATGAGGTATAAAAAAAAAACACTACTTACTAGATCTCGTTCAAAACAATTTTTCATTTTCTTATTTTAGAAGGGGGGACCAACTTTTTCCACTTTGGAAGCGTCTGTCACGCAAATTATTCGGTTTAGAAAAAAATATATTTTAGAAACCTCGATATCATTTTTGAAGACCTATCCGTAGATACCCCACGCGTATGTGTTTGATGAAAAAAAAAAAAATAAGTTTCAGTTCTAAGTATGCGGAGCCCTCAATATTTATTATTATTTTTTTATTTTTGCATCAAAGTCTTAATGCGGTTCACAGAATACATCTACCTACCAACTTTCAACAGTATAGCTCTTACAGTTTCGGAAAACCATGGCTGTGACATACAGACGGACAGACGGACATGACGAATCTATAAGATTTCCGTTTTTTGCCATTTGGTTACGGGACCCTAAAAATAAGCTCAGTTCGTCTTTTTTTTCATAATACCCACTCATACCATAACTTTTAAGCCGTTTTATGGATGTACTTCCTGAACGCACCTCTGCTTTTCAGTATTTCCAAGACGACGGTACACTCTTACCCTTCTAGTATCAGGCTGGAACCCAAAACCGAGACTAATCGCAAAATAAAATTGTATCCCATTGTTCCAGGGTTTTCTGCCGAGACCAAAATACTAAGATTCCTGAGATTGACTTCTTCCAGCTTGCAACATCCCTACAGCGCTTTGTATTTCATCTGCGGTCAAATAACGTCGTTCCATGACGTAAAAATTTATCAAAATCCAAATTTGTTCATTACTGTAAAACAAAACTTTTCAAATTATTGCCTAAATACAAAATTTTAATATGCAAAGAAACCAATTTATAATTTGCGAAAAAAAAAAAACAAATGATACTCGTTTTTTTTACAAACAGCCAGTATGCCCTCTAGATCAAAAAAGTTTACATATGTATTACCTACTTGGTAAGAAATGATAAAATAATTGATTAATAGTTTGAATGGGCTGTTTCGACTTTTTTGATGTGTGTCTAAAAATTTAAAAGCTGTTATGGGAATCGGTAGGTAATCCAACGTTATTTCGGAGTAGGCAGATATGATAATCTTCTCAGCCAAATCGGATTTCATTTATTTTAAGTTCGCGGTATCTCTTGTACGCTCTCGTGTCTCTATGACCATTTGCGATCAAGCACGTGGTTCACAGCCTCCTTAAATTTCCGATATGTATCGTACTTACTGTTGTATTTTTAATGGGCCTGTGCTCGCTAGTATGCACGGAAGCGCAATGCGAACTTATTAAAGTTAAATTCACTGCCTTCCCAACACTTACATCGACCTTTATGCTCATGCAAATTACCCGTAGGAACCTTTTACACACCACTTGAAAATAAAGTGTGATAAGATATAAAACAAGAGCAATTTTAAGTAAATCATCATTTAGAAAATATGACAGCAATTTTGCGTGCTTACTCTGTTGACGCGAACTCTGCTTACTGTTGGCATTTTATTTAAATTATTCAAAGGAATAGAAAACATGTTTTCTCGGTATGCTCGTTATTCTTTTTGAGGTAATCAGAGTGGGTGGAGTTTTACTCTTTTTCTAGAGTTGCTTTGTGTTCCGAGACTGTCTAAAAATGATCACTTTCAAAGCATTGTTGTGTGCGAACGTAATTAAATGCAATTTAATGAAAATGTCATTTCTGCATAAAATGGAGTTGGATAAGTGGGCGACAGAACGCGCCGTGCAGTGAGCGGCTTTAGTGAATTCAACACACCTAGTACTGAATAATTTTCGTGTATATTCTAAAAAAGGTTGAAGACATGATATAAAAATCGTAACTCCGTACACCGACCACTATTCTCAAAGAGTTAAAATTTCTCTACTTTAACCACTTCACATAAAAACCAATTCTGTGGAAAGTTTTAATTTATATTGTGTTAAATCTACTTAGGTATATCTTTTTACTAAAATTATGTTTATATAGGTACCTACTTGCGTAATGTTAGCTATTTACTTTGAGTCCACCCTTGTCGATCGTTTATTTCTGAATGGAAGTAAATATAGGCAAGAATACCAAAGATACCGACGCATAACCTGCTACCAGGAATTCAACACTTGATTCAGCGTAGAAATGATTCATCGGTTATTAAAAAAAATAGATGTTTTGCAGCTGTGGCTACAAAAAACCACATACGAATAACGCGACGCAACGCGCGCGAGATCCTGCATCACGAAAGCAGAGTTCACCGTGCACCTAGCATATACATACATATACAACTTCTCAATCAACCGCGTGGCAAGTGCCTACCAGACACGACAGCCGTCTGGTCGGAGGATCCTCCCTTTTCTATGGAGAATATGTAAACTTTACACTCTGTTTCTCATATCTATTGCCTACCTTTAAAGTTTCATTCATTTCGACTGTAGTATGGTACTTTTCCATTTCGACAGCAACAGCTGTTTTTAATCTGCGACAAATTTCTACGCGAAATAAAGTCCTGAATTCATGGTACCTGGTTGCCCGTCGGTATCTCTGGCACTCTGTAATAAAGGTAAGTATTTTTACAAAGAAAAAATAACTAATTAACATTTAAAAGTTAAGAAGTGACCCAATTATTTTCGTTACCAATGAGAGGAAAACACATTTTGACACAATCAAATTAATGAAATGCAATCAGTAATAGTAGATGTGATAGAGCTAACTATTTTTATAAATCATTTATTTTATCGCTTCTATGCGGACCTATGTAACTAATAGTATATACCTATCTAAAGCATGATTTTAATGGGACCTTGCCTTGTCATGGTCAATAATTAGTATACTCATTATACATTTCACACTCATTATGTGTGCTGTTCGTTCTTGACACCACTACGATCCGGAGGAAGCGTTTCGAAACTGGGACTGGAACAATTTGCCAGCGGCGGTGTTTCCATCGGACTACAATTGAAGTGTCTTCAAAGCTAGAGTGAATAGGCTCTTAATAAACTAGCGCGCTTTACCACCAACGATTGCGGCGAGATAGCGGTCAAGCACTAGATTATAAGTTATAAAAAAAATATCATGACGGCACGGTTGGTGCAGTGGTTGGTTTTGCACTTTTGACTGCTGCGATGCGAGTCACGGGTTCGATTGCCGCACGGAACAAATATTTGTATTAGGGTTGTAACGGAGGTTTGTTAGCGGAGGCGGATGCGGATGCGGAGGCGACGAGTCTCACCTCCGCGGAAGCGGAGGTTAACGGAGGCGGAGGCGGAGGTGAAAGTACATATAGAAAAAAATTAAATTTATGTTTAATTAAAACAAAATTTTTATTTTAAATACGTACATTAATAGTAGTATACTTGGTAAAAAAAACATTACATTCTTGTAATGAAAATTAAGGAGAAACAAATTGTGTTTGCCGCATTCCCGCCTCGCACTAGTTGATTCTTGACCATTTCGCGCTCAAACGTGGCCGGAGTCGGCCGGACGGTTGTCGAGCGTCGCAGCTTGCGCGTTATTTATTTTATAAATACGTAAATAAACCTCCGTTATAACTCCGCAAAAATTGTGCGGAGGCAGAGGCGGAAGCGAAGATATGATTTCTTGCAGAACTTCCGCAGTAATGGAAGCGGAGGCGAAGCTCCGTTACAACCCTAATTTGTATGACCTACAAGTAGTTGTTTCGGGTCTGGCTGTTTGTGTATGTGAGTTTATATGTTTGTAAACGCACTCACGATACAGGAGAAAATCTTAGTGTCGGGCAAGGTTTTTTTTTAAAGTATAGTGAAAGAACACTTTTAAAACTTATGTTATAAATATATGTAGGTACGGCAAAAGACACAAACGATTTCATAGCAAAGGGAGCTTAATCATAGGTGCATTCAGTACCTACCTACTTTGCAAAATTAGTACCTAGGTACGTACAATTTGTAGAATGCCGCAAAGGAAAGGTGCATTATAATAATAACACCGTAGTTAGCCGAATGGAATATCACAAAGAGAAAATAGTAATAGTTCTGAATCGAAAAGGAAAGTTAGCGAAATAAATTCAGCAGTAAAGTAGTGATGGGAGTGGTTAAGAGGGAACTCTAGTGGTGTTTTCTCTATACAAACGTATTCCGCTATTTTCTTCGTGGATAATGCTTTACTTTTTTTTCTACAATTTTACACCGTGATTATACGTGCCCCTATCATTTGACTGTTTTCCCAAATTTAATTATTAAAAGAAATACGATACTTCAAAATTGCGAAAAATAATACATTTTTATCGTGATGTTCAGATGACTATTAGACAAACGTGATAAGTTTTTGACCAAAAATAATTATAGAAGCATAGGTATACTTCTAAATTTTGATATAAAAATAATTGAGAACTGTAGTGTTTTGAAAAAGAAAACAGCGGAATACGAAACGTCTTTTGGTCAACGTTTTTTAGGTAAAATCAGCCTGAGCTGCAACTGTCCTTTTCGCACTTTACCGGGAGAGGTTGAAAGCAGCGCGACGGCAATAGTTTCTTCAAATATCTATTTTCCAAAATCCTCGGCACTAGAGTCCGCTCTTAATATAGGAGCCACAAATTGCGGATACGAATAATTTGCATCATAATCGGCGACTAGAAAAGGGGATATAACTTAATACGAAAGGGATTCGTCAAGCAAGACTCGAGACTGAAGGCAAATTAAGGTTGTAAAATTATTGAAGGTGCTAAGGAAGCTTGGAGTTTCCGTTATTATTTTCATAATAGGAAATTCCAATTCCATAAATTAAAATTACAATAGGACTTCAATAGTAAGTTTAATATCGGCAATAGTGTCGGATGTGCCTTAGTTTAATCGTATATATCCGAGGCCCAAGCGCATCACTATCATTGCATTCGTCGAAATGAAAATGGGCTGAGGGTAAGTTTAAATTGTAAAGGTTTAGTTATAGAGAAGTTACGTCAGTTCTACGTAACAGCAAAGTTGAAGGTAGGAGAATATACTTGGAATTAAGAACTTCCTTAAGAGTTCGCATTAGTGGGATATTATTCTCTACGGAATATTAGTTTGACTTGTAAGCATGATTGTGTCTGCTACAGTTGTAGACTTTCATACGAAGGTGATCTATCTACAATATGTAAAGAAAACCCAGTCCGATCCGTGAAGGTATTGTTAGGTATCGTTAACTGATTCTAATAATGCCTACAAAGCCGGGCTAAACTTAAAAAAGAAAAAAACCCCTGATAAAATAAATATTATTTCGAAAAAGCGAGGTAACTTAATGCATGTGTGGTAGGGAACACGTTAGGCATACATGCGCGGGTGAAGGGAGGCAGGGCAGGCGGCAAGTGATCGCATCGCTGTTCGCTCCGTCAAAAATGGTGATGTCACTTTTTTTTAAATTACCAAATTTTGGAGAATTTGGAATAATTCCCGGAAAAAAAAGATTATTTCAAAATTCATTAGTATTGTCACTATGATGATTATGTAAAAATTTCATATTTTATTTGGTCATGTGCAAACCTAACATTTGTTATCCTTTTGGGTCGGACGGGATTTTCTTTACATATTGTATATTGATATTAGTGACAGTTCAAATATTAATTACAAAATAGGTATACACATAATTATAATAAATTATTTCTCTATCATTATTTTCATAATTTCTTGGATTGGTTTTATCTGCAATAAACTGATTGCTAATAATTGGAAATTAGTGGACTATAAAATTGTTGTTGTCTGAAATAAACGTATTGAATAAAGTTTAAAAGAGCAGCAATTTCAGGAACTTACTAACACAGCTGAACTAATGTATAATTCGACTTGTGGTGTCAATTTTTGCCAGAGAATTAGGTATCATTGCACCCTTAAGCACCAAAACAATGTAACAAGCAACATAAATTATGGTGCCGTTAATTCGTGTCGAGTAACATCCCCGAACGAGTGCCGTAAAAAAACACGAAACGGCAAAGATTACCCCTTAGGGCGTGTGCCGTGCGGATACGTCACATATCCTCAATATCAAAACAAGAATAACAAAGAAACAATGTCAGGTAATAATACTTTATTAGATATCAATCAGGTGATACATCGAGTGATTCGGGGAGTTGCCAACTTCGACGAACTTCGACAAACTTCGACGAACTTCGACAAACCTCGGCAAGTTTCATCGACCTCGGTCCTACGCGGACGTGACACCTGAGAACTTTGCTCTCACAGAGTATATGCAACTCCAGTAAATAGTTTCATCAAGGTATGCATGAAGAACACTGATAGTGGTAAGTATCCGATTAACAAATATAATCTTATAAACGCCTCTTGAGTTAAGTGCATGATGTAAATCTGAAGTTAGAACTTTTCTGAGAACTGAGTTGAGAGTCTATCAGTTGCAGAATAACTTATTATGGCGCCCATGTCAACTGAAACAAATGAGACACTTACGCATTATATCATTAAAGTTATTTTATGTTTCAAAGTTATGATGCAGTGGGTACTGCAGTCTTTAATATTTAATCCAAAGTGTTGTTTCGAAGATAGTATAACTAAGAAACCCTCGCCATTTACGATATTTCTCAGAAAGTAGGTACTTACGATTAATTGTATCGAGTTCCGACGTATCATGCCTATGTTTCTGCTGTAAGACATACCATCATCAACCTTTTATCGTCCCACTGCTGGACACAGGTCTCCTCTCATACAGAGAAGGATTGAGCGTAATCACCACGCTTGCTCAATGCGGGTTGGCGATTTCAGACTTAAAGTCCAGGTTTCCTCAAGATGTTTTACTTCAACTTTTAATCAGTCACTGATGTCCAAGATATACTTAGAAAGTACATATAACTTAGAAAAATTACATTGGTACTTGCTTGACCTGGAATAGAACCCGCACACTCATACTTGAGAGGCTGATGTCTTAACCACTAGGCCACCACGACTATGTATGCAAGGATGTTTGTTATTCTTTCAAGACACATAACATCAAGGATCTCCAAAGCCTGGAGCACAGGCGTAGAGTAGCCAGCCTTTCAGTCTCCTATAGGATGCATTCTGGTGAGTGTGCAAGGGAATTGCATGATTTAATTCCCCCATTTCCGTTCCACCATCGGACGACCCGTCGTACGGCGACTTTCCACCCTTACGTTGTTAAGACTACTACGATCTGGACGAAGCGTTTCGCTTCCACTTTTATACCGTGTACTTCGAGGGACTGGAACAATTTGCCAGCGGCGGTGATTCCGTCACAATAAAATTTGAGTGTCTTCAAGGCCAGAGTAAATAGGCTCTTAATAAACTAGCGCGCTTTACCATCAACGATCGCATCACTGCTTACCATCACGCGGGATTGCGGTCAAGCGCAAGTTTCTAATTTATAAAAAAAAAAGAACTAATCACGACAGGCTATAGGGTCACTTAAACGAGGCCGGTCGTAATTAGTTATATTAAAGTATCGCACTCGTAACATGTCGTTAGAAGTATTTCTCTGCCATTTGTCATGCCGCAAACGTAGTCGGAATACTGAAAGAGAAAAAAAAACCTTGCTTAATAAACTAAGAAATAAAATTATTTAAATTCAACAAACGAGTCTCCGTTGGTATTCTTTGACGATATTTTTTTACTATTTTATATTCACAGAGTCGAGTTTTATATTTTAAACTTTTGTAAAGGTGTCTGTAGATATCCGGTCTGAAATGACTGCAAACTTTTTTACTGCCTCCGCAACGGAAGAAAAATGAAAATGTTGTGTTGTAGACAAAGGGTTTGGGGTATTGTTCAACCGCCATGGACGTAGTCAAAGAGAACATTATTCATGCGTAAAATAATACTTACGAAGTTATGAATTTAATTTAGAACAAACTTTTATGTTTCATGTTACAACTGGGTGATTAAGTATAACATTTAATATTTTTACACGCTTTGTTGAAGCAAAAAGTCTAACATCTAAGAGTAATAATTTTTTGTCCGTGTCTGATAGTCCATGGATGTGCGTCGCCCTAGCAGGGGCGCGGCGGCGTTGTCTGTCAGTCTCTTCATCATCATTCATCATCATTTCAGCCGAAAGACGTCCATTGCTGGACATCGGCTTCCCCCAAGGTTCTCCACGACGACCGGTCCTACGGCTCCCGCATCCAGCGGTTTTCCGCGACCTTCACCAGGTCGTCGGTCCACCTTGTCGGGGGCCTACCCACGCTACATCTTTCGGTGCGTGGTTGCCACTGGAGAACCCGTCGGCGTCGGCCCCATCGGGCATCGGTCCTACGGGCAATGTGTCCAGCCTACTGCCACTTTCATCATCATCATCATTTGAGCCGAAAGACGTCCACTGCTGGACATAGGCCTCCCCTAAGGTTCTCCACGACGACCGGTCCTGCGCCTCCCGCATCCAGCGGTTTCCCACGACCTTCACCAGGTCGTCGATCCACCTTGTCGGGGGCCTACTCACGCTACGACTTCCAGTGCGTGGTCGCCACTCGAGAACCCGTCGGCCCCATCGGGCATCGGTCCTACGGGCAATGTGCCTACTGTGCCTAGCCCACTGCCACTTTAGTGTTGCAATTCTTCGATCTATGTCGGTTACGCTCGTTCTTCTACGGATCTACTCACTCCTGATTCGATCGCGCAGTGAAACCCCAACCATAGTCCTCTCCACTGCCCTTTGAGTGACTTTGAGCCTTCTTATAAGGCCCATTGTTAGCAACCACGTCTGAATTCCATATGTCATCACTGGCAACACACACTGGTCGAAGACTTTTGTCTTGGAACACTGCGGTATTTCGGATGAGAAGCTTTTACGTAGCTTCCCGAAAGCAGCCCAACCGAGTTGGATTCGACGATTGACCTCTTTCTCGAAGTTGGACCTTCCTTACTGGATAGTTTGTCCCAGGTACACGTAACTGTCAACAACTTCGAGAACAGTCTCCAATCTTTATAGGAGACTGCCACTGCCACTTTAGTGTTGCAATTCTTCGGGCTAGGTCGATTACTCTCGTTCTTCTGTGTATCTCCTCATTCTCAGTCTCTTACTGACTAAAAGCACCTACGCCGGAGGTCGCAGAAACGTAAAATATTTTCACAACCCCCGATTAGAGCGGGCCTACCGCGACGTCTAAGAGGGGCGTGCGTGGACACTTTGGCCCGCCATATTCAGGTCCTGATGTTTGGGGGGCGACAGACGTCTTCGATCCCTGGACCCTTTAGGGGGGCTGGAAGAGGGCGGTATCCGGACTCCGTCGACGCCCGGTGCTCCTATTGCGATTCGGGTGAGTAGGCGAGATCTTCCTCTCCTTTCCGCAGCCTCCTTCAGCGAAATTACTATTTCGCAGAAGAAAACCGCCTCATCCCAGGACTCTTCGCTGTCGACCATTGACTGGATTCTGACAGGCAGTGACAGGCCTACATTGCCTACTTCTCAGATGAGGGCTCGGTGCGACTTCTCTCCATCTAAGAGTAATCCTGCGTGAAACGCTAAAATGAACATAATCTATTTGACATTCAAAATACAAAGTTGAAATCAAAATAGTATATCAACCAATCGCGATGTTTCCATTGAGGAATACATAAAAGTCAACATTGTCTTGTTATTTTTTATCGTGGTTTTTAATTATGATAATTAAAGAGAAACGTTATAGCGTCCATTATTATTCCAAAATATTGCCATTATTGTTTCGATAATGTGCGCACATTTTGAGCCTAATTGCTGCAGTAATTAATAGAGTAGGAGACTATTAGTACAAAATAAGATGGTCTGTGATGCTTCTTATTGAACATAAAAGTGTCTATGATACTGTAAAAGGGTAGCTGTCGCTGTGATGGTATGTTTATGAAAGAGAATTAGACTACAATGTTCAGACCACACCTCAGCATAACATTGTAAGACTGGTCTTAAATGAGAGAGATGGTATAAAATTAATATGACTTTGTTGTTTTTGTTTAAGAGAAGACTGATAAGACTAGAGTCTGAAATATAAACATCAAGCAATTATCTTTTTATACGTTAGACATTGCTGTAACGCGTGAATGAATTTTCCCGTATATTACGTAATACCGGAGCGAAACTTTCCGTCTGACTTCAACTTCTAGGTGTCTTCATGGCTAGAGTGAACAGGCTTAATAAAATAGCGCTTTACCATCAACGGTTCCATCACTGCTTACCATCAGATTTAATCCCGGTCAAGCAATAGTTTATATGTAAAAAAAGAACTAACTTAATATCAATTTGTATAGTCTTGCCCCAACTATGTCGAGGTTCTTTTGCAGTCCAACCAGTTGCACCTAATACATGGGGCGACTGTATATCTACCCTCCACAACCCAATCAGTCCAAGGCCCCAAAACGGGACTGTCCAAAAACTTTAAACAGCTAAAAGGCGGCAATATATACAACAACGCAGAAAAAGGTATCTGATCATGTCAGAGGGATACTGAGTAAAGGCAGGAGTGGGTTTTAGCCGGTAAGAGGCCGGCACTGCCCAGACTGGCACTTGTGAGGCAGTCTGCGCGGATTGGCGTCCATGAGGATTTCCCACAACTGACATATCCAAAAAAAAGCAGTTAAAGATGGAATGCACATTATAACACGATATCCCTTGGGATGGTAAGACTGCTGGTTGCTAGACTTTTGGACTTCTGGCCACCTCTTTTTTATTGTGGATGGGAAATCATCAAATGACCTCTCCCGCTCTGGGCGGAGCGGAAGGGCGTGTCAGACTTTGACTGACTAAAAACCCATCCGTGTTTCTTCTTCGGACTACCCGTAATGACTGTCAAAAACCTACGGATACTACTCTACCTGAGACAGGGATTAACTTGCTTTACGAAAAGACGGTTAGATATCACCTGGTCACCTGTCGGCATAGCTTAACCTTCAATCAACCCGTGTGTCTGTTATTGTTTAGCCATGAGCTCCTTAGTAAACACAAATATATTCTTAATCAACCTCAACCGATATAACAAAACAAATAGATGCTTATACCAACACCAAGCTCCATAAAGAATAGAGGTAAACAAACCAATTTAGGGTTATCACAACTCACGTTTTACAAATATCTTGTTATTTACATGATTATCGACTTTTACATGCTAACTATTTATTAACAATACCTATTGTAGCTTATTTCAATAGAATCACTAAAATAACTTGCATAATAACTTGGTATTTCGAAAAACCATTAAAAATCCACATTAATTTTACGTGATAGCCCTACAAAAAAGAAAGACGGATGAAATCCAGGTATTCAACACATTTTGCGGAATTCAACTAATGAATAAAGTTGAGGCATTTGTCAATACAATTTTGCGTATTTTAATTATTTTAAAATCAACTGCATTACACATGCATTGTAATACTTTCAAGTAAGGACTAAGTATAATATATAAGTAATAGAAATTAGCTTACTTGTGGTCATATTTAAATTATATAAATCATATTTAAATTATATAAATCATAAATATCTAAACATAAATAAACTGTTTACATCAATAGGAAGTAGGATTATTACTTTTATGAAAATCGTCTATGTAGAAAAGGTTGTTAACATCTGTCTTTTAGGCGTAAACTACTTGTTGCCTAGCAACGGTTTGTTTACCTCTATTCTTTAACGAATTTGGCTATAGTATAGATCGATTTGTAAACTATACCTACAGTGTTAATAAATAATAATTTATTTACGACACCTATATGAAATCCTAAATCACTATTAGGGGCCTAGGCGACACATATACGTTCGAACGTTTTCGGACGTCAATAAAATTTCACTTTCTTTGATCCTGGCGGACGGACCGGCAACCATTTAAATCTGGGCTATCGTTTTTCCATCTCTGTGATCCTCTCTCTCGATCGAGGACCAATTGAAAGAAAATACGTTGGTAAATAATGACGCACCCTTGACTGCTTATCGATTTTCAATAACCTAAGTAAACAAACATAACATAATATGACATCTTTACAAAAGGTAGATATGTATCGAATGTCCTTCACCTGTTCATTTAGAAAGTATTTTCATGTATTAAGTTATATGTAAATCTTCTTTAGTAGAAGTAGCAATAGAATTAAAACACCATTTATTTCAGTTTACATAATAATTATGTAGATTTGTAAATTTTAAAAGTGAAATGTTATGCCAATGATTGTTTTCATGGAAATTTACTCCGCCAGTTGGTACTTAGGTACTTACTATGATAACAAGTATTCCATTTTGCCAATGAATATAAAGTATATTACGATGTTTGCTTCTTTATATGCAAAATACGTGCATTGTCGTGGAGTTGCAGGCACAACTAAAGAAAAAAAACCGGCCAAGTACGTATCGGACTCACGCACAAAGGGTTCCGTAACATTTATTTATGAAACTAGCTTTCCGCCCGCGGCTTCGCCCGCGAGGAGTTCGGTTATATCGCGCTTTTTAGATTTCCCTCGGGTATATCAAAATTTTCCGGGATAAAAGGTAGCCTATGTTCTTTCTCAGGGTCTAAAGATTGTCTGTGCCAAATTTCATCAAAATCGGTTGAGAGGTTTAAGCGGGAAAGCGTAACAGACAGACAGACAGACAGACCGACAGACAGAGTTACTTTCGCATTTTTAATATTAGTATGGATTAAAGGATTTAAGTTATTTGTATGAAATATTAAGCGGTAATAAGCGGTTAACGTTTTACGAGGTACTAAAAAAACTACTTACTAGATTTCGTTCAAAACAATTTTCGTGGGTAGTTTTTATAGTAATGTACATCATAAATATGTTTTTTTTAGATTTTGCATTTTCTTAGTTTAGAAGTTAGAGGAAGGGGGGGAACAACTTTTTTTCGCTTTGGAAGCGTCCGTCATGCAAACTATTCTGTTTAGAAAAAAAATATTTTAAAAACCTCCATATCATTTTTGAAGACCTATCCACAGATACCACGTAGGTGTTTGATGAAAAAAAAAAAAATTTGAGTTTCATTTCTAAGTATGGGGAGCCCCCAATATTTTTTATTTTTTTTTTTATTTTTGCATCAATATCACTCGGTTCACAGAATACAACTACCTACCAAGTTTCAACAGTATAGCTCTTATAGTTTCGGAAAAAAAAATGGTTGTGACATACGGACGGACAGACGGACAGACAGACATGACGAATGTATAAGGGTTCCGTTTTTTGCCATTTGGCTACGGAACCCTAAAAAGCACTTTGTCGTTTTTGACTAGTGCGCGCACCTGACGTCTCCATGCTGCCATCTAGTGATGACATTTCGAAAAACTCTAAATTATGCAAATGCCGATTAATGGATTTTTCTAAAACCTCTTCATTTACCTAGCGTAGCCACGTAAGATTTTTGTGTAAAAATTAACAAATAGCCCGTATAAATTGTGTAGACCGTGTGAAATCGGTCTCCACGCGAGCGTTGAGCTTAACGAGACACTCGGGAAGCGCGCGACGAACGGCCGCACATCACACTGACGCGTAACGCGGACGACACTGCTGGGACGTGTGTCACGATTACTATGTCTACTACGTAATTGATAATGGCCCCGATTCCCTTGTTCACAAACTAAATTAAATTTAAGTTCATTGTATCTTTCTCTTTCTATTTCATCGTAAAAAGGACAGAAGATAAAATGTCAGTTTAGACCTGTCAAATTATTTAGTTGTTGTTGTTTGTTCAATTTGCCAGTGCATTACACTGAGCAGGCAAAGGTATCTCAGACCATGATAGCCTCGTCTTGAATTATATTCTTTGAGCCATTTCTTCGTTAATCTTGTCTTCTTTTGTAACTTATCCTTTTTTTTTTTTTTTTTTTTGTTTACCCTGTGGGAATGCAAAGGGCGTGTGTGGGATCGCCCAGCCGAGCTGAATACCACTAAACCCACAGCGGCACTCCGGCATCGCCATAGTGGCGGGGGAGTTAAGCGCAGCACAGCTACCTCCCCGCCGGCGAAAATGTGGGACCCGCCGGGTCGCCTAGTGCAGGCAGGCCTCAGACCATGATAGCCTCGTCTTGAATTTATTCTTTGAGCCATTTCTTCGTTAATCTTGTCTTCTTTTATAACTTATCCTTTTTTTTTTTTTGACGCTGTGGTAATGCATTTACGCACCGTACCCCGAAGGGCGTGTGTGGGACTCGCCCAGCCGAAGCCGGGAATACCCACTAAACCCACAGCGGCACTCCGGCATCGCCATAGTGGCGGGGGAGTGGGAAACTAGCGCAGCCTCAGCTACCTCTCCCCCGCCGGCGAAACCCGCCTAGTACGGCGGGCCCTCATGTGGTGGCTTAGCCACCCACGTGGTGAGCGATGTAAGGCGGGCGTCGGCCTCACGCCCGCCGCTCACCTCAGGGAGGGAGAAAGCGGGCGAAATCCCGCCTTCTCCTCCCCCTACGCCGCCTGCGGAGCGCCGGAGCGAGGGGATCCTCCTCCCGCTCGCGCTCCGCTGCCTCCTTCTGCGACATCACGACCTCGCAGAAGGAGGCCATCGCCACCCACGCCTCCTCGCTCCCCACCATCGCTCTGACGATGGCGGGCAGCGAGAGGTCCCCACCAACCGCCGTGACAAGACCGTGGCGCGGCACGGCCCACGACGGGCACACTGCGAGGGTGTGTTCCGCCGTGTCCTCCGCCGCGCCACAGCCGTGGCACGACGGTGTCTCCTCTCGTCCTATCCGGTGCAGGTACCTGCCGAAGCAGCCGTGACCGGAGAGTACCTGCACCAGACGGAAGGAGAGGAACCCGTGACGCCTGTCGAGCCAGTCCTCCAGGACCGGCCCGATGGCGTCAAGGGTGCGGCGGCCGAAGACGGCGGAGGCGAGGTCCCGCGTCCACTCCTGGACAAGAGCGACTCTCGCCTCCCGCCGGACGGCCTCCCTCACTTCTGGGGCCGGACGCTCGCCCAGCGCCCTGCGCCCCGCCGTCCACTCGTACACTCTGGCGAGCACCCACGCCTCGAGCTCCCAAGGCGGGGTGCCCGCCAGAGCGCATGCCGAAGCGAAGCCTACCGTGCGGTAGGCCCGCGCTGCCCGCTGGGCGATGGCCCTTTGGGGCGCCCGAAGAGCGGTGGCATTCTCCCTCCTATGGAGGGAGTCCGCCCAAATGGGGCCCCATAAAGGGCCATACTCCGCAGTATGCCGGCGTATAGACGCCGGCACCGCATGCTTGGCCCTCCCATGTTCGGCATGAGCCATGAGAGGGCGTCCGCAGCTTTCAGCAGGCGCGTCGACAGCCCGCTAAAGTGCGGGCCGAAGCGCCACCTGCTGTCCAACGTGAGGCCCAGATACTTCATCTGGGCCTCGACCCCGACCCTGACGCCCTCCACAAAAATGTGGGCGTCATGTGGGGGGCGCTGCCGGGGGCCGTGGAAGAACACGGCCTCCGTTTTGTGCAGCGCCACCCTCAAGCCCAGGCGGCGGATCCTTCCGGCCACTAAGGATCCGCCCGCCGATGCCAAACTGGCTGCCTCCCGGAAGGTGCTCCCGCGGGAAGTGAGGAGAGTGTCATCCGCGTAGCAGATGACACTCGTGCCTCGAAGGAGGGTTCCCCGCAGGAGCCAGTCGTAACCGACGTTCCACAGAAGAGGCCCTAGAACGGACCCCTGTGGAACGCCGGCTCCGACAGCGTATCGCCGGAGCTGGCCAGCCCCGTCTACGAGGAGGACAGCACGGTCCTCCAAGTAGCTGGCCAGGAGGCCCCGCAAGTACAGGGGCACTCCGTGGAACCGGAGCGCTTCCAGGATGGTGGAGTGGGGGACGGAATTGAAGGCGTTGGCAATGTCGAATGACACAGCCAACACTCCATCCCCCACTCCCACCGCCTCTGTCACCTGGCCCTTTAGACGGGCCAGGGCGTCCACTGTCGAACGACCAGCTCGAAATCCGAACTGGGCGTCCGACAGGTCCGGTCCCACGCTCCGCAGATGCCGCTTGAGACGGCCGGCGATAATCCCCTCGAACATCTTTCCGGCCTCGTCAAGCAAGACGATGGGCCGGTATGCCGAGGGGGAGTCCGCCGGCCGTCCCTCCTTCCGAAGGAGGCACAATTGGCCTTCCCGCCAAGGTTTCGGGAACCTCCCCGACGCGAAGCACGCGTTGAAGAGGTCCCGAAACCTTCCCTCCATTTCGGTGGCCGCGATGGCCATCACCCGAGCGGGAATGCCGTCCGGGCCGGGAGCCGTCTTTTTGGCGCGGAGACGAAGAGTCGCCGCGCCAAATTCCTCCTCTGAGACCGGAGGAGGAGGAGCTTCCTCCTCCGGTTGAGCCCTCCCTCGTGGGGGGTCCATCACTGGTGGGGTGAAGTGCGGATCCCTGCGCGGAAACAGGGACCGCACCACCCCATCCAGGAGCGCTGGTTCGAGGGTCTCGGCAACCGGGGGACCAATGCGGCGCAGTTTATTACGCGCCGCCTTATATGGCCTCCCGAATGGGTCGTTGTCGAGACCCTCCAGCAGCTCGGCCCTCGCCGCGTCCTTAGCGGCGCCGATGGCCGATTTGAAGGCCGCCCTCGCCTCCACGTATCTGGCGTAGAGGCGGTCCTCGTCGGCCTGATCTCGTCGGCGCCGCCGACGCGATCGCGTGTAGGCCCGCCGTGCCGCCACGCAGGTGGCCCGCAGCTCCGCCAACTCCTCCGACCACCAATAAACGGCGCGTCGGGGAGGCGGACGTCTCGACCGAGGCATGCTGGCGTTGCATACCTCGGTCAATGACCCCCTCAATCGGGCCGCCGCCGCGTCCACGTCCAGGACGTCCACGCCGGGACCTGGCCAAAGCCAGTCCTGGATGAACGCGGCCTCCCTTGCCGCCTCCCGATCCAGGTGGGTCAGAGCCCACCTTGGAAACGGGGATCGGCCCGACGATGAGGGGGTGCTGCGGCGCCCCCGTGGATTCTGGGGGGAGATCTCGAATCGCACGTAGCGGTGATCCGAGATCGTCTCCCCCAGTTCCACCCTCCAGTTCTGGATGCGGGCGGCCAGTGCGGGCGTGGCGAAGGTGAGGTCCACTATGGACCCACCCTGCCGCCGCACGCACGTCTGGACGCTCCCCCTATTCAGGAGAGAGAGACCAGACGTGGCCGCCCACAACTCGACCGCCCGTCCGCGGTTGTCGGTGGCCGGGTTTCCCCAGACCACCGACTTGGCATTCAGGTCTCCCAAAATGGAGACCTGACGTGGCGCCGTCCTCCCGATGACCGCCGTCAGGACCCCGAGGAAATCCTCGAAGTCCTGGAGAGGGCGGTTTGGGGAGAAGTAGACCCCCACAAGGGCCAACCCTCCTCACGCGGCGGCCACGTATCCCGGTCCCCTCTCTAAGAGCGAGAGGGGAGGGGAGTCCGAGGAAGACCGCGCCACGATTGCCACCGAGCCGTCACTGTCTCCCAGCCAACTGCTGGGAGTATAGTACGGCTCGGCCACCACTGCCACATCCACCAACCACTCGGCCATTGACTGCACCAGTAAGTCCTGGGCAGCTCGGCAGTGGTTGGTGTTTGCCTGCAGGATGCGATGGTCGGTACCCATTATTCGACCATCGCATCAGCCTCGGCCACCGCCGCTGATGGGATATCAGCGGGGGAGGTGGCAGCAGCGGCAGGACGGCTTATAGCCGCCTGCGGCTTGCCCTTCTTAGAGGGGGGTCGGCATGAGCTCCCCCCCATCACGTGGTCCGCAGGGCGACCACTGTCGGCGCACGCCGCGCAATGCGGCTTGGCGGCCTCGCACGAGGCCGCCTTATGGCCCTGTTGCCCGCAGCGGAAGCACGTGTCCGCCCTGTCTACTGTGGACGGACACATGGCTCGGGTGTGGCCGATCCCCAAGCACTTGAAGCAGCGCATCGGTGCTGCCTCAAGCACCCGGATCACGGCCCGGCTAAAGCCCACTAAAAGCCGTCCTTGGCATTTTGCCTGGACGGCCAGCACTGCGGTGACTGGGCACTCCAGCCGGATAGAGCCCAGTCCACCGCGGCCGGGCCTAATGGCCCGAGCCTGCACCGCTGCGGGTTCGCAGCCTCCGGCCACTGCGATCGCCGCCACCACCTCCTCCTTGGTGACCGAGTCGTCGAGACCGGTCACCTCAATGGTGGTGCTTTTGGTCGGCCGTGCGACCTTTGCCACGTCTGAAAGGACCTCCCGCAGCTTGGCTGCGAAGAGGTCCGCATTTTTGCCGCCGTCCTTCCCCGGAAACTCGAACAAACGAGCTCCGGTTTGGGTCCGGCGGCAAACACCAATCCCCAACTCAGTGGGGTCCGTGGCGCTACGAGCCCGTCTTAGGACGGTCTCGTAGGTTACCCCCCTCTCCACGGCCTCGGGCACAATGGTCACTGTGACCGCCGCGGTTTTTGGAGGCACCAGCTTCGGGGCCTTTTTGGCTGCCGAGGAAGCCGCCGGGGCACCTGCCGGGGCAGCCGCTGGGGCAGCCGGGGCCTGGGCCGCCTTTTTGCCCTTTCCCTTTCCCTTCCTAACCACCTCTGACCAAGACTGATTGGCTGGGGTGGTGGAAGGGAGGAGGGCGTCTCCCTCCTGCACCTGGGAGGGTGCCGCACTGGGAACTGGCTCTGGCTGAGCGCCCGCACTCGTACCGGGGGGAGGCAGAGCCCCCGGGGATTTCTTCCCCTTGCCCTTGCCCTTTGAGGGCTTCGAGGCAACGGGAGCCACTGTCGGCGTCTTGTCCGCCGCTAGGGGGGGACGGAGACGCGGCTCGGGCAGGAGGCGGTCCTCTATGCCCGCGAAGCAGGCACGGGTGAACGCCCTCTCCTCCATGACAACCTTGCGGAACAATTCCTCAAGGTTGGAGGAGGAGGAGGAGGGAACCGCTGCCGTCGGGGCCTTTGTTGGCGGGGCTGTGGCCTCAGCCAGCTTCTTGTGAAGCTGGCTGACCTCCGCTTGCAGGCGGTCCACCCTCGCCTGCAGCTGCCGCGTCTCCTCTGACGCAGTGCGCTGCGTCAGTTCCGCTACAATGCCGTGCAGGCTACTTGCACGGCATTTGAGGGCCTTTTGAAAGGTCCCCTTTAGGTTGGAGGACTTGGAGGCGACCTCGACGATCTCCTCCATGTCCTCCTTCGCCAGCTGGGCCAGCTCCGCCACAGAGAGGCCGTCGATTTGTAACTTATCCTTTTTTTTTTTTTTTTTTTGTTTACGCTGTGGGAATGCATTTACGCACCTTACCCCGAAGGGCGTGTGTGGGACTCGCCCAGCCGAAGCCGGGAATACCCACTAAACCCACAGCGGCACTCCGGCATCGCCATAGTGGCGGGGGAGTGGGAAACTAGCGCAGCCTCAGCTACCTCTCCCCCGCCGGCGAAACCCGCCTAGTACGGCGGGCCCTCATGTGGTGGCTTAGCCACCCACGTGGTGAGCGATGTAAGGCGGGCGTCGGCCTCACGCCCGCCGCTCACCTCAGGGAGGGAGAAAGCGGGCGAAGTCCCGCCTTCTCCTCCCCCTACGCCGCCTGCGGAGCGCCGGAGCGAGGGGATCCTCCTCCCGCTCGCGCTCCGCTGCCTCCTTCTGCGACATCACGACCTCGCAGAAGGAGGCCATCGCCACCCAGGCCTCCTCGCTCCCCACCATCCCTCTGACGATGGCGGGCAGCGAGAGGTCCCCTCCAACCGCCGTGGCAAGGTCGCGACGCGGCACGGCCCACGACGGGCACACCGCGAGGGTGTGTTCCGCCGTGTCCTCCGCCGCGCCACAACCATGGCACGACGGTGTCTCCTCTCGTCCTATCCGGTGCAGGTACCTGCCGAAGCAGCCGTGACCGGAGAGTACCTGCACCAGACGGAAGGAGAGGAACCCGTGACGCCTGTCGAGCCAGTCCTCCAGGACCGGCCCGATGGCGTCAAGGGTACGGCGGCCGAAGACGGCGGAGGCGAGGTCCCGCGTCCACTCCTGGACAAGAGCGACCCTCGCCTCCCGCCGGACGGCCTCCCTCAATTCGGGGGCCGGACGCTCGCCCAGCGCCCTGCGCCCCGCCGTCCACTCGTACACTCTGGCGAGCACCCACGCCTCGAGCTCCCAAGGCGGGGTGCCCGCCAGAGCGCATGCCGAAGCGAAGCCTACTGTGCGGTAGGCCCGCGCTGCCCGCTGGGCGATGGCCCTTTGGGGCGCCCGAAGAGCGGTGGCATTCTCCCTCCTATGGAGGGAGTCCGCCCAAATGGGGGCCCCATAAAGGGCCATACTCCGCAGTATGCCGGCGTATAGACGCCGGCACCGCCTTGGCCCTCCCATGTTCGGCATGAGCCATGAGAGGGCGTATGTTCAACCTAACCTAACCTTTTTTTTTTTTTTTTTTTTTTTTTTTTTTTTTTTTTTTTTTTTTTTTTTTTTTTGACGCTGTGGTAATGCATTTACGCACCATACCCCGAAGGGCGTGTGTGGGACTCGCCCAGCCGAAGCCGGGAATACCCACTAAACCCACAGCGGCACAACGACATCGCCTGAGTGGCGGGGTCATGGGAAAATGGCACAGCCTAACTACCAATCCCCCGCCGGCGATTCCCGCCTAGGGCGGGCCCACAGTGGTCCCTCCACTCCACAGGGAGGGGCCGGGCTGGGTACGTCTTTTTGTGCGAGAAGACGCAGCAGCCAAGGGTTTTTTAGCGAGGTGTCCTTCCTCTTAGCCCCACTCGTTTGCCCGGAGGCAAACGGGGCCCCCAGCTCCTCTCAATGAGGAGACCGGGTTGCCCGACGGTGACCCGGAGTTCGGGTCACGTCAGCCACCTCGAGTGGTGGCCGACCCGCCGCACGTGTGACCGCCGAAGCGGTCCCCACATCTGGTTTTGGTCCGCGCCGGTAAACCGGTAACCCCCATATCTGGGGGCCGTTCCCCTATCCGCCACCTGGGGACGCGTCCGATGGCAGGCCAGAAACTGCACACGGAATTTGTAACTTATCCTAACTTAACCTAATTAAACCTATCTCCTTTCGTCTCCCGCGTGAACCGACACTAGGAGGAAGATTTGTGACAATGTCATGATGTGGCCATTATGCTGCAATATTTCAATGTTCTTTATGAATTATTCACTGAATGCACTTTTTACTACATAAATCACACGTTTTTATTTAGTAAACGACACTATAAATAATTTAAAAGTTCAATGAAAAATGAGCGTGGCACTCATCTTGGCTTTCCCGCCAAAACTTGTCAAATTATTTAGTCGCCATGCGTATTTTTAGTCGCCATGTTTATAATCGCGTCTAAACTGTCTATGGAATATCTTAATTTGACAGGACTAAACTTAAATGTTATCATCTATCCTTTTCTTATTGAATTAGAACGATAAAGATTCACTTATCTTAAAATTAGTTTAGTTTGTGAACAGAGAATCGGTACCATTGTAATGTTCTAGAACAGGGATGGCGAACCAGTGGCACGCGTGCCGTTGCTGGCACGTAACAAAATAATTTTGGCACGGCATAATATCAAAAATTGCAAAAAATAGCATTGGGCTTCTCCAAGTTGCCTTCCGGGACTGCAGGGTCCCGAGAAATGACACCAGAGATTTAAAATAACAATAGCACGCAATTATAATTATTGGTTATTCCAAAAATCACTAATCCAAAATTTGTTTGTTGCCACGCCATGGCCACATGAATAATTTTTAGTTGGGAAAATGGCACGTAGATGCATAGAGGTTCGCCATCCCTGTTCTAGAACTATGACATTTGGTTTTCTCATAAACTTGCAAAAAACTTAACAACTTTTTTCTGCAAGTTCTTCCCTGAAGCTCTTTACGCAAAATCTAATACCACTCAAACATCCTATACTTTAAACATAAATTGGTTGGGTACCTAATTAGTTACTGTTTTTTTTTATAAATTATAAACTAGCGCTTCACCGCAATCCGGCCTGATGGTAAGCAGTGATGCGATCGTTGATGGTAAAGCGCATTAGTTTATTAAGAGCCCATTCACTCTAGCCTTGAAGACACCCAAATTGTAGTGTGACGGAAACACCGCCGCTGGCAAATAGTTCCAGTCCCTCGATGTACGCGTAAAGAGGAAGCAAAACGCTTCGTCCGGACCGTAGTGGTGAGCGCTTCTCAGACAAGCTTTCCAACAGTTTCTACCTTATTTTAGAGGTATGGAGAACAGAGTTTAAAGTCCAGTCATCCTACATAGAAAAGGAAGGATCCTCCGACCAGACGGGAGTTATGTCTGGCAGGCTCTTGCCCACCGGCTGACGTCGTGAAGTTGTATACATGCTAACAGTAAACTCGACTTGTGAGATACAGCATTTGCGTGACGTCAGTATGACGATTCGTTCGCATGTGGTATTTTAGGTACCTTTACATCAAAATGAGCAAGCGTAATTCATCATCATCAACCTTTTTATCGTCCCGCTGCTGGCCACAGGTCTCCTCTCATACAGAGAAGGATTGAATGTAATCACCACGCCTGTTCAATGCGGGTTTTCGATTTCAGACTTAAAGTTCAGGTTTCCTCAAGATGTTTTCCTTCACCTTTTAATCAGTCATTGGTATCCAAGATATACTGACTTAGAAAGTACATGTAACTTAGAAAAGTTACATTGGTACTTGCCGGACCTGGAATCGAAACCGCACACATATACTTGAGAGGCTGGTGTTTTAACCACTAGCCTACCACGAGATACAAGCGTAATTAAGTCTCGTTTATCCAGGATAGATATGATATAATCTTGGCAATACTCCTAGCACCAGTGGGCAATTAATGAACAAAGTTAGCGGTGCTCCAATGCGGTATAGTGATTTATGCAAAGAGTTTAGCCGCGCTACCACATACCGCTTGCATTCGCTTTCTCACTACATTTACAACTGAACTAGTTCTCCTATCTTGCGGAGTTAGTTCGTTAATACTGAATGAACTCAATACTATGTAAATCGCATTAATACAATTTAAAGTTATATAAAATTCGAAGGCATGTGACATCCATGAAAATATATTGGACCTGTGGGGTGGATTGCTATCTATTCTTTCTCATTGAGAGGCTTGTAATCCAGCAGTGAGAACCTTATGGGGAACAAAACGCAAAGCTATTTGCAGATGTCGCTGATGGCGTTTGACTCATAACAACATTAACTGTCAGTCGTATCTTTATTTATTTATGTTAAGTTTTTTTTTGTTTGACGAGTTTTTTTAGGTAGGTAAAGCGGAGCAATATATTATACATGGACTGTTTCAAGTTAAAAAGGGAGTTTAAAGTCTAGAGGAGCTTCAGTAAAAGGACGAAACGCAGATCTAATTACCAGGCAAATAACAATGCCCAGATTTTAAACTGAATGCAGACTTATTAGTGTTTTAAGTTACATTAATTTTGTATTAGGTTTAATGTTTCTTTAGTTATATTTAAGTAATTATTAATGTACTTATTATTGCCATATTTTGAAAGTTTCAACCCTATTAACCTAAAATTATTATCCAGACTTGAATCGTATGACCGAAATTTTAACTTCGAGGTTCCTCAAGAACAAGAAATTCAAGAGAAAAAAAATGGTTTACCCGAGAAAGCAATAGAGACATCAACATAATCTTTACTGAAATCTATTTATATATTCTGTTCTAAATTGAAATGCATATCTTTAGGGAAAGAGTGATTTCCATTATTATTGCAAGAAATTGTTACACAACGCAGCATATTTTTAATTTTTTTATAAACAACGTAAACTCGAACAAATTACAATAGGGTTTGACAGTTTATTTGGGTCAAACGATATCAGCGCCTCTAGTGGCGAGATTTGTCAGTTTTCTTCCCCATTGCCTGATTATGATAAACAAATGACAATAAGAAAAGAAAATGATTATTTGTGGTAAAGCTGAGACAGAATAAACACTTTATACAAAAAAAAAAAAAAAAAATAGAAACCGCCTTAAAAAAAACACTTAAAGGAAAAAAAACTTATTTTTCATGGCTCTAGAAGTCGGTGGCGAGCTTAACAACAGAAACCTCGAGACACAAGTTAGTCCTCTTCGAGAAAGTTTTTATTTCATGCTGTTCAGTGTCTTAGTCGAAATTCGAAAATTTATTTTTTTTCATCTCATAACAATAGTGGCAGCCATAACCCATGTTAGTTCTCATCAATACGAAAAAAATTCCTATCTCAAAAACTACTCAACCGATTTTAATGAAACTTATAGTATTCCCTAAGTTCTACAATACATAGTAGAACAAAAAAGAATTACTTAAATCGGACTTCTAGTTCCGGAAATATGCGAGCACACATATAAAAACATACTTACATACTTACACTTGAAATTTGACTTTCATACTGCATACATGTGGGTCGAATTTATAACCTCCGTTTTTTGAAGCTTGGATCCAGGACAGATCCCGAGCACAGGTTTTCAGCGACAGCCGGCGTTCACGTGATGACGTCAACCGGTGCAGTATACCTACGAGGAGATGTAAATAAAAATAAAACAAGATATTTTGTTTCATACTATTTATAAAATAGTAACGTTCCGAGATGAACCAAAGTTAGTGAATCGTTAAAATTAAGTGGCAGTGGGCATTGTACATTGCTCGTAGAACCGATGGCTGATGAGGCAGTAAGGTTCTGGAGTGGCGGCCTCGTCTCCGACAAGGTGGACCGGTAACCTGGTGAAGGTCGCAAGAAGCCGATGGATGCGGGCAGCACAAGACCGGCGATGTCACCGTTGCGTGGAAAGCCTTGGGGGAGGCCTTTGTTCAGCAGTGGACCTCTATAGGCTGAAGAAGAAAAAGAAGAACGTTCCGAACAACGTCTCACGCACCACTGGCCTTAGTAGAATTAATCTGCTTAAACACCATCAATTGGCTAATGATGTTATTATATTGTCCGTAATGCAAACTACTAGCTTTAATATTTTTTCTAACACTTCATAATTCAGCATATTATTCATCAAATAACAGATAAATTCTTTTCTATTTTTTTATGTTCTAACTTATAGACAAATACAAAGTTTTACTAATTTCGCGAGTACCCCTGCGTAGTTGGTCCTACTTAGAAATTGTATATTTCGTTTGAATACCTAACAAAGTTTATATAATCATGATAAAATAACGAATAGGTAGCTCTATCAAAGAGAATCATTGATTTCTCATGTTGCTAGGTTTATAAAATGAATTTTGTTTATGAAAATACTATCTAGACAAATTCTTACTTGGCAATAGTATTTGTATCAAATAATCTACTTATTTTTTACGGTAGGCAACATTTTTTTAATCTCACTATTCTTTTTCCCAACGCCATTTTAATTATAAAAGTGTTTTTAAGACGAAGAGGCCTCTGGCATAAAGTCTGCAAAAATATTAAGCCTAGAATTCATGAAAAGTAGGTCGAGCTATAAACTTTAGGTTAGAGATGAAATTCACAGGCTTTTGAAGTTTTGGCATCTTTTATGAGGCGTCATAGAAAAGGTGCGATAGAACGACCACAATTCAGTGCCCATTGGTCCGTACGTTTTTGGGAAATCAATCAAAGAATGTAGACAGACACTTGTAAATCTATACTTTTATACAGCTGAAGACTTTGTTTATTTGGACGCGCTAATCTCAGAAACTGGTTTGAATTGAAAAAAATATGTTTACTTTGGATAGTCCATATATCGAGAAAGACTACATAACTAATAACGCTGCGACCAGTAGGAGCGAAGAATCATTGGAAAGAACTGGAAAATTATTATTCTTCCGTTACGTACCAGACCCGAGTTGACTCAAAGAGATGTCAGCACATCGCATCGTGACGGGGTCCGCGAAGAGCGCTGCCTTCTGGATCAGGGTTGCGGGTTGGTTAAAAAAGAAACCGTGGCCCTGGCCTGCGGGCAAGTGAAGGAACACTGGTGGGTTTTAGTCAGTAAAAGCCTGACAAAACCATACGTTCCACCAAGAGCGGGAGAGGTCATTTGATGATCTCCCATCCGAAATAAAAAAAAAGGCTTCCGTTGCGTGCGCTGCGTAAAGGGTTCATACCTAAAAATATGATATAAAACTTCTTGATGGCGATCATTAAATGTTGTCTGTAAAAGATCGCTCTTAACGATAAGAACGTCCTTTGTGTCACCCTCTATAAAATCTATATATTTATTTCCTATAATTTATGATGGTGTACATTATACACACTTGCATTCTATTCTATTCTATTCATAATAACAGAAATTGGCGTGAAATAGGTCGTGCGCAACAGCTGGTATTTCAATACAAAGTAGCGCTGATAGTACTCAAAGTTATACATACATATTCCAATAGTCTCCCATTTTAGTTTACGATATTTGTTATCAATGGATTCGGTACAATTGTCTAAGTACAATATTCACGATCGTCCTACAATAATGTGGTCAAAATCCTTTTAAATAAAAACATGACCCCATAAATAATGACCATTATAAGCCTATTAAATTGCAATTAATTTCCTCAACTTGAGTACTTAAGTGAGTACACATGCTTCAACTTGACCACTATAACAAATAAAACAGCCTTTTTCACTTAATTAACCTTTTTCTCGACGTTCGCACGGCATGTTTCGTTACATTGCCGTATGAAATTAATTAAAAAAAAAACTCATTTCACTTTGTTCAAATATAATCCTTAAAACTGCAAGTCAGAATTACTTAAATTAATGAATTTTTGGTCGCACGCAGTGAATGAAATAAAAACTAATGCCTATAAATTACTGCAGATAAAAATGTGTCATATTAATTATCATGATTTTCTTTTGTAGACTTACATTGTAGTTACCTATGTTATTTAAAACTTTTCAGAATTAATTGAATATTGTAAAATTTTAATTGCATAATAAACGAGATACGTTACTGAACAGTTTTTTCACTAACATCAACTATATGTAGTTGCAGGCTGTATATCAGCATCAACCTTTTTATCGTCCTACTGCTGGGCACAGGTCTCCTCTCATACAGAGAAGGATTGAGCGTAATCACCACGCTTGCTCAATGCGGGTTGGCGATTCCAGACCTAAAGTCCAGGTTTCCTCAAGATGTTGATGTGTCTGGCTGGGTGTCTATAATTTAGCGCAATTTTCATTCAAACATTTTAGCAAGTTCTAAACTTGCTTAAATGTTTGAATGACGAGGTGTTAATATTATTGCATTAGCTTTTTTGCTTCCTTTTCCTTCCCATACGTCTCCACCGGAATTTTCATATCCTATTTCAGCTCTACAGCAGTTTGTCTAATCCTAAAACCCCATCTTATCATAAAGAACGTTTCAAGTTCCTTCATGACACACATAATAAATATCTGAGGTCATCGGAAAACCTGATATTAGACATGTCGATGTATTTCACTAGTTTTTACGATAAATCCTTTACTGTAAAAGCAGTTCGGCTATGGAATGACTTGCCCGTGTCCGTGAGGCGTGCTCAAACTCTGTCCACTTTTAAAACCATGAAAAAAAGCACTTCCACACCTCTGTTTTTAAACATGTCATTATATTTTATTTGCTCTTGTATGAAGTTTATTAGTTAGATGTATATATTTATTAGACTAGTATGTATTTATTATATAATCTATGTAAATAGTAGGTACACTGTAGACTACCTACATTATTTCTCTCTCCTTCCCGTTACTATTCCATTCAAAGGTTTTCTGTAAAAGATCGCTCTTAGCGATAAGACCGCCCATTGTGTCACCCTTTGTAAAATCTTTATATTTATGTTTCTGTAATCTATATGGTGTACATAATAAAGAGTATTCTATTCTATTTTGTTAAGTAAATGTCAGTACTAGTTTAGTCGGAAATATGTAAATTCATTCAATCAATATAAACGTAAAGGACTCGCTTTGTTCGATTCCCCCCAGTACCCTGAAAGGGTCATCAGCCCTACACAGTACCAACAAACATAAATTGAATATGTAGGTATACTTATCGAATACAGTAAGTACGATGTTCTTGTTACACAGCCAGAGATGTTATGTATTTTTTACAATCAGAGAAACCTTAATTTAACCTTAGTCTAACTGCAATGCTTCGATTTCGCCTTCGGGTTGTGGAGGTCAGACGGCAGTCGCTTCACGCAAAAAGTCGAAGTTTAGCCAAAATCAGCAGTTAGACTGGTAAAGCGGACCCCAGACTCCAAAGCTGAAAAAGCTGCAGATGCGACTGGGATTAACACTGAGATGATGATGAGAGAAACATTAATTTATGTATTTATATTAAGCAGGGCACTCCAACGATATAACCAATCTCAAGTCTTCAGTTCTGTGTAAATACATTACTTATAGTAATGTACGACATTCTTAAAAAATATATAAAACTAAAAAAATACATATAAAATTACTAACTTTAGATAGACAAATTTTCAATGTGATATAATATATTGGCAATAAAAGTGTTTTGATTTCAAGCTGTATTCTGTTCGGTTTAGTCGCTGAAGGGCGAGAGGTACTTACCCGCTGTGGGCGCCGCCGGTCGCCGATTCCCTCACGGACCGATTTTCATAATAAAACCATCTCGCTAAATGGACCCGCAGCAAATGTCGTCATTTCGCGCTCTCCCATAGCCCCTGCCAATTTGTTTTATACATTTTTTTCTTATTCTCCGCGGACAAATCATTGATTTTCGTCTAAGCTAAGTTTACGCTGAAATTATTCTTTCATTCGTATTTGTAATTAGTTTCCTTAAAAAAGCGTTGCTTTTATAGTATCTTCGTACATTTGTACATTACATACAACATTAACATTGGAACATTACAGAATGCTATTTAGCATTCTGTAATGTTCCTCTTCTAATCTTGATATACCAAAGCCAATGCTTTAAGGAAAATAACAAAATATCTCCACTTTAACCAAAACAAGGACTTAAGGAAAATTTTCCCCAAAAATCCGTGATCGTTATTCTGTTTCAAACATATCGGCTTAAAATTAGATACAGGAAATCCTTGTTTGAGCCAAGTTACCTGTCAGATGGGGGATAAAAGAAAGTGTTGCGTATCCGGGTCGTCGCTGTGAAGCGTCCTCAAGCGAGGCGGCCGCTGGCACAAAGAACTAAGGTTCCGTTATCTTTAACTTCTGACAGCTTATGTAATGTCGTCATATTGTACATGTGTATTGTTATTATAAACAAGTTTGGCTAACTAAAAGAATAAGATATTTTTATGTTTATTAAAAAAGTTTTTAAATAAGTTCCGGCATGATGTCTGGTGAAGCCGTACGGAGGACGGGTATGAGCAGTTATGTTGCGATGTGTGTTAAAACGATTTAAGGTAATTAATTCATACCACTGTAAGACTTTAAATATTCATTACATTGGATTAACAATATATGTGTAGCGTTATTTTTATAGTAATCTTCAATCTGCCAACACTATAACTTGCTGTATTCAACAACTCCTTTACAATTCAAAAAAGAAGAAATTGGAATGATTTCCATAAGAGCTTTCGAAGGGTACTTTTTAAACCATTTACATTTAAGAAATCATATTATAAAGTCTTATTCGTACCTTTTTCCATTAAAAGAGATACAAATGTACAAGAAAGTCGTATATCATCCATTTATAGCAATCATATATTTGTTTACATTTATTTTGGCTCGTACTCGTAAATAATAAAAATCCTTGTTTATACCCAGAAAAATCGCACTCGCCCGAAGCAGGAAATATTACAACAGATAAGAACGTAAATGTTTTATAAAAAATTTAAAAGTATAATTAATACTTTAATTAAAACCCAACTGGGCAAAGTTAATTAAATCACAGATAAGTTATGGTCGCAATGTGGAATATTTACAAATTTTAATGATGGTTTGTGCAAAGTGTAAAACAATGTTTTGTGCAAAGGTTTCAAATAGTAGTTGAATGTTTTGCATGAATATTTTAGCTCACGTCCTTTTGTTTGTCGAATCCATTATTAAAATTACTTGTTTATATTTTAGGTTGACTCTTTTATGGAGCCTTTAAGCCTAGCCTGGATTCTTTGCTAGGCAAGATATAATTGAGACTAGTTACACAATATTAGGTTCACTAATAGTGTAAATAGATAATCATATTCTGCATTTTATTACATATCGACGCTTGAAAAGCAATCATATCTAAGCGACAAAAATTCGTAAATTGTGTTATATACACCATTCGAACCCCCAGATTTTTCAGAGTCGTTTGGTGTATATAACTCAATTTACGAATTTTTGTCGCTTAGATATGATTGCCTTTCAAGCGTCGATATAAGATACTAAATACTACATGGGCTGTGAGTAATTTTTTGTATAGTTTTATGCTATATTTAATATAAAAAGGTGTAGTTTTGCTTTCTCGTCAAATTTTATTAAAGGCACTGCATAAACAAATTAAATTACGATACCTGGAAACTAATTAATACACACTTAATTTGTTTTTAAGTGTGATTGTGGCCCCAATTGATCTTTTCCTTTTTATATAAGTTATAAAAATCAAATATGTCCGCGCTTGACATAAATTGACGTATTTTAGTAGCTATAAGTATTTTAATAGTGTCTAAAATATCTAAGGATTATCTTAATTTGACAAAATTAATGTTTTATCTTTTGTCATTGTTTTCAATAAAATAGAAAGAAAAAGATATATTGAGCATAAATTTCATTTAGTAAGAGAAAATGAAATCGGCGCCAGTATTTCAGAATAAACCGCGTTCAAAAATAGAACCGCAGCGTTATGTATGCGGTAGACAGAGTCGCATGACTATGTCGTGGTGTGCGCGCGTGTCTATGACATACGGGTCTCACACATTCTGATTTCGAAAATTTTGAACCGTGTCGAGAATCAGAAGCATAGTTACCTTCCTGAATTTGACGAGGGTGTAACGTAAAACTATCACTCAAACTAATTAAATTAAATTAATATTTCACAACCGGCTTCGTAACGTTAATTTGGTTTAGAAGTAGTATTTTGATTGCAATTGACAGAATTCGCCTTTCTTCTATAGGTATAGAAGATATTATATCTACTGAACCTGAGGTACGTAACCGAAAGCAAAAGTAATGCAAACGTGGTTTTAGTTTTGAATGAAATATTCAAATCCACGAGAATCTATTTTTGTAAATTAAAGCAACGAGTGCTACCGTCTCTGGCATATATAGAACCGTAATAGTGACTAAGTATCTCCTAAACAGATATGATCGTTCCTTATCAGCACCTTTGTACAATGTAGATAGCGATGTTAAAATGTGAGTCCTGAATCAGCATCTTAATTGCGTAACACACTATTAATAACAATTTGCATCATTTAGGACTATATTACTAATTCATTGCTCTATACGATAAGTAAAGAAAACCCCGTCCGACCCAAAAGGATAATAAATGTTAGGTATACACATAATCAAATAAAATATGAAATTTTACGTAATCATCATACTAATCTTCTTCTTCCTCAGCCTATAAATGTCCACTGCTGGACAAAGGCCTCTCCCAAGGCTTTCCACGATGACCGGTCTTGTGCTGCCCGCATCCATCGGCTTCCCGCGACCTTCACCAGGTCATCGGTCCACCTTGTTGGGGGTCTCCCTACGCTGCGTCTTCCAGTATGTGGCCGCCACTCCAGAACCTTGCTGCCCCATCGGCCATCGGTTCTACGAGCAATGTGCCCTGCCCACTGCCACTTAAGTTTAGCGACTCGCAGAGCTATGTCGGTGACTTTGGTTCTTCTGCGGATCTCCTCATTTCTGATTCGATCACGCAGAGAAACTCCTAGCATAGCTCTTTCCATTGCCCTTTGTGTGACTCTGAGCCTTCGTATGAGGCCCATTGTGAGCGACCACGTTTCAGTTCCGTAAGTCATCACTGGCAACACACACTGGTCAAAGACTTTAGTCTTGAGACACTGTGGTATCTTGGACGACGAGAAGATGTAGCGTAGCTTCCCGAACGCTGCCCAACCGAGCTGGATTTGCCGAGACACCTCTTTCTCGAAGTTGGACCTACCTAGTTGGACTTTCTGTCCCAGGTATATATACTCGTCAACAACTTCGAGTGCAGAGCAACCAACTACAATTGGAGTGGGTGCGACATGAGAGTTCGACATGATCTTCGTCTTATCCATGTTCATTTTAGACCCACTTGTTGGGAAGCTCTGCTGAGGTCATTGAGCATTTTGCCCAAGTCTTCCAGGGTCTCAGCCATGACCACGATATCATCTGCGAAACGGAGATTAGTGATGTACTCGCCGTTGATGTTGATGCCAAGTCCTTTCCAGTCCAGGAGCTTGAAGACATCTTCCAACGCAGCAGTGAACAATTTAGGAGATATGACATCTCCTTGTCTCAATCATACTAATGAATTCTTCAAAATCAATCTTTTTTCCGCGAATTAATTCCAAGTTTCCCAAAATTTGGTATTTAAAAAAAAGTGACAACACCATTTGTGTTGGAGCGAATAGCGATGCTACCACGTGCCGCCTGCCCTGCCCCCCTTCACCGCGCATGTATGCCTAACGTGTTGCCTACTGCACATGCATTAAGTTACTTCGCTTTTTACATGCTTTTTATTAGCTTCACTTGTATGTTTGCTTGCTTGCTTGTTTGTTTGTTTGTCCGTCTCTAACTCTTTGGACTACGAGTGAGCGGCTCATTATTGTAAAATGTCCCACCGTTTTCAATACGTTCGTTCGTTCGTTTTTTTTATGAATATTGAACTAAAAGTTGAAATTAAATATAGTTTATAAAACTAAAAAAACATGCTTTTAAAAATATCAAACTAAAAAGTTAAAAATAATTTTTAAAAAAGCGTGAGGCCCTTACTATACAAAAATTATGGCACAAAGCGCCTCACGCTTTTTTAAAAATTATTTTTAACTTTTTGTTTGATATTTTTAAAAGCATGTTTTTTTAGTTTTTTATTCGAAATAGTATTTATTTTTTTAGGGGTTTTTTTTAAGTTTTGCTCGACTTTGTAGGCATTATTAGAATCAGTTATCGATACCTAACAATACCTTTACGGGTGGACAGGGTTTTCTTTACATATTGTTTAATCGAACTGTTTTTGCTCAACAACGCAAACAACGCTATCAATGTTGTTGAACTTTTAAAATGACACCTATTTCTACTGATAGTCTGTTACATAATTACCCCGAGGGAACCATTTTCTTCTCGAGTCGTAATCGTAAATGCAAGCATGCAATTTTATGGCAAAAACATGGGCAGCAATTTTCTGGGGTCTTACTAAGACGGGTTTAAACCATCATTAAACCGTAGTGAAATAGCGCAATTTAACCTCTATAGCTCCATCTTTGTTTCACACTGGAACCATGATAGTATTAACACGTCATAGTAACCCTCCTGTACTACGCCGTGTAACCAGCATGTTACGTGGGTAACAAATGTCTTGCCATTGCCTCTCCGCCCGGCCGGAATAAGCGAGGTAGACCAAAGAAGTGCTGGCTTGACGTTGTAAGAGATGACATGCGTGCCAACAATCTCACACCACGGAACGCCAGAGATCGTGCGAAATGGAGGCGTATAAGTAGGAAAGCGGAGCCCGGGCTCCAACGCCAAAGCCGCGGATGCAATCAGGATTATACGCTGAGATGATGATGATGATGAGTAACCTTCCTGTACTCAACCATTCTGACGACAATTCTTTTACAAAACTATTATATTTTTGTGACAGTTTATTTGCGGCCAACTATGTGTGTCTAAATGTTGTTTTTCTACCTTTATCTACGTACATGTCAGTAGACTAAAGCTAATCCATTTGTGTAATGGACAGCTCTGGCAGCAGTATGAAAGGGGAGGACAAAACTCTCTGTCAATACATGACCGGTAGACCGTTAACTGTTGCGATGTATCTGTGTTTATTTTATACATAGTTTCCGACGTTTTTGTATCGCATACAAAACCGCAGCCATTTTATGAGGTTCAGCGACAGATTGCCGCTTTAAGGGCGGAACTCAACTATGAATTATTCACGACTGCGTGAAGGGTTGAGACATAGAAATAAAATTTTGCTGAAAGCATCATCTCGTAATTCTGTACGTGCTTCTAGATAACATAGTAAAAAGATTAATAGCTACTTTGGTAGCGGTTATAACAACTTTTACGTTAGGAATGGTACGTTTTACAAATCTTGGGCAAAATGATTTTATCTGAGCAGGTTCTATGTAGCTTACTTTTATTATTACAGTTCGCAACGAACTTATTATATGGATTTTTGGGAGGGAAATTATCAAATGACTTTCCCCCACCCTGGACAGCGCGGCATTGCGTGTCGGACTTTTACTGACTAAAACACACCCGTGTTCCTTCATTTGCCTGTGCCACGGTCACGATAATATCTCTTTCAAACAACCCGACATACTTATTAGATGCCTCATAAAAGTAATCAACTAATTTTATAAGCAGTTTGCATCGATCATAGAGCGTACGTTATTATATTACCTCATTGATAAAATATTAAACTAAGGTAGATATGCACAGAACAGATGAATTAACTGTTTCGTGTAGATATGTCACTAGCGCACTAAAAATGAAGCATACAAAAGGAAGTAAGTCCTGTATCTCGCTTTAGTCACTCTCGATACACTCGTAAAAACAAACGACAAACACTAACAGCGCAAACGACTAACACTAGCCATCTTTTTCTTCTCTATGCTTTAGATTGCGCTCCATCTCACTCACACTGTACCAATGTATGCCGAATAAAAATATGCACGTGTGCTGCTGCTGTGTTCGGCACATTTTTTTTGGTCAGTTTGTTAGAATATATCGTATATGTTTAATATTTTATCAATGTATTACCTACTAAGTAAGAAAACAGTGAATTAATGTCACTTCTATTTATCGCTTCGGGGGACACATATACAACGTTATTTCTTTTTATGCGAAACCTAAATATATGTAGTTTGTTCAGAATAAGCAACTGAATCGATTCCAATCATTTTTACACAATGTTATATTTTTTCCCAAATACATTTAGAAATTAAATTTAGAGTAGTTACCGAGCGGTTACGATTGAACATAGTACTTGCGCCGAGCGCCACAGCTGACGCCAGAGTTCAACGAACCGCGCTTGCCCGCCCGTGTGTGGCTTTGACCATATTTTTGTTGGGACAACCAAGTAGAATAGCAAGTTCATAACTTTTTGGTTTTTTAATATATCTTTTTGATATTTTGTACATAGATTGTTTACTTAAAACACACGTGTTTCAGGTTTCTCATAAACCAAAAATGATGCTATATATACCATACATCATACTTTGTCATACTTATATTTAATTATGTTATTTATCATACTTTGTCTATATATCAAAAGCGTTACAGGAATCCAAAGTTTCATATATTTTAGTGAGCTAAATGTACAGAGGCATTTTAAGACTACGACTTCCAAATTGAGACATGCTCATATTTTGGGGAGTCGGCAGCGGTCGGCCATTTTAAATATCGGACCTATGCATATACATATCACCGCCTCATTGTTTAACTTTTACACATAATAAATTTACCACCTAATTAACACGTCTTTTTTTTATAAATTACTAGCTTTCCGCCCGCGGCTTCGCCCGCGTGGAGTTCGGTTATATCGCGCTTTTTAGATTTCCCTCGGGAACATCAATTTTTCCAGGATAAAAGGTAGCCTATGTTCTTTCCCGGGGTCTAAAGATTGTCTGTGCCAAATTTCATCAAAATCGGTTGAGAGGTTTAAGCGGGAAAGCGTAACAGACAGACAGACAGACAGACAGAGTTACTTTCGCATTTATAATATTAGTATGGATAAACTAGCGCCTGACCGCAATCCCGCCTGATGGTAAGTAGTGACGCAATCGATGATGGTAAAGCGCACTAGTTTATTAAGAGCCTATTCACTCTAGCCTAGAAGACACTCAAATTGTAGTCCCACGGAAACACCACCACTGGCAAATTGTTCCAGTCCCTCGATGTACGCGGTATGAAAGAGGAGGCAAAATACGTCTACTAAAATGATTATGTACATTTACTTGTTTATCTATGACGTAAACCTAACTATTTTAGATATATATTTATGTATACCCTCGCAGCCGAGTTCGGTTTGTCAACAGAGGAAAGTTTAATTAAAAACTATCACGGTATAAAAACATTTCGCTGCGTCACATTTTCACACGTGTTTTTAATAATTAAAAGCGGAGTTTTGTGCAATAAACTGCCTTGTTGGTCTAATGGTTGCTACCACTGCGTTACTGGTGAGATTAAGATCTTGGATTCGATTACCAGATCGGTTTGCTATTGGGTTTTTAAATGATGAATTTTTCGGAGTGGCGCAGAGTTTATTGGTGCCGCGGGTTCCAAAGAGATACCGTGACCTGTGGTGCACAGGCAAGTGAAGGAATACGGATGGGTTTTTAATTAAGTCAGATAAAAACTGACACATCCTTCTGCCCTGCCCAAAGCGGGAGAGGTCATTTGATGAGATCTCATCCAAAAAAGAGTCTAAATTGGTACCTAGTTGATAGCAATATATAGAACAACAAAACATATAATATATCGCCCTCCGTGACGCAGCGGTCAACACACCTGCTTGCGACGTGGAGGCCCCGGGTTCGATTCCCGGCCAGGTCATGATGGAAAACGATCTTTTCCTGATTGGCCTGGGTCTTGAATTTGTATCTATATATGTATCTACATACTAGACTTATTAGGACAGCCTCCGTGGCGTAGCGGTAGCGGACGCGGCTGCTGCGCAAGGTGCCGCGGGTTCAATCCCCGCACAGTGCAAATATTTGTATGCATGAATATGAATATTTGCACTGGTCTGGTCGTGCCTCGGAAAGCACGTTAAGCCGTTGGTCCCGGTTGCCATACGAACATCTAGTGGCAGTCGTTACGGGTTGTTGGAGCCCTCAAAAGTCCAACAATTGGTCTAACTGCAATGCTTCGATGTCGCCTTCGGGTTGTGGAAGTCAGACGGCAGTCGTTTCACGGAAAATGTTGAAGTTTAGCCATATCAGCAGTTGGACTGGTAAAGCGGATCCCAGACTCCTAAGCTGAAAAGGCTTCGGACGCGACTAGGATTAACGCTGGGATGATGATGATGTATCTATTATAAATATAGTATCGTTGAGTTAGTATCCCATAACACAAGTCTCGAACTTACTTTGGGGCTAGCTCAATCTGTGTGATTTGTCCGTATATATATTTATATTATCCATACTAATATTTATAAATGCGAAAGTAACTCTGTCTATCTGTTATGCTTTCCCGCTTAAACCTCTCAACCGATTTTGATGAAATTTGGCACAGACAATCTTTAGACCATGAGGAAGGACATAGGCTACCTTTTATTGAAAGCGCGATGTAACCGAAATCCACGCGGGCGAAGCCGCGGGCGGAAAGCTAGTTTATTATATGAGAGAGTGAGGGGGAATTGCATACTTAATTCCCCCATCTCCGTTCCATCATCGCACGACCCGTCGTACAGCGAGTGTCCCCACTTACGTTGTTGAGACCACTACGATCCGGACGAAGCGTTTCGCCTCGTCTTTTAAATCGTGGGCATCGAGGGACTGGAACAATTAGCCAGCGGCGGTGTGCGTCTGACAATAATTTAAGCGTCTTTTAGGCTAAAGTGAATATGCTCTCAATAAACTAGGGCACTTTACCATCAGCGATAGCATCACTGCTTACCACCAGGCGAGACTGCGGTCAAGCATTAATTTATAAAGAAATCAGAAATCGCCAACATGCATTGAGCAAGCGTGGTGATTACGCTCAATCCTTCTCTGTATAAGAGGATACCTGTGCCCAGCAGTGGGACGATAAAAAGGTTGATGCTGATGATGATGATGATTATGATTAATATATAAACCTAGAAAAAAAAAAAACATTTGAAAAGTGTGTTACTCAGTCAGTCTTATATTATTTTCTAGAATGTTACAATTATATACAGGGTGTATCTGACATCGTAACACGAACTTCGCGAAAAGGCTAGACCGCATGCCACTAATAAAATTATGATAGTCATTTATGTCGTTAATGAACGGTTACAGAATACACACTGTTTAAAAAAAAGTGTTCGGCTCGGCATTTGAACGTTGTAAGTGTGCCGCCGTGCGAGTTTGTAGGTATAACGTTGATCCCTGATGTGAACTCTTTTAAATCAGCTGATAAGATCGTTTTCGGGTTTTGTTTTCGTTGCGCTTTTTTTATGTAATTAGCGAATAATTTAATTTTGACTTTAAAATCTTATTGGGTTATAAAAGTATAGCAATTGTGAATGGTCTGAAGTGAAAAAAACTTACATTTCTTTTTTTTTAATCATGAATAAGCCGACGAAAAATTCCACCATTGGGGGTTCAGAATCATGTACTGGATCCATGGTACTCGTTTGTGCGTCGATATCAGATACACCCTTTATTAGATAATTAGCAAAACCCATTAGTGCGTAAAATAAATTATAATTTGTTTTAAGGTTAGAATGAAATCGCGAAATCCCCAGACCATACCTACTGAATTACAGGAATTTTCCACGCTTGTATACAAACAGTATTTTGGTTGTGTACCTGCTAATGAGCATTTGTGTTTAAAAATATTTCACTTCTATCCGATCTTCTCTTATGAAATCTTTATGTAAGTATCTGTTATACATTCTAGAGAGAGGTTGATGTAGGTACTTCGATAGATTGTTACTTGTACAAAAGATAAAATTAACTAATTTCGTGTATCAAAAACAATCAAGAGTGTGACTTTGAAGGATGTACCACAGCTGTCACATAATTTATTTATTCAGAGTGATTGATAAAGCTCACCCATAAAACAATAGGTTCCAGTAATACTTTACTTTACCTTACTTTGAAATCATAAATTATGGAGCTAGGAAAATGTACGCGTCGACCGTCTCAAGGGCGTTTGACAGAAATAGATCACCAATAGGCCGTGGGAACCGATTGCATTCAGGGAACCTAAGCATTGTCGTGGTGGCCTAGTGGTTAAAACACTAGCCTCTCAAGTATTAGTGTGCAGGTTCGATTCCTGGTCAGGCAAGTACCTATGTAGCTTTTCTAAGTTAAATGTACTTTCTAAGTATATCTTGGACCCCAATGACTGATTAGGAGGTAAAGGAAAATATCTTGAGGAAACCTGGACTTGTAAGTCTGAAATCGCCAACCCGTATTGAGCAAGCGTGGTGATTAAGCTCAATCCTTATATATATGTGGAAGCTTGTAATTAGCAATTTGTGTTGTAAATAATGAAATTTATTGTAATATTAGTCTGTAAGCTTTCTGTAATAGTAAAATAAATAAATATAAGATGCCTATGCCCAGCAGTGGGACGATAAAAAGGTTGATTATGATGATGATGATGATGATGGTGCATCGGACAGGCCCCCGGCCGGCAACAACAAAACCGTACAATGTAGGTCTTACACTTACCTTCCTATCGTATTAGCCTCGAAAACGTGTTAAATTTATTATTAGTTAGCGGCAACCGTTCGCCTACACGCGATATTAAGCGCAGAGACAAACAACTTGCTTAAATTCCTTTTTGTTTTCCAAATTTAGTCTGCAATAGACATGAAAAGTGATTTCTGTCTTGCCTTATGTAAATGCCAAAACCGCACGCAGTTTGAAATACAACTGAGTATAAGAAATATTAAGTTATTTTTTCAATGTCACCAATTGCCGTGTATGAATCAAGAATGAGGTGAACGAATTAATTCGCTTAGTATTTCTGTTCCAAAAATATGCGGAACGGTTTGAATATGGCTTAATATTAGCATATCAATCAAAATTTCGTAAAATAACGTAAATTAAACGCTTATCCCTTGCTAATAGCGGTAGGAATGTAAGGTTTTTTTTTTTAAATAATTATAAACTAGCGCTTAACTGCAATCCCGCCTGATGGTAAGCAGTGATGCAAACGTTGATGGTAAAGCGCACTAGTTTATTAAGCCCATACACTTAAAAAAACCTTAGTAAATAGGAAGTCGGCAGTTGAGCGAGGTGGTGCAATGTTAGACCCAATAACACTACCAACGACGCTGCGCCAGAGGGAGATTGATGTGGAGACCCTCCACGACCAAACTCCCGGCATAACAACATTTGACGCATTGTACCCGGCACACATCGCAACATAACTGCTCAGACTCGTCCTCCGTACGGCTTCACCAGACATCATGCCGGAACACGACGAATCGCTTGGCGGCTGGTGGTAACTTCTGCCGGCAGCCGATGTTATGGCCTACCACCGAGGCCATAACATCGGCCATTGTATTGGCCTTGGGGGTTGCTATGTTGGCTTGCAGGCTATAGGCATTCATCACGTTATCTCCACGGCTAGGCTTTCATAGCAGCTGAGTTATGTAATGCTAAAGGGAGATGTCACGCAGGCACGCACGCTTACCGAACAACTATTTTCAGCGAAGCTAATGTGTCCAGATGGCTGACTTTTTGTGGAATTGTTGGAAACTAAGTTATACCATTGAGTACCGTACGGCTGAATTTTTTGTTGTATGAATTTTATTTATGCGGGAGAATTGGAGCGTTATTTAGTTCTTTTCCGATAACGAAATTAGATTGATTTTCGCAATGTTAATTACTCTGTTTTTTTATTAAAGCATGGAAAAGTTATAACTAAAACAAACAAAGCAAAAATGAAACAATATTTGACAGAAATCCAATTAAAAGTCTTCGTGTTTAGACTTTTAGTTTATAACTTAGATATTTTGCTACAAAAATAAACACTAAGGAACTTCCATTTGTATACTTCAAACTTGTTCATTAAAAAAAATCTCTGCCGGAATCCCTTTAAGCAATTAACTAAAGGTAAATAAATATACACATCACTTCAGTTGCAATGCTACGATACAGTTGTACTTTTTAATTTGGCAACGTTATAATATAACGTTACTAAATTGAAGAGTACAGCTATGATGTATAATGTCAAGTGAAGTGACTGATATTACATTTAGTCCCTTATCCAAATCACGTAATGTTTTCGTTTACCTTTAGTTAATTACCTAAAGCTATGAATTATGTTTGCAGATTTCGTTTTTGTTCAGAAAATCGATTAGCGTCAAGGTTCGTAATTCCCAGTTATCTTGCCTATTTTGGTAGAGACACCAGAGGGGTAACTTTCGTAGTTTAAAGAGCGCTGATAGTGTATGAGGGGCAAATCGTGTAGTTTTAAAAATCGCCCAAGTGCGAGTTGGACTCGCAGACGAAGGGTTCCTTACCATTATTTTAAAAAAAGGCAAAATAACCACGTTTATTGTATGGGAGCCCCCCTTCAATATTTATTTTAATTTAATTTTAATATATAACCAAATATTCTATGAACATTTCTCTGTATTTCCGTTATTAAGATGGAGCAAAAAACGGCAAAATATCACGTTTGTTGTATGGGAGCTCCCCTTAAATATTTTATTTTTAGTATTTGTTGTTATAGCGGCAACAGAAATACATAATCTCTGAAAATTTCAACTGTCTAGCTATTGCGGTTCATGAGATACAGTTTGGTGACAGACGGACAGCGAAGTCTCATGAATAGTGTTCCGTTTTACCTTTTAGGTACGGAACCCTAAAAACGTTGACATATTGGTCTTAGTCTCATTCTGTCAAAAACACTGTTAATATTTCTACATTATGACAAGTTTATGACATTTTATTTCAGTGGCGATAAGATACAAATGTACATTATATGATAAATGTAGGTATACAGTGCTTTAAACAAATGCACAATCTACTACGTTTCACTAAGTTACTTAGGATTTAAGATACACAGTTGGAAAGATTGTACTGGCATACAATGGTAAGTAAGGCGAAAAACAAATGTCAAAAAAGTACCAAGTTTTTTGACAATTGTTTTTTGCCTAGATCAGACTGCAACTGTGTTATTAATTACGAGAATAAGTCTTTTGGTTCCGTTATGTATGTATTAAATAAGTTTCATATCAAAATTAAAATTTCCACGGAGCCATGATTTACGGAATCAATTACTATAAAGTGCGTATGTTTGTATGTCTGTCTGTATGTATGTGCCCGAAGTTGCTCAAAACCCTCACCGCAGTCACCACTATAGATAATCATATAGATCTGGATGCGCTGAGTTAAAAAAAAAAAAACAAAAAAAAAACCAAGCAAAGAATTTTGTTTTTGTCTCGGTCCTTAAACTTATTTGGTGTATTATTTGATCGATATTGGAAATCATGAGCTTTTATAAGGAACTGAGGAAGATAAGATTTTGTCTACTCCTCCGAATTTAACAGCTAGCAAAACGCCGCGAACATGATGAGTAATAAGTACTCGTAAACATGATAGATTTTTTAAAAATCATTTTAAACTAGTGCTTGACTGCAATCCCGCCTGATGGTAAGCAGTACTACTGCAATCGTTGATGGTAAAGCGCGCTAGTTAATTAAGCCTATTCACTTAAAAAAAGTTGTCGTCATGGTGGCCTAGTGGTTAAAACACCAGCCTCTCAAGTATGAGTGCGCGGGATCGATTCCAGGTCAGGCAAGTACCAAGGTAACTTTCCTGAAGTTATATGTACTTTCTAAGTACATCTTGGACACTAGTGACTGAAAGTGAAGGAAAACATCTTGAGGAAACCTGACTTTATAAGTCAGAAACCGCCAACCCGCATTGAGCAAGCGTGGTGATTACGCTCAATCCTTCTTTGTATGAGAGGAGACCTGTGCCCAGCAGTGGGACGATAAAAAGGTTGATGATGATGATGATGACTTAAAAAAACTTAGTGAATAGGAAGGAAGACGGCAGTTGAGCGAGGTGATGCAATGTTAAACCCAACAGCACGACCAACGATGCTGCGCCAGAGGGAGACTGATCTGGAGACCCTCCACGACCAAACTCCCGACACAATAACATTTGGTGCATCCTACCCGGCACACATCGCAACACCATTGCTAAGCCCCGTCCTCCGTACGGCTTCACCAGACATCATGCCGGAACATGACGAATCGCTTGGCAGCAAGACTATGAGATAAAAAAGATAACCTGTCAATTTATTAATTGTCGACCGCGGCTAACGTTGAACTTTTTTTTTCTTTTGTTGGGATGGGAAATCATCAAATGGCTTCTCCCGCTCTGGGCAGAGCGGAAGGGCGTGTTAGACTTTTACTGACTAAAACCCACCCGTGTTTCTTCACTTGCCTGTGCGACGGCCAGGGCCACGGTTTCTTGTTTAACCAACCTGCAACCCTGAGCAAGGAGGCATCGGTCTTCGTGGACCCCGTCACGACGTGCTGACATCACTTTGAGGCGCGCGTGAGACACGACGCGCCGTCGACTCGGGCCTGGTCCTTACCAAGTGGCGAGCTGCCCATTGCGCACCGCCTGCAGGCCCGCGCCTACTGTGGTTGGGAGTTTAGTGTCATCTCCCGACCAGGGCGTCTCCTGCGGCGGCTAGTGGCGTGAGGTCGCTGGGATTCCCGTTGCCTCACGCGCTCCGCCTCCTCCTTTGCCAGCATCACTGCTTTGCAGAAGGAGGTGACGGCCTGAACCACGGAATAGTTAATATTACTTTGTCTGTTCTGTGGCCTGAACGTTGAACTTCCAGTGTGAATTGAGAATGTGTATCCTGTTTAGATAATTATCCAACTTATGGTATTGATGTAAAATTATTTCTTATACAGGATGTATCTGACATCGTAACGCAAACGTCGCGAAAGGGCTAGACCGAATGCCATTTATAAAATTACTAGCTTTCCGCCCGCGGCTTCGGTTTTATCGCGCTTTTTAGATTTCTCAGTGTTTCTCTACTACATTATGCATTTATTATACATAAAAACCTTCCTTAAGAATCACTCTATCTATTAAAAAAAAACCGCGTCAAAATCCGTTGCGTAGTTTTAAATATCTAAGCATACATACGGACATACAGCGAAAGCGACTTTGTTTTATACTATGTATTGATGATGTGATTTATGTCGTTAATGAGCGGTTAGAGAAATCACAGCGTTTAAAAAAGTGTCGGCTCGGCCTTTGAACCTTGCAAGCGTGCCGCCGCACATGTTTGTAGGTATGACGTTGACGCCTGACGTGAACTCTAATAAATCAGCTAATAGGATAGTATTTCGAGTTTTGTCCACATTTAGCTTTTTCGTGTAATTAGCGAATTAATTAACTTTTACATTAAAATCTTATCTACTACTAATATATAAAGCTGAAGAGTTTGTTTGTTTGTTTGAACGCGCTGATCTCAGGAACTTCTGGTCTGCTTTGAAAAAATCTTTTTGCATTGGATAGCCCATTAATCCAGGCAGGCTGCGACCAATAGGAGTGGAGCATAACTAACTTCACGCGAACAAAGTCGCTGGCGGCCGCTAGTAGGGTTATAAAAGTAAAGTAATTATGAACGGTCTAAAGTGAAAAAAAAATCCTTTTTTTAAATCAGGAAAAAGTCGACGAAAAAATCCACCCCTGTGGGGTTCAGAATCATGTAGGATTCACGGTACTCGTTTGTGCGTCGATATCAGATACGCTCTTTATATAATTAAAAATAGATATTTCAATTAACTGCACTGCTTACGGTTGTGGACCACAAAAAAAAAATGAGTATGAAAGAATGGAAAAAAAATGTTTTTGTTTTATTGTGTTAATTATTATTATTTTTTCGCTAAACTTAAGGTGGGACGCCCTCAGACTAGGTGAAGAGACGATCTTCGCAGGATGGCTGGTGATCGACTGATGATGATGATTTTATTTTTTGGATTGCAGCGGAAGCACTAGTAAGTGTCGATGGGTGGGCGTTTTGCGGGACTGTCTTATGTAATATTGGTTTTTAAAAAAAATGATGATTCTCAGCCTAATTTAAATAAATGACTTTTGATTTTGATAATCATGTTGAGATACCCGTCATGCTTAAGGAGCTCCGCTAGCTAATTTATTTGTCTACGCGTATATATACAAAGGTTTCCAGAGAATGCATAAACATTTATGGATTTCTGGTATAAAATGTTACGTTTTACGACTTACTTATAAGATACAGTTACTTTGAGAATATTTAATTGGAATTCCCTTTTCGATATCCAGCTACAAATGAGTCCTAAATAACAGTGAAACAACTCATTTTTTGTTTTATCAAAAACATGATGCCTGTGAGAATATACTTAAAAATAAGTAATATGACGTCAGGGCACGTATTTCCGCAGCTTGGGCGAAATGGCGTGAGGTGAATTTGTGACCCCAAAATGCCGGTCAAGCTTAAGGGGCAGGTCTATAAAATCATCATTAGACCTGTTCTCCTGTATGGCAGTGAGGCGTAGCTTGTGCTTGAGCGACACAAGCAGGAGCTGCGTGTCAAGGAGATGACTA